>CM022475.1:284908-321527 GCA_011952105.1 Coreoperca whiteheadi | reverse complement strand
GATAGCTAAAGGCTCTGGCTCCCATTCTACTTTTGGAGACTCTAGGAACCACAAGAAACCCTGCATTCTGAGAGCGCACTATTCTAGTGGGGTAATAAGGCACTATGAGCTCTGTAAGATACGACGGTGCCTGAGCATTAAGAGCTTTATAGTTGAGGAGAAGGATTTTAAATTCTATTTTGGATTTCACAGGGAGCCAGTGCAGAGAAGATAATATTGGAGAAATATGATCTCTTTTCCTAGTTCCTGTCAGTACACGTGCTGCAGCGTTCTGAATCAACTGGAGAATCTTAAGGGACTTTTCGGGGTGCCTGATAATATGGAATTGCAGTAATCCAGCCTTGAAGTAACAAATGCATGGATTAATTTTTCTGCATCACTTCGAGACAGGAAGTGCAATGTTACATAAGTGAAAAAAGGCAGTCCTTGAAGTTTGCTGTGGGAGTTGAAGGATAGATCCTGATCAAAGATAACTCCTAGGTTCCTCACAGAGGTGCTGGAGGCCAGGGCAGTGCCCTCTAGAGCAATTATATCTGCCGACAGTGAGTCTCGGAGGCGTTCGGGGCCAAGTACTATAACTTCAGTTTTGTCCGAGTTTAACATCAGAAAATATCTGGTCATCCAGGTTTTTATGTCCTTAAGGGATGATTGAAGTTTAACTAACTGATCAGTTTCATCCGGCTTAATTGATAAATATAACTGGGTATCATCTGCATAACAATGACATTTTATGGAGTGCTTTCTAATAATATTGCCCAAAAGAAGCATATATAAAGTAAATAGAAGTGGTCCAAGCACAGAACCTTTGCGGAACTCCGTGACTAACTTTGGTGTGCTCGGATGATTCATCGTTAACGTAAACAAACTGAGATCGGTCTGATAGATAGGATTTAAACCAGCTTAACGCGGTTGCTTTAATTCCAATTAAATGTTCCAGTCTCTGTAATAGAATTTGATGGTCAATGGTATCGAATGCAGCACTAAGATCTAGCAAGACAAGTACAGAGACAAGTCCATTCTCTGATGCAATTAAAAGGTCATTTGTAATTTTCACCAGTGCTGTTTCTGTGCTATGATGCACTCTAAAACCTGACTGGAAAACCTCAAATATACTATTGTTATTTAGAAAGTCACATAACTTCACAACAGTTTTTTCAAGGATCTTAGAGATAAAGGGAAGGTTAGATATAGGTCTATAGTTGGCTAAAACCCCTGGATCGAGTGTGGACTTTTTAAGGAGAGGTTTAATAACAGCTACTTTAAAAGACAGTGGTACATAACCTGTCAGTAAAGACAAATTGATCATATCTACAAAAGACGTACTAACTGATGGTAGAACATCTTTAAGCAGCCTAGTTGGAATTGGGTCTAAGAGACAGGTCGAAGGCTTAGATGAAGAAATTGTCGACGTTAGTTGAATAAGGTCGACAGGAGAGAAGCAGTCCAAGTACACATCAGGTTTCACAGCTCCCTCCAACGCCTCCATGCTTGAAAATCGGTTGGCACCAGCTGAGGGCAGGACGTGATTAATTTTCTCTCTAATAGTCAACATTTTATCATTAAAGAAGCTCATGAAGTCGTTACTGCTGAGGGCTACAGGAATACATGGCTCAATGGAACTGTGGCTCTCTGTCAGCCTGGCTACAGTGCTGAAAAGAAACCTTCGGTTGTTCTTATTTTCCTCTTTTAGTGATGAGTAGTAGGCTGCTCTGGCATTATGGAGGGCCTTCTTATACATTTTAAGACTATTTTGCCAGGCTAAACAAGATTCTCCTAGATAGTTTGAACGCCATTTCCTTTCAAGTTTTCTTGATCTTTGCTATAATTTGCGGGTTTCAGCGTTATACCACTGAGCTACCCTTTTTTGTTTTATTATCTTCTTTTTAAAAGGAGCAACAGAATCAAGTGTCGTTCGCAGTGAACCTGCAGCACTATCAACAAGATGATCAATTTGGGATGGACTGAAATTTGCACAAGAGTCCTTTGTTATGTTAAGACATAGCATTGAGTTAAATTCAGATGGAATTTCTTCCTTAAATTTAGCTACAGCACTATCAGATAGACATCTACTGTAGTAGTATTTGACTACTGGTGTGTACTCCAGTAATAGGAGATCAAAAGTTATTAAATAATGGTCTGATAGTGAAGGATTCTGTGGAAAGACTGTTAGATGTTCAATTTCAATGCCGTATACCAGAACAAGGTCGAGGGTGTGGCCAAAACAGTGAGTGGGTTTATGTACACATTGAAAGAAGCCAATCGAGTCTAATAATGAGATAAACGCAGTACTAAGGCTATCATTTTCAACGCCGTCTCTCCTAATCAGACCAGGTCTTCGCCAGAAAGTCCGCCAATTATCTACGAAGCCCACATCGTTTGCTGGACACCACCTTGACAGCCAGCGACGGAATGAAGACATGCGGCTAAACATGTCATCACTGGTCAGATTTGGCAGGGGCCCAGAGAAAACTACGGAGTCCGACATCGTCTTTGCATATGTACACACCGACTCAACATTAATTTTAGTGACCTCCGATTGGCGTAATCGGGTGTCATTACCGCCGACGTGAATAACAATCTTACTGTATTTACGTTTATCTTTAGCCAGCAGTTTGATGTGATGTGATTTGTGATACTGGGCTATATAAATAAAATTGAATTAACTGCCCCCTTCGCGGGCAGTTACCGAGACTTTCATATTTTTGTTCATTGTTTTTTTCTGTGCCCTTGACCCTAGGTCTGGATGCGACAGTGGAACATGCTTTATTATTAATGAATGCGAGTGTGTGCTTATGGGACTTAAAGGGGAGACCGGACCTGCCGTCTCCGCAACAAAGTCTCTCTTTCCCTCAGCAAAAACGTGCTGGTACCTCTCTGGTACCACATGCTGCAACAGGGAGTAGGGGCACTGGGAAAACCCCGGCATCACACTCTGGACTGGAACAGGTGGGGCTGGCGAACGAGGAACAACCAGCACCTTCACCGGCGGGGAGAGGGGATGGCCGTCAGACCACCCTCTTCTTCTTCCTAGCCTGCTGACCAGCGGTCTGGGCCGGTTGTCCCGGTGGAGCTGCTGTCTGCGTCGGCGATTTTCTGGGCCAGCTCGTCCGCGCTTCCTGCCTAGGTGGAGCGACGGGGGGGGCCTCCCTCTTTCTAACCTCGCACCTCTGCTGCATCGAGGCCAGAGCGGTGCCAAACACGCCGTCGGGGATGATCGGCCTGTCCAAAATGTCATCTTTCTCCCTATCAGACAGGTTCGTCAAGTTAAGCTACCTGGTTCTCTCCTGTAACACCATCATTCCCATAGATTTGCCGTGGCTTAGACCGCACAGCGCTGCACGCGGAGGCAAATGTCCGTAATCACGGTGATTTCATCCCACACGACAGGGTCGGGCTTAGTTGTCATGTCCTCGCACAACTCTGCTTGGTACGCGGTGAGCATGGACGTATTCAGCGCCCTGACAGCCAAAGCCACCTTGTAGGCCCTCTCAGTCATGGCGGACTGGAACCGGTCCGCTTTTGACGGCAGTGTGGGGTTTCTAGAAGTCGTCGTTGGCAGCCGTGGGTGGAGGTGGGCTGCAACTAACTCCATTGGGGGCATGCGGAGCATGCCAAGTTTTTCCATGCACTCAAAGTCCAAGGAGAAAGCCCCTTGTATCGGGGTTTTCCCGCTGAACGGGCGGTCCCTCCACGAGACTAAGACCTCATCCAACAGCTCAGGAAAAACGAGGAGAAGCTGTTTTGCCGCCCTCTTGGCCTGGGGCAATTTCTTCCCCTCGTAGTGTGAATGGGTGGATTCCGTCACCACTACAGGCCAGGGAATATTCAGTCTGGATGCAGCGCGTTTGCACACGTCCTGCATATCCATGCTGGGAGCGGGGGAGGCTGGCATGCGCTCGTCCTCACCCAGTCATGTGGCGGCAGCATCAGGCTGTGCAGCCATAGCAGAAGGGATGAACAATTCGTCCTCCTCTGATATGAGGAGTTCCGAGGCGTCCTCATCATCCTCGTAGTCCAGCTCCAGGACATCCTCTGCAAGCGGGGCCACCGCGGCTAGGTCCAGCTGTGAGCCCCAGCAGGCGCTAGCGCACAGCTCTGCGTCCCTGGTAGCGATAGTCCCCGCCTTGTCAGACAAGTAAGGGTCCTTTCCCGACAAGCTAGCTTGGTGAGCTAGCCGTTGTCGAAGATTCTTGACGGTGAAGCAGGCACAGTGCCTGCAGGAACCGGGGGCTTCGAGGGCCCGTCGGGCGTGTTCCAGCCCGAGACAGCAAGAGCAGACCTGGTGTGAGTCCTTACTCGAGATTTTATTCCCGCAACGGCAGAGTTGAGCCCCGGAGTCTCCGTCTCCTCTGGTGTGAGGGATAAAGGGGAACGAGATGCTGCATGCCTTATGCATATGGGAACGTCTTTGCGTGACCGGCTGTAAAAAGTGTGTTTAAAAACGTCAATGAAACTGACTCAAGCGAAACTATAGCCTCGGCAGGTGACGTCACCGGCGCACCTGAAGCCCGGAGCTATAAGTAGATGAGCTCCAGCTGCCAGCCTTCAGTCCCCTTTTGTTTGAAGACGGTCCTGGGGCAGCATCGGCACGGCACTGCAGTGCAGCATCTCGTTCCCCTTTATCAGGGAACAGGGTTACAATCAAGTAACCCTGAGAGTTCCCTTTCAAAAGCTTCACTCGATGCTGCATGCAGTATGCATATGGGAACGGAATACCCACGCCGCCATGCCAATGGTGTCCGGACCCCCTACGATGTGTAGGTGTGCACAAAGCACAGGAGGCCTCAGACAGTAGCTTAGGATGCCGACTCAAGGACAAAGGAGCCCGGAGTCAAGAAGCATCCAAACTATAAAAACTTATGAATGTGTGCGGCGAGAACCAGCCCGCCGCATCACAGACACTCTGTAAGGCGGCACCCCTAGCTATAGCAGTAGAGGAAGCGACCTCCTGGTGGAGTGAGCCTCTCGGCAAAGCCTGACCGCGCGCCTTGTAGGCAAGAGCAATAGCATCCCTGAACCAGTGTGACATGGTTTGCTTGGTGGCGGCAGAACCGCTGTTACGGCCCCCATGAAAAACAAACAGCTGCTCCGACCTACGCCACTGGCTAGTGCGGTGGACATAAGCCCGGAGAGCACACACTGGACACCGTCTATGAAATCTCTCCTGCCCCGGCATAACAAACGGTGGAGGGCAGAAGGTTCCATAATGACAGGATGTGCAGTCGAAAAAGGAACCTTAGGCAGATAGTCAGGATGAGGATGTAGGATAACTTTCACCCAACCTGGGGCAAAGTCTAAGCAGGGTGATGACAACCAACAGAGCCTGCATGTCCCCAATTCTCCTCAGAGAAGTTATTGCCATTAGGAAAACCATCTTAAGAGTCAGAAGCTTGTCCGACGCTGACTCTAGAGGTTCAAATGGGGTCTCAACCAGACCCTCCAGCACTAAGGCTAAGTCCCATGAAAAAGTCCTGGTTCTGACAGGAGGCCTCAACCGCCTGGCCCCGCAAACAAAGCGGGCCAGCAAAGGATGCCTCCCCAGTGGCGCCCCAGCTACCGGGGCGTGGCAAGCCGAGAGAGCGGCCACATAAACCCTGAGAGTGGAGGGGCAAGCGCCCATGAGCAACTCCTTCTGCAGAATATCCAGAACTGACATAATCTGGCAATCGACTGGATCCACCTGACGTGTCTTGAACCATCTGACAAGGACACTCCACTTACTGCATACAGCTTCCTGGTAGAGGAAACCCTAGCACTTAAAATGGTTTCGATAACTGCAGGCGACAGCCCAGTGCTTCTCAACTAGTGCCCATAGGGGCCAACATGAAAGTTCCACAGGTCAGGCTCAGGATGGAACATCGTGACCTCCGCCTGAGACAGGAGGTCCCTCCTCGCTGGAATCTCTCACGGCGAGCCTTTGAGGAGACACACTAACTCCGAAAACCATATTCCGTTCGGCCAACAAGGCGCCATTAAAAGGTGTCGGACCCTTGTTGGCGAACCCCGGCTAGAACTTCCAGGAGCAGAGCGACTGGAGGGAGGCATACAGGCGCATTTTGGGCCATTGCATCTGACAAGAGGCGAAGAGGTCCACTTCCGTTCTGTGAAAACTGATCCATATTGACTGACAATCTCTGCGTGGAGTTCCACTCGCCCATCTTGAAAGTCTGTCTGGATAGCAAGCCTGCTCGCACATGCAGTTGCCCCGGAATGTACACTGGCCCGAGTGACCAGAGGTTGTCCTGGGCCAAGAGAAAATCTGTCTCACTATCCTGGAGATTGCGCGAGTACAGTCCTCCCTGGTGCAAGCCTTTGAGGAGATACCCTATATCTGAAAACCGTAGTCTGTTCAGCCAACGAAGCGCTATCAATCCGGTCTCACAGATGTGGAGACCACGCCGCTGAAACTTGGAGGACAACGAGTAGATCCCTTATACTAACGTACTGTGCTTAACACCCATGCAGAAACGCCTGGCAGAAGTGTCCACGCTGCGAGGCCCACTGATCTCGATGCTAGCCGTAATGCTTCCTGTTGGGGGAATGTTAAATACCCCGTGTCCTGAAAAATGGCAGGATTTACACACAGGGCATTCAATATGTGAACCGCTGCCCCCCCCGAAACACCAAAAGTGGTGGAGGTGGAGAGGTTTATGAGGGTCACGGGACAGAGCAGATATACGTGCCCAGCCCCGCGGGGGATACCCACCATGGCATCCCTACAGACTGCTACATTAGCCAGTCGTGTATGCAACTCAAAATGCGGAGGCCCTGTAGTCGCGATGGAGCCAGCGCTGCATCCATGCATTTTGTACACGTGAGGGGTGATGTGATGAAAAATATGCGTCCTTCAGATCAAATGTGACAAACCAATCACAATGTTGGTTTGCGACACGACCATCTGGCAGTAAACATCTTTGAGCTTGAGTGCTGTGACCGAAAGGTTCAAGGACGTTCAAGGTTCAAGGACGTAGGCCCTCGTCCTTCCGGGGAATCTATGGCCCCTTTACTCAGAAGAGTTTGTAGCTCTAGTAACAGACCATGTGCCAACTTCAACTCCACGGAAGTGGAGACCACGCCGTTGAAACACGGAGAACAATGAATACACCGGACCCATTTTTCATGCATAACACCCATGCAGAGACACCTGGCAGAAGTGTCCACGCTGCCAGATTCCCTGTCTTCGTAGTGGTAATAGATTCAACACTTCCTGTTGAGGGGATATTAAATAACCCGCGTCCTGCGGAAAAGCAGGATTAGACACGGGACATACAACATGTCACTGGAGACCGCTGACCACCCCCCCGAAACACCCAAGGAGGCGGAGGTGGAGAGGTAACGTGCGGGAAGGAAGGCGGAGCAAGCAGGTGTGTGACGCGCCCCGTCGGATTTATTATCAGAAGTCTGCAGACCAAGAGATCATAATCCACACATCCCACACGCGAACCGAAGAGGCAAAAGCACTTCGGGATCACGCAGGGGAAACACTACAGGCACTCACCAAATGCAGCAAACGCGTGCTCTTCCACACACACAAAGCAGTAAATGTGCGTATGTCCGTGTCTGCCATCGGGTGCGGAGACACACACAACGCTCCGACTGCTGGTCCATTTTCAACTGCTAGAGTTTACTTACCTGCTGCCAGTTGAAAAACGAAGCCATCTTCCTTGACTTCCAGCTCCCGTTCACACACCACACAGAATCGGTCTGAAAACAAAAAGACCTGAAGGCTGGCAGCTGGAGCTCATATACTTATAGCCCCAGGCTTCAGGTGCGCCAGTGACGTCACCTGCCGAGGCTATAGTTTCGCTTGAGTCAATTTCATTGATGTTTGTAAACACACTTTTCACAGCCGGTCACGCAAAGACGTTCCCATATGCATACTGCATGCAGCATCGAGTGAAGCTTTTGAAAGGGAACTCTGAGTATGTTAACCCTGAAATAAGGGGAACTCTGGGTTTTCTGTTTCAGAAATGAAGGTATGTTAAACCCAAGAAAGTGTGGTAAGTCAAGCACGTTTCTGAAAGAAAGGTAACTTATGCTCAGAGTAAAGTAACTTACTGTGAACCTAACCTGGTCAGGAGCAGGTTTTCTTCAGTAAACCAAGAGTTGTGTGTAACATGGCCGAGAGGTGAAAGAGAGTTTTAAGTGTGTCATATAGAGAGTGATATAAAACACAGTGACAGACAGAAGTTCATTGTTATTTCCTTCTGCCTTTTCATCAGAACATAATATGAAAGACAACGTGAGCGGTAACCTCAATGAAAAGGGGATTGAAGGACTTTGTCACTGTGAGAGGGATTGAGCATGAAAAGGATTAACCATTACCCCAGTGTGAATTTGGACTTGGGACTCTGATCATTTCACAGACTTCTGAAGGAGTCAAGAGGTTTTCTTCAGAGAATTGTTCTTCAACAGGAAGCGTGGGGTTGCTCTGACTAGACAGACTCTGCTCTCTCCTTCATCAAGAACCAGATAAATATTGATTTAAGTAGCAGTTTATTAATTTTTATTTAATTGTGAATTGAGTTGTTTACTACTGCCCTTGCTAAAGCTTATTTTTTTTAAATAAATAATCAAACTATAATTAAAGTAGTTATGTGACAGTGATTTTGAGCTCAGTGATGGTGGTAAAAAGGGAGGTTGTTTTGTGTGTAAAATCTTAACAGGTTCTTAAAGGTTACTCTAACAGTCAATTGGGCTTCATTTTCAAGCAACCCATCCTAGCACCATAAAAAGAACCCAGGTTATTTAGAGGAGAGCTGCCGTGGCTGGTATTGATAATTGGGATGCAACGATTATAGATTTTGTTGGTACGATTATAGTCTGAGGAATAATCACGGTTTCACGATTATCATTCATTCATTTTACAAAACTACTTGGGTATAAAACCACATGAACAGTTAGATTTTAAACTGTTAGTTATTTCTCCCTTGAAATCAAAAGAACACAGTAGCCAAAAACTACAGCACAAAATAATAATCAAAATCTACATTCCTTTTGGACCTGGGGTAGAGAACTTTGAAATGAAGGTAAAAAATATCTTGCTGGCTTTTGACTTAGAGTAGCTGCCTTTTGAAACAGAAATAAAACAGAACATTGGAAATAAATAAAAATAAACACATCTCTAAAACTAATATTAACTTTATCCTTGTTAATTGTTACTGAGGGAGAATAACTGAGGTGAATAAACTGAACTGTTATCATTAATATGAATTCATTTTAATAATCTTTTGAATAATTCATCTCATTTTACATGTGGGATGAGAAAAGCATGTCTATTATATTGGTTTTTCTGTTTGAAGTTTAATAAAAATGATGGAAAGAAATTGAGAACATCTCATGTTATAAGCTAGGGGGCGCTATTATACATCTTCTGAAAGAGTGCCGAATCTCCAGATCAAAACAGACGAAGAAGCAGAAACAAACGATCTCATATGGAGGCAGATGCACACTTAACGCGATCATCAACATTAAACAGCATCTAAATCAAAACGTCCTAATGTTACTGAATAATATGTGAGTAGGAGCTACAGGACTGAAGCTTTGGGGTGCTGATGGACTCGATCTACTCCATCTGTGTTTGATCATCGCTCTGAATCTGATCTGTACAGAGTCTTTGACAAAAACGAGATTTTCTCAGCTTTACGCTCAAATAGTTGCTTTTTTTATGAAATGTGCCCACATTCAAGTGTTGATTAACAAGGATTGCATTAAGCTAGAATAAAACGGATTTGTATATTTCAAAGCAGAGACTCCGTTCTGTCTATTACATGTTCAGATATTCAACGCAATGTTTCATTAAGTATCTTGCTTCTTAATTTAACTCAGTTATTATGTATTAGCATTACTTGAGCGTGCAAAGCTGATGATCCCGCAGGTGCTACAGCACATTTGATGTATTTGCTCCTTTAGCAGAAACAATTTTATGGCATGTTTTGCACACAGGTGATCGTCATCGTCAATGACACCCTGGTCATTCTTGGTGTACCAAAAATGCTCCCACACTGCTGACTTCAGGCGATTCTTTGGTGTAAATAAAGCGTTGCTGTTCGGTCCCTCTGTCATCGTTAATCTAGTAAAATAGCAGCCTCTGTTTCTCCGATAAGCACGTCACTTAAACTGGCGCGCCGCTGGTGTAACCTTGTTTTCATTCCGCAGAACAGAAACATGCGGTGTACCAGAACCTTTGCGATTAATTAACCATGATGTTTTTAAGCGCGGTTAATTGTGAAAACGGTTAATCGCTGCATCCCTAATTGGTAACTGAGGCAAAATGGCTATTTGGTGGGTTGTTATATCAGAGGAAGCAGAGAAGACGCTAGGAAGTAGGTAGTTAGAAGTTAGATGTGTCTCTTCGCCACCAGCTTAAACAGTCCTTAGATTCTGAGTATTACTGTAACGTATTCACTAAGGAGCGGACCCTTGAAACGTAGAGCTGGTCTAGTACCTCCCGTACTATCCCGATTTGGCAAACGGAAAAGGACTCAAATGCAGACAGAGGTGGCAGGATTAGGAGTGGAGAATTATTGTCTTATGGTAGACAAGCTGCAAACAGGTTGCAAGCAGGCAGGTATAACTCAAACTCGCAGACAGAACCAACACAGCAACAATGATGAACTGACAAAGAAACAGTCTCCTCTTTTGTTTTTATTGGCGGTTGGCAAACAACTGTCGGGTGCATTACCGCCACCCACTGATCTGGAGTATGGACTAATGATCTATATACACCCCCAAGTTACAAAAACCAAACAAACAAATCTATATGATACTAACAAAACTAAAAAAAAATAAATAAAAAACCTAAATAAATAATTAATATTATAATACTCAAAGTCTAGTCATTAGTCTTGTTGATCCTAAATACTCCATAAGAAGTTTCCACCCCATGTCACCTGCTGATGTTTTAAGAATATTACCAATATTTTCGTCTCCATTTTCCCCCTCAGTGACTTCTTTAAAACTTCTAAGACGTACCTCTGACAATGCAATAAAACATGATCCACTGTTTCCTGCTCTCCACAATATTCATACTTCCCATCATTATGTTTTCCAATCACGTAAAGCGAACTGTTTAACCCAGAATGCCCAGTCCTTATTCTTGTGATAACCTTCTCCTCCTTTCTATTTCAACCTCCAGACCCTGAACTCCCAACTAATGGATTATATATCCATTATTTTATCCATAGATATCTCCCTTTACTCTTTGTTACATTGATTCTGCCACATCTTTTTGATGTGCCCTTTAATCACCACTTTGGCTTCTGACTTACTAATGTTTACATTTATGTTCTTATTCTCACTCTTAATAGCCCATTTTGCTGCTTTATCTGCCTTTTCGTTCCCAACAACTCCAACATGTGCCGGGACCAACACAAAACTAACAAGTGCATTTGTTGAATTCTGAATAAAGACTGTAGTATTTCATACAGTAAATCCTCTCTACTCCTGGATTTGCAAATTTTTAAACTCATTAATGCTGCACAGGACTCTGATGCAATGACCACTCTCTCTGGCCTGACCTCTACCCATTGCAAGGCAATAACAATGGCCATCATTTCACATGCAAGAACAGATATATCATTAGTAAGTCTTTCCACATTCAACATTAAAATCAAGGATTACTACTGCTGTTCTACCTGACTTAGGGTCTTTGGAACCATCTGTATAAATTTGTAAATACCCATAATAATTACTGATGTATGAATTACAGGTTCTATAATTTCCCTCACTTCCATCTCTTATCAATTCCTGGAGGCTAAGAGCTATCTCTGGCTGTGCAATAGCCAAGGTGGTATAGCTGGCAGAACTACAGTTGGACAGTAACTCCTATCCAGTATACCCATATCCCTTGCCTGTCTCCTTATTGTCCAACCAAAGCTCTTTGTTTGCCCCTTTTTCCTGTTCCCAGCAAGGCTCAATAGCACTTCTTGCAGGATGGGTACTATGTCCTTGTAAATTAACCCAGTATGTTCTCATGATTTG
The DNA here is from genome assembly GCA_011952105.1 of Coreoperca whiteheadi. Lineage (NCBI taxonomy): Eukaryota > Metazoa > Chordata > Actinopteri > Centrarchiformes > Sinipercidae > Coreoperca > Coreoperca whiteheadi. The sequence continues at coordinate 309,545 of CM022475.1, read as the reverse complement.
CTGTCTTCTTAGTGCCAATGGCATTTCCCCCCTCATTTCTACCTGTAATGCTGCCACAGATGTTTTAAAAGCCCCACTACATATCCTTAAAGCTTGAATACCATCTAATTTTTCCAACAATGTTTTATATGCTGATCCATACACCACACATCCATAATCCAGAACAGATCTTATTAGTCCTATATAAATAGTTTTCAACGTAGACCTATCGGCTCCCCACTCTGTTCCCACCAAACATCTCATTCAATACCTTTTTACACTTATTTAAAATACTATCAATATGTACCTTCCATGTGAGCTTAGCATCAAACCACACTCTTAAAAATTTGAATGATTCTCTCTTTTCCAGCTTATTTCCATATAAATACAGTTGGACCTCCGCTCCAATTTTCTCTCTTGTAAAGAAAAGCGTTTTAGTTTTTTCCACCGAAAATTTAAATCCCCATTCCGAGGCCCATTGCGCCACTTTTTAATGGTTTCCTGCATCTGCTTTACAACATATTTAACATTCCTACCTCTTTTCCACAGTGCCCCATCATCTGCAAACAGAGATCTCCCTATACCATTATACACGTCATCAATCATTATTGAAAACAATAAAGGACACTTCCTTGTGGCGTTCCATTATCCACCAAAAAGCTTGCGGACAAGGGGGTTTCCCCACTCTCACCTCTATTGAACGTCCACACAGAAAGTCCTTCACCCATCTAAACATTTTCAATTTAATCAATAATCCCCATTTCCATAGTAAATCATATGCTTTTTCCACAGCAAATTACACTGCTACCACTACCTCTTTATTCACTTGTGCCTTCCTCACCTCTGATTCTAGGCATACTATCGGATCCATTGTTCCCCTACCTTTTCTAAATCCACTTTGATATATTGACCTAATATTCCTTGCTTCCAAATAATATGTTGTTCCATTATTTTACACATGTGAGATGTCAATGCTATTGGTCTATAGTTAGATGGATTGGTGGGATCTTTTCTGATGGGTATTATAACAGCTTGTTTCCAACATCCTGGTAATTTCCCTTCCTTCCAAACCTTGTTAAATAAATGTAAAATGACTTCTAACCCTACATCTGACATATGTTCCATCATGATATAGCATATCTGATCCTTTCCTGGAGCAGTTGGACCTGATTTAGAGATGGCCCGCTTCAATTCCTCTGATGTGAAATGATAGTTAATGGCATCATCCCTCTCTTCTTCTCTGTCCAGCAAATCTTTATGTCCTTCCCTTGTGTTTTCCCTTCCTCTTTTCCCCCCTCTTCTGACATATTTCCAGAACTATGCACCTCAACCAATGATTTAGCTAACATATCTGCTTTCTCTATATCTTTACTTGCCACCAGCCCCCCCTTTCCCCCCCAATACTGGGTACCCCTGCCTTACGCCACTCATTTTCTTTATCATTTCCCAGACTCTCTCAATCGGTGTGCTTCTCCCCAACGTATCACAATATGTTCTCCAATACGTCCTTTTAATAGTCTTTCTAACCTCAGCTTGCACTCTTTTAAATTCTATTAAATGTTGGAAATTGTGAGTATTTTTTAATACCTTAAACGCCTTATTACGTTTCCTTATGACTTCACTACATTCATCATTCCACCACGGAACTAACTTCCGCCTTTCCAAAGCTTCTTTTCTTAAGACTTTCTGATTAGCAGCCCCAATTATTGCCTCTCTCAAATCTTCATTAAGTGTGTCTATACCCTGCTCTCTATTTATATTTTTAACCCTTGTTTCACTTATCCCTCTCAGCTTTTCTAAACACCCATCTTTCTGATACATCTTCTAATATCACTCTGCTTTCATTACCTACTCTACACAGAATGGGGTAATGATCACTTCCAACTGTTGATTGATTGAAAACCTCCCACACACAAATCCCTGCCAAAACCTGTGACACTAATGTCAAGTCTAAACATGCCTCACTGCCTGTACTATAGTTAACCCTCGTAAACCTCCCATCATTTAAACATACAAGTCTCATTTCATCCATCAAATCCTCCACTATCAAACCATTCCTATCTGTCCTTTCTCCTCCCCAAAGAGTACTGTGGGCATTAAAATCCCCGCACCAAATTATTTCTCTTCTATCTAGACCCTTAATTGCCTCCAATTTATACAATTCCAACCTCTGACATGGATTATAGAAATTCACGATAACCAACCTATCCTCCCCTACCCACACTTCAACAACTACATACTCCAACTCTTTCCCTTTTTCTATTTCTCTATATGAAACACCTTGCCTAACAAAAGTAGCACATCCTCCCCCATTACCCCCTTCTCATGGTCACATATCCCTGTATCACAAAATTTAAATTAGGCTTAAGCCATGTCTCTTCAACACATATTATATCTGGTTTACATTCTAAACCCTCAAAAAATCCTTTAAATTCTTGCCCAGTCGACAGTAGACTCCTTGCATTCCACTGAAGAACTAACATGAATAAAATTAATCTTGTGACCATGCTTCCTTGTTTAACGGTTCCTGTTTTTTCAGCTCTTCTTGAACCCCTCTCCCAGTCATTCCTTGAACACTTAAGTATCTTGCTGCACTTTTAACAATTATTTCAATCTTCTCAGATCTCCCTTTTGCTTGGAACGTACAGTTGATTACTTCAGCCATGAAATACACAAAATCTTCCTTTTTTACTACTAACATCTCTTCATCTTCAACCTGACTTTGTGTTACTAGCTGTTCAGTTGTATGTTCATTTTCTATTTCGTTTACTCTCTTCTCCAATTTACCCTCCCTCTGAACCAACTTTACTGCTTCTGCATAGGATATGTCCTCGGTAGTTCTCATCTGTTGTACTTCTACTGCCTTCTTTCTCACTTCACAGCCACCATACGCCACACTATGTGCACCGCCACAGTTAGCACATTTAATCTCTGTCCCATCCTCACACTTCCCATATTCATGTTCCCCTCCACACTTTTGTTTTCCTTTACATCCAGCCGCTATGTGTCCATATTTTTGGCATTTGAAACATCTCAGAGGAGGAGGAACATATGGCCTTACATTGTAACTTATGTATCCGACCCTCACTTTTCCTGGCAACTCCCTTTCTTGGAACACCAGCAACACTGACAAGCTATCAACCCTTTCTCCTCCCTTTCTTGTTTGTAAATGTTTAATGTCAATAACTTTCCCCCCCTCTTATGTTTGACTTCAAATCCTCCAACTTTTCCTCAACTGGGATACCATATATAACACTTTTCATAAAGGGTCCATCACCTGTCTTCTTAGCTTCCTCCACAGCCTTACCACAGACTTTAGCCATCTTCATCGCCTTTTCTCTCTGCTTCTCATCTTTACAATTGATCAACAGCCCACCATCTCCCAACACTTTCGCCATTAAAATGTCGCCAATTTTCTCCTTTAAACCACGTGTCAGTGCCACCGGACTAACCTTCCTTATATCATTTCCTTCCTTGAACCTCAATATTGTTTAAACCCCTTTTCTTCAGCTTTCCTTCTCCGCACCACCCTACCATCCTCCTTCCCATCTGAACTACTACCTCCTATACTACTATTGTTCCTAACTTGTTTATTTCTCCATACTTCTGTCCATTCATTTAAACCCATATCCTCATGCCCACCATCACCATCACCATCACCATCACCATCACCATCACCATCACCTGCTGTCCTGAGTCCTGCGACCAGGCTGACTACCTGCTGCTCGTCTGTGGACCTGACTCCTCCTGACAAAGAAACAATGGAAGTGAACCGGTGTTTGTAGGGAGAGCTGATGAGGAAATAAAGTGCAGGTGAGGAATGGAATCACTCACCGCAGGCTGATGAGTGAGAATGAAAACAGCTGTGAGAGTGGTGGAGCAATCAGGGGTTATTGCAGGGCAAAAGGGACTGAATGGCAGGAAACAAACATACAACACACGATGGAAGAGACAAATTACAAAATACCCAACTCAACCCACAACAGAAATTGCGTTGAGAATGCATACTAATGGAGAGGGAGAGGAGGAGAGAGGTGCATCCTGGGAAGTCCCCCCAGCAGTCTTGGCCTATAGTAGCAAATCTAAGGGATGGTTCAGGAGTCACCTGAGCCAGCCCCAACTATAAGCAGTATCAACGAGAAAAGTCTTTAACCTACTCTTAAATATGGAGATGGTGTCTGCCTCCCAAACCCAAACTGGGATCTGATTCGACAGGAGAGGAGCTTGCTAGCTGAATGCTCTGGTTCTCGTTCTACTTTTGGAGACCCTAGGAACCACAAGTAACCCTGCATTCTGAGAGTGCAGTGTTCTCGTGAGATAATAAGGAATTATGAGCTCTTTAAGATATGATAGTGCATGACCATTAAGAGCTTTGTAGGTGAGGAGGAGGATTTAAAATTCTAATCTGGATTTTACAGGGAGCCAGTGCAGAGAAGCTAATATTGGAGAAATATAATCTAGTTTTCTATTTCTTGTCAGTACACGTGCTGCAGCCTTCTGAATCAATGGAGAATCTTGGGGGATTTTTCAGGCAGCCTGATGATAAGGAATTGCAGTAATCCATCCTTGAAGTAACAAATAGCAGTGATAGGAAAAGCCATGCTTCTGAATGACCGAGCTGAGGGATGTCATGTAGATGGAAAAGAGTAGCGGTCCAAGCACCAAGCCCTGCAGCACCTCTGTTTTGAGATGTTAGGACTCAGAGACCTCGTCTCTCCAGGATACTCTGGACAACCTACTCGAGAGGTACAATTTGAACCATTGCAATGCGATTCCAGAGACACCCATAGCATTGAGAGAGGACAGGAGGATGTGGTGATTAACTGTGTCAAAGGTCACAGACAGATCCAGTAAGATAAGTACAGATTACTTGGATGTCGCCTTTGCCAGTCTTAGGGCTTCGACAACTGAGAGCAACGCTGCCTCCGTGGAATGGCCGCTCTTGAACCAGACTGGTTGCGGTCCAGGGGATTGTTCTGTGTGAGAAAGGAAGAGAGCTAGTTGAACACAACTCGCTCCAGAGCTTTGGCAATGAAGGGAAGGAGGGAAACCCATCTGTAGTTTTCTGATAGTGTCGGATTGAGATTGGCTTTCTTCAGTAGCGGTGTAATGCGGGCGCCGTGGTGAGAGATGAGTTGATGATGTGGGTCAGAGCAGGGACAACAGACGGAGAGATGGCCTAAAGGAGATGGGTGGGGATGGGATCCAACAGGCAGGTGGTAGGGTGGTTAGAATGAATGACCTTGGAAACATCAGGAGAAATGTGGCCCCTGATGAGCGTATCTGGGATGCGTGCGAGGTCGACAGGTGGAGGCGTCGAGAATTGACTGGTTGTTTTCTTTACAAAGAAAGATGCAAAGTCATCAGCTGTTAAATCCGATGAAGGTGGGGGAGCAGGCAGAGAAAGAAGAGCAGCAAAGGTTTTAAAGAGAGTGCATGAGTCAGGTGAGTTGTTGATCTTAGAGCGGTAGTAGTCCGTTTTTGCAGAGGTGACATTAGCTGAGAAATTAGAGAGGAGAGACTGGTAGAGACAGAGGTCAGCGGGATCTTTTGATTTACACCATTTTCTCTCAGCTGACCGAAGGCTGGCGCGATGCTCATGTAGAACATCAGATAGCCAGGGGGCAGACAAGGATGTGTGGGCTTGTCTAGATGTGAGAGGGCAGTAATTGTCCAAGTTGTTCGGTGTTCAAGAGAGAGAGCTCCTCAGAGGGAGGGAGTGCTGAGGAGACAGCAGAGGAAAAGCAGAGGGAGCGAGCGTACGCAGGTTGCGTCGGAAAGTGACCAGCGGTAGAACACTTGCAGCGTCTGGAGGAGTCAGGTCGAGGTCGAGAGTGACGAAGAAATGATCTCACGTGTGCAGTGGGGTGACCTGAGTGTGATGAGTGGAGCAGTACCGTGTGTAGATAAGATCTAGGTGATTACCAGACTTATGGGTTTCTGATGTGGGCGGCTGTGGCTTGGTGGCAGAGCGGGTCGTCTACCAATTGGAAGGTCAGCGGTTCGATCCCATCTTCCCCCATCCATGTGTTGAAGCATCCTTGACCAAGATACTGAACCCCAAATTGCTCCCAAAGCTGTGCATTTGGTGTGTGAGTGTGTGTGAATGATTAGTTTAATTTGTACTGATGGGCAGTTAGTTCCTGCCATCAGTGTATGAATGTGTGTGTATGGGTAAATGTGATATGTAGTGTGAAAGCGCTTTGAGTAGTCAGATGACTAGAAAGGTGATAAAGTACAGTCCATTTACATTTACATGATGTGGAAACCTGCTCGAGGTCAAATGATGCAGCCTGTGGCTTTCCAAGGTGGATGTTGAAGTCCCCAAGTACCACCAGAGGAGTGCCATCTTCAGGGACGGATGAAAGGAGCACATCCAACACCTCAAAGAAATGTCCAAGCTGACCTGGGGGGCGATTGATGACTACAAAGTGACTCTTAACAGGGCGGGTGATAGTAACAGCATGAAACTCGAAGGAGCTGTTGTCACACAAGGATGATCGCTGTTTGAACTTCCAGTCATTCAAAAAGACTTGAGGCTGTAATTGTTGCCAAAGGTGCTTCAACAAAGTATTGAGCAAAGGCTGTGATTTTGTTAGTTTTTTATTTTTAATACATTTGTAAATATTTCAAACAAATGTCTTTCACGTTGTCATTGTGGGGTAGAAATTTGTGTAAAATAATTAATTTAATCCATTTTGACATAATAATGTAACATAAATATGTGGATGCGAATACTATCCAGATGCACTGTAAAGTGTTATGTTGCTCTATCATCAAGTATCATGTCTTAATCAATTAAACTAAAGGGAATTTTATAGGGTTAGTGCATTAATGATGCATAAATTCAAACAATATCATGTGCTTTTTGATTGACAAAAATGTATATGATATGTATAGGAATTAGCATTTTTGTACTTTCAGTGACACCATTGTGTCCTCCCACTCCTGAAACCAAACCTACACCCTTGCCCGGTTTTAAGTACAATGTAATTTTACTTTCACTTTTCCTGTTTGCTATATTGAATGGAAAGCCAGGTGCTGAAAGGAGTGTCCTCTTCCCCCCACAAAGACAAAGAGCAGTGGTCTGGTTCACAGATCAAACAAGCCAGCTGATTTCATAACCAGATGCACAAACTGAGAGGGAAGTATTTTCCACGCACTCTTGCCCTGTCCACATGCAAACACTCTGCAGTGTGTCCAGGTCTGTTATTACAATAAGTTTAACTTTATTTTAACTTTTATTTATACAAGGTAATTCAAATCATTTCCAAAACACATTTCATATTCTTCAGCACAGACTAAATTATAGCAGGGTGGATCTGTGTATGGAATATTTAATAGTATGTGTGAGTGTATGTGTGCCTGGTAACCTTGGCTACAGCACAAAGTGAAATATCACTCTGGTGTGAGTGAGAAGGCGAATGCTTCACAGACACCGACCTTGTCTTATGTGTATACACATGAAGAAAGAGCTAGAAGAGAAATAATAAGAAAGCTGTTTTTAAATGCATGCTGTGTCATGTATGATCATGGCAGTTGGATAGGTGATTGGATCAGAGTAGACCAAAGTGCACTAAGGAGTTCCAGTATCTCTCCTTTGTGGTGACCTTGGAAAGAGTTTGTGATTTGACTGGAATAGAGTGAGATAAAGGGATTATGGGAAGATCAGCCAACATGAAGCCAGGAGTGTGTAATGTGCAATCTAATGTTCAGGGATAAAAAGTAAAGATATAAAAATCAATCAAACTTGCCCTTCAGTCTGTACTCTCTGGTCTTGGTTTCGATAAGCTCAAACAATCACAAGTTGATTAGGCACCCACAACTGGAACTGGAACACATGAGGTTACCTCAGACCTTATTTTCAGTTATCTCCTTTCTGGCACATTCTCACCATGTACTCCTTACTGCAGGGCCATTCAGTTACAAATTCCATTAGGCCGGATTTTCAAACCAGGAAATGTAGATGGGCCAGACATTTTCAGCAGCCTATTTAAAACCTTTTTTTAGCTTTTGGTAAAGACACATTTTTAAAAAATGCTAATGAATGTAGTAAAAAATAGCATCGAGAAAACGTTGATTGAAAGAAATGATTAGCGGTGTCGGTACATCGATAAACGTCCTGCCTGATCATTACTGCAAATGTGCAACTCTTAACAGAGATAAAAAGGGAGTGGGCTGAATTGGTTTCAGATAAATTTTCCATTTGTAGTGTTTTGAGGGGGTTCTTAACTCACTGCAGACTAGTGCTGTCAAAAAGCCAAAGAACAAATCTAAAATACCGAGACTTTTTCAAGTTCGGTATGTACAGGGTTTGCACTGGTACGTACTACTTCCAGGAAATAGCCACAGACTTGCAGGCAAACTGTAAGGCACAGGACTCAATAGCACGACTCAGGAGACAGGGGAGGTAAGTAGTAAAATACTTTACTAGAATCTTGATGGTAATACAGGCAGAAGTATCCGGCAAGGATTAGGCAAAAGACAGAAACAGGTTGAGAAACTACTAGGAACTAGATACAAATAACAAAAAGCTTGGTAAGCTTACTGAAGAAAGATAAAACAAACTAGCAATAGACAAGGGGAGCACAAGAACTAAATATACACGGGAGGAGGGGTATTGAGAAGCAGGTGGATACAATCAGGGTAATCACACAGGAGGGAGACACCATCTGAAACGAGAGAGGTGAGTATATGAGTGTATCAAAATGAAACAGGAAACTAACTAGAAACAAGGACATTCTAACATAAATAAAAGGACGGGATGTAACAGTCTCAGAGAGAGGGTTTCCCTCAAGCCACATGAAAGGTGGGGTGTTTCCTCATGGACCTTTGACATTTGAGTCTTATAGACAGGATTAATCACTTTGGTGATTGTAAAGGGATTCACGAAGCGGGACTCCAACTTACGGGACTCCATTTGGACGGGAAGATCCTCGGTGGACAACCATACCCTCTGACTGGCACGGTAGGATGGAGCTGGGGTGTGTTGGCGGTCCGCTGCCCTGTTGTAGCATGCAGCACTCCTGAGAAGCATCTGGCAGGTGAACTGAAAGGGAGAGACCAGTAGAGGCACAGGGCAGTGTGTTATGGGTATACTCCACCCATATGAGGTTTTTACTCCAAGAAGTAGGGTTCTGGGAAACGAGGTACCGTAGGCAGGTCTCGAACTACTGGTTGAATTGTGGGTGGTGACCGGAGGAGAGACTGACTGAGACACCCTGAGAGACTAAGAAAGCAGAAGGTCCTCCAGAACCGGGAAATAAACTGAGGGCCCCGGTCAGACACCGCATCTCTGGGAAGGCTGTGTAATTGGAAAACATGTCACAATATAATCTCTGCTGTTTCTTTTGCACAGGGTAACAGAGGAATAAAGTGTACCATTTTCGAAAATCTGTCCACAACAGTGAGTATGGTGGTATTACCTCTGGAGAGGGGCAAACCTGTTACAGAGTCCAAGGAGATGTCCGACTAAGGTTGCAGGGGTACAGGGAGCAGTCGCAGAAGGCTGGCAGGGTGGTGTCGGAAGGTCTTGCTCCTGGCACACACTGGGCAGGCAGCAACATATTCTTCTACCTCCTTCTCCATAGAGGGCCACCAGAATCATTGTTGTATAACAAACATGGTCCTCTTAACTTCCGGGTGTCAGAGATAGAGGAAGGCACAAACAACTGGTTCTGGGTCCGGCCATCCAGCACAGGAGTGTTAGCATTTGCCTGTCTGATTTTTACCCTCAATGTTCCAAGTAACAGCCCCCACTACACATGCAGGGGTCGGATGTAGGTGGGAGAGTTAGGGGTAGAGTCAGGGTCAAAGAGGCAGGAGTGAGCATCAGGCTTCATATTTTTAGAGCCAGGTCGGCAAGACAAAGAAAATTGAAATCTATATATTAGCACAGGAGCAGTAGAAAAGCACTACTAGTCTCAGGAACACCTGGTCAGCCTGAGGGGTCCACTGAAACTTGGTACTAGTAGAGGTTAGATCATGCAAGTGAGCAGCAACAGTGCTAAAGTGTCTTATGAAGTGTCTGTAAAAGTTAGCGAATCCAAGGAAATGCTGTACTTGCTTGCAATTAGTAGGAACAGGCCACTCAGAGACAGCATTAACTTCTGCAGCGTCCATCATAATGGACCCCTATTACAAGGTACTCGTAAGGAAGAAGAAACAAGGAAACTAACCTAACTAAAAGAACAGGATGTAACATGCACTCTGTCAACATTTTTAATGTTCTCCCGTCTGCTAGCAATCACTATAGAAGCATTACAACCGAACATAAAAAAACACCTGGCTAATGTCCGATCTAGATGAAATCGGGATGGCCAAGCAATGGGAAATCTGAGACTGTTGTGCCCACATCTTTGCAGAGACCTGCTCCACCATCATACTGGATCAAGCACTTAATTGGCGGACCGTGTTCCGAGATGAAGGAGCGCAAGACTCCGGTGGGATAAGGGGAGGCAGACTCTGTGTTTACATCAGTGGTTGGACACTGTTTCCAGATGCTGAACATTTTATGTGAAGATAATAACCATATTATTATCTTCACTATCTTGTTACTTCTGTCTTGCATTCCCCCAGACTCAAATTAAAAAAATGCACTGAATTATTCCCTGGGTGTATACGTGTATGTAAATAACTCTAGGATATATATATATATTATTGTGTATAGCATGAAGGGACTACTAACTTAATTTTGTTGTACAACCTTGTGTTGTATAATGTTAATTAAATTACCTTGTACCCTGTACTTGCTGACCTCGATACTTCCTTTGTACACTGTTGCCCGTGTATCGAAGAGTACCAAAGACACCACATGGGGCTTCTGGGAAGCACAGAATTTAAAGAGACTTTGTTGCAGAGGGTAATTTTTTGTGTTTGTTTGCTCGCATGTTTCACCTGTGATATTGGTCTCACAGAAAACACACAGGGGTAAGTTCTTATGCTGTTTAGCCATTGTTGCTTAAAACATTTGCTTTGTTACAGCTTTTTCTGTCATAATTGAAGCTAGCAGTTCAAGGAGGTGAGGAAGCTTGGGTTGTAACTGGAGCGACATGCTTTGCTCTACATAGTCCAGGAATATTTTGTTGCAGAATATTTCCCTTGAATCGAGATACTATCATTGTCTTGGTGTATGTTAATATGTGAATAGTAAATGTACTTATTGAGTTTTATCTCAAATGAAAAGAGCTTTGCTAGCATTGAAGGGCAACTGCATTATGTTTGTTGCGTGACATTTTACAGCCTGTGCCGTGACCTTAAGCTGGGGTTTTATGTTGTCTATTTTGTGTATTGGACATGGCATTCACTCACTCCACTGACCATGATTACTCATCTAACTCACATCCCTCAAGCCGCACACCTGCAATCCATCCACCAATAAAGCCCTGCAGTATATCAACCCTGGTCTTTTTTCCACTCACTGCCAGATTGTTGTTTAACTCCTGCGGTAGAGCATGTCCCTGGCTCCGAGAAACAAGTGAGTCTAGTGAGTTGGCAGTTTGTATGTTTTTGGATTGATGCTAATTCCGATTTCCTGTGTTCAAGGATCATTGCCTTCATCTGGATCATCTGTCTGCCTGCCACGCTCCAGTAAACTGCCTTCGTGCCCTCTGGTCTACTCACCCACACAGCAACACTATTCGCCTGCCAGCCCCTGAAATTACCAGCCACTTTGCATCCTCCCACAGCCTCCCTTGCCCTCATTGGTCTCCATCCTCTGGCTCCCTCTCCTCAAGTCCCACCAACCTCCAAGTGCACATTCCAATAAAACCATTCTGTTAACCACTCATCCCTGTGTATGAGCCTGCATTTGAGTCCGCCAGTCTTGCATATCGTAACGTGACATAGTTTAGGTACTTTCAGGTGTCAAGTTAGTTGAGATCAAGGTATTTAATTATGAGGCGAAATAGTGAAGAGAGAGTTGAAATAATAGGTTAAAATCTAAATATCATTAAGAGTATGGGATAAATATCATTGTACCCCAGCTTTGCATACAACATCTGAAATCCTGATGTGACTTGTATAACACGAGTGTGTGCTGAATTGTGTGCTGCACTATTACCTAAGGTGAATATAATAAACATGAAATGTACAATCAATATTAATCATAAGGAAATGTAAGTGAGAATGTTTTGATGAAGTCATTAGTAGTTATTGTATATGTAAGATTGAAGCTGTGTGTGTTTGACATCAATTGCCTGTAAAGGTGAAAAGAGGAAGGAAGGATGGCGACATGGCAGTGGATGTCTAAGAGGAAAGCAGCTTTTGACAGTTGGAGCGTCTAAATGAATGTTTTTGTCTTAATATAGGTGAGAAATGTAAAAGAGAGTTTTTGGCTGTGTCGTGCACCAAGTGACATAAAAGATGGAGACAGAGAGTAAATCGGGGTTACATCCTGGTGCCTCTTCCTCGGAACACATCTGTGAGGAAGAAACTTGAGCTGTTACATCTACGAAAAAGAACTTTGAGAACTCTGTCACCAATAGAGGATTTGAGCACAAAAACCATTACCCGGTGACGGAGAATCAAATATTTGGACTGAAGTTCCTTTTTTGCTCACTCTGTGGACGTGGACGTGAGATACTGAGGACAGTTTTGTGAGCTTTGGACGGAGCTGTGAATTGTTCATCAGAGACTTGGTCCCCTGCAGGAAGAGTGGGATCGCTCTGGCCAGAGAAACTACATGCTCCCTCACCCAAAAGCAGATAACTATTGAATTTAAACTCAGCGAATTTAGCGTTTTTATGATTCATTCGAATGATTTAATTGAATTCTGAAATGTAAATTGAGTTGTTTACCACTGCCCTTGCTAAAGCTTATTGCAATAAATAATCAAATTATAGTTGAAGTATTTGTGTAACATTGAATATGAGTTCATCGATGGTAGTAAAAAGTTAGGTTGTTGTGTGCACAACATCTTAAAGGTTCTTACAGGTTACTGTAGCCAATCAAATTAACAGTCCCTTGGGGTTCGCCCAAACCACTAAAACCCATCCTAGCACCATAACAAGAGCCCAGATTATTTAGAGGAGAGCTGCCATTAACCAGTGCGACTGATAGTGGTAGCTGACGCAAAAGGGTTATTCGGTCAGTTGCGGTATCAGAGGAAGCAAGGTAGACGCTCAGACGTAGGCAGTTAGAAGCTAGGCGTGTCTCCTCGCCACCAGCTTAAACAGTCCTTATTCAATACTTTAGGGTAATACTCAGAGAGTCTAAGGATCGGACCCTAGAAACGGAGAGCTGGTCCAGTACCTCCCGTACAGGGGTTAACCGAGATCTGACACAGGATAAGATAGCGCCATCAAGATTCTGTTAGAATCTTGCTGCCTCTTCATCTGAAATATTCTGTCTGAGCTAAGTTTCAGATTAGAAACCTGTGCTGTTATTCAAAGGGAACTTCAGCAAGCTTATTGCTTCACAAAGGTTTGTTACATTCAATTTACCTTGTGTCACGATAATATTAGTATCTTGCAGCATTTAAATCTGCGGCTTGACAGCAAATTGTCAAAAGCTCATAATAACAAAGCTTTCTTCAGATGTATGCTAGTGTCATATTTGTAATCATATCTGGGGGCTGAAGGATATATTAATAGGGTCGACAACCGTACTGTAAAAATGGAATCGTCCCATAATTGGAAACTAAAGGACATTTGTTATTTTTATGCTTATTATCTTATTTTATTAACATAGGCCCCTCAGTGGGGTAAATTAGCTAATCAGATCAATTAAGGCAATATGTCATATGCGAGCGAGCACCTAGGATCTCTATTATCATAGGGGCACATATGTCACACTATTTTACAATACATTGTAGACAGGCCAAATCCATAAATGCACAATTTTATTTATACAAAGAGGGAAAATATATATATATATATATTAAAAAGCACAATTCTTGTGCTCTCTCTTTCTTAACTACCCAGTCAAGCATATAGGCTCACGGCTCTCTATTTCCCGATGACCAGGTCTGCTCAGTGTAGATGATGCTTGGCTGTCTTTGGGTCCCCCACGGCTCCTGCCACCGGCCTCAGAACACCTTCAATCTTAAAACACAAGGACACATAGACATAAGGACTACTAGCCAATCACAGCACAGTAAGGCGGGACTTACCGCAAAACACAAGGGAAAAAAATTACACAGATCAACCATTTAGACTTGTATTTATTTAGTAAGCAGAGTAGCCTATTTTTTTTCACAGCAAACACACCACGAGAAGCAGTATTTAGTTAGCAATGGGATTGGCTCATGGCTGTTACCTGATATACAGTACATCATACTTTCTATTCCTGTCCAGCTTTCTGTCTCTCTTCTTTGGTGTCTTCTTGTAAGATGTAATTAATAATTGTAAATACAGCAAAACGCAGCAACAGCTGTTGTTGTGGACCAGTGATAAATCTGTGGTTTCTACCTGAGGGCTGCTCACACCAAGGCTCAGACGATGCAGTGCAGGAATATTATTCAAATTTTTTCCCTGCCCAGCATCATCAGTGTGCTGGCTTCAGAATTTTATGGCATTTTCACCTTCAGCTATAAAGACATTCTCTGCCTGTTGCAAATCCTCTGTTAGGACGAGGAAAGAAGTCTTTTTGCAAATGCAGCAAATATGAACAAAAAACCTGCTTGAATATATTTGTAAATGATGATTAGCTGAGGTCCATCCATCCATCCATCCATCGGAACAGATGCCCGAGCCACCTATGCTGACTCCTCTCGATGTGGAGGAGCAGTGGCTCTACTCTGAGCTCCTCCCTAGTGACCGAACTCTTCACCCTATCTCAAAGGAAGCGCCCAGCCACCCTATGGAAGAAACTCATTTCGGCTGCCTGTATCTGGGATCTTGTCCTATCGGTAATGACCCAAAGCTCATGACCATAGGTTAGAGTAGGAACGTAGATCGACCAGGAAATAGTGAGCTTTGCCTTGCAGTTGAGCTCTTTCTTCACCACAACAAATCGGTATATTGAACGCATCACTGCATCACTGCATCACCGGTCTATCTCCCATTCCATCCTTCCCTCACTCGTAAATGAGACCCATAGATACCGAAACTCTTCCACTTGAGGCAGGAGCTCTCCACCCACCTGAAGGGGACAAGCTACCTTTTTCCGGCTGAGAACCATGGCCTCGGACTTCGAGGTGCTAATTCTCATCCCAGCCGCTTCACACTCAGCTGCACACCGTCCCAGTCCACGCTGAAGGTCCTGGTTTAATGAAGCCAACAGGACAGCATCATCTGCAAAAAGCAGAGACGAGATTCTGTGGTCCCCAAACTGGACTCCCTCCGGCCCCTGGCTGCGCCTAGAAATCCTTTCCATAAAAATTCCGAACAGGACTGGTGACAAAGGGCAGCCCTGCCGGAGTCCAACATGCACCGGGAACAAGTCTGACTTACTGCCGGCAATGCAAACCAAACTCCTGCTCCGGTCGTATAGGGCCCGGAAAGCCCTTAGCAGAGGACCCCGTATTCCCAGAGCACCCCTCACAGGTCGCCGTGAGGTACACAGTCGAATGCCTTCTCCAGATCCACAGTGGACGAAAACCACATTGTTCCTTCTGAATCCGAGGTTTGACTATCGACCGAACTCTCCTCTCCACTACCCTGGCATAGACTTTTCCAGGGAGGCTGAGCAGTGTGATCCCCCTGTAGTTGGAAAGCACCCTCTGATCCCATCTCTTAAAAAGAGGGACCACCACCCCGGTCTGCCAGTCCAGAGGCACTGTCCCCATCCGCTATGCGATGTTGCAGAGGCGTGTAAACCAAGACAGGCCCACAACATCCACATACTTGAGGTACTCAGGGCGGATCTCATCCACCCCCGGTGCCTTGCCACCGAGGAGCTTCCTAACTACCTTGGTGACCTCAGCTTGGGGGATTGACAAGTCCACGACTGATCCCTTGGCCTCTGCTTCCTCAGTGGAAAATGTGTTGGTGGGGTTGAGGAGATCCTAGAAGTACTCCTTCCACCGAGGATGTCCCCAGTTGAAGTCGGCCGATTCCCACTGCAAACAGTGTGTGCAGGGCACTGCTTCCCAGGTGACGCAGGTATTTAGGCGTATTTCACAATATTATGACAGAGAGCATAAGTAGGGAAATGTTACGTCCGCTTGCACCATTACAATCTTTTGTCACTGCTACTATGGACCCTGAACAATGTTTTCTCTCAGTCATTCCTTTCTCTGTCAAAATTTACTATTGCAGATGTTGTCTGACAAATGTCAAGGAGACGTGAAAAGGTTAAAGTTAGACATGGGATATAAATTATTTTTTGAGCAATTCATTTTCGATTGTCGAGGTATATGCTATGCATCTTCATTGTGCCTATCATAAAACTGACACATAACAGCTTTTGGTTATGGTTTTTATATAAAATATTATTTAAATACACCTGTGAAATATATGAAAGTCTTGCATGACAGTTGTAAAACAGATTAGAGTCTAGTGCTAAATATATGTAACATTGGATGAGATTGTAATGTGTGCAGTCTACTCTATATAAAGTATACAGAGGGTCCTAACATTAATTTTTACAAATAAAAATACATTTTCAAATAATTCAGTTCAATTCAATTACATTTTATTTATATAGCCCAAAACCACAAATCACAATTTACCTCAAAGGGCTTTACAATCTGTACAACATATGACACCCTTCCTCTATCCTTAGACCTTCGATTCGAATAAGGAAAAACTACCCCAAACTAACCCTTTTAACAGGGGTAAGAAATGGAAGAAACCTCAGGAAGAACAACAGCGAAGGGATCCCTCTCCCAGGATGGAGAGTCATGCAATAGATGCTGTGTTCACAACAGAAACAGAAAATCATAGTATATACAATTATAATGGCAAAATATAGGTTGTAAAACGTAAGTGAAGTAGGTGGATCCAGAAGGACAACTGAGCAGCTCCAGGTGATGCCCACCGAGCAGGATCCGAGTCACACCACCATCATCATTGGTAGCAACCTGCCGAGCATCAGTGATATCGGTGAGGTGAGGTGCCTGTGCAGAGCCCAAAGGATACTAAAGGACATTACACACCCTAACATATGCTAATTAGCACTAATCACAAAGTACAGCTGAGGCTTATCAGAATGTCATTAGTTTTGCAGGTATTGCTTAAAAAAAGTATTGGAAAAACAGAAATTTGAATCCAGATGATGGGGCAAGATGTAACGTTAGAGGATCACATAAGTGATTCCAATTCATGAATGTCTGTATAAAATTTCACAGCCATCCATCAAACAGTTGTTGAGACATTCCACTTAAAACCACCTCATGGTCATGTTAGATAAAAAGTCAGGGGATCAGCAAAGAAGTAGGTTTCTAGAAACCATAAATGTCTGTACAAGGTTTCGTGCCAATCCATGAAGTAGGAGCAGCTTCTTGAGAAGTTAAGCTGCTAATGTATTTGTCAGTCAGTCAGTCATTTTCTACCGCTTGTTCCCGTTCGGGGTCGCGGGTGACTGGAGCCTATCCCAGTGGCTTCGGGCCTTAGGCGGGGTACACCCTGGACAGTGGCAAACTCATCGCAGGGCTGACACATAGACAGACAACCATTCACGCACACATTCATCCACTAGGGACAATTTTAGAGTCACCAATTAACCTAATGCATGTCTTTGGATGGTGGGAGGAAACCGGAGGACCCGGAGAAAACCCACGGTATCACGGGGAGGACATGCAGACTCCACCCAGGGAGGTTGTGGTCTGGTCCGGAATTCGAACCCACGATCTCCTTATTAGGAGGCAGGGGCGCTAACCGCTCTGCCACCGTGCACCCCCTAATGTATTTGTATAAATTGTATTTTGTTTTAGCATTACTGAAATGGCTCAAATTGTAATTGCATTTTTATCAACATACAGGCATATCATAATTTTCTGAATGGTTCACATTATCAACTAACTTAATGATCTATTTCAGGGGCTTGCTTTAGCAAACTTTAGTGTCATGCTTTTGTGTTTTTTGTTTTGTGATTTTTATTTTGAATATGCCTTTTCCTATCAGGGTTTTGGGTTTAGTTTGTTAGTTCCTGTTTTATTTTGTAATTGGTCTGTTCCCTCATGTGTCTGTTCCTTGATCCTTGAGTGTTTTCACCTGTGTCATTTAGTTCACTTGTGTCTAGTTGGCGGCCCTTGCTTGAGTGTATTTAGTGTTTCCCTGACTCTATGTCAGTTTGTACACTTCACTACTCCATTTCTATGTTGGTTCTGTCTACCTTTTTTGGAGTTTTTCCACCAAATCAATCTAGATGGATAAATAGCACTACAGGTATACCTGCCTTTCAAACAGAAAAATATATATTTTTGATTATGTGATAAACTGTCTGTTTAACATTAAACTTAATCTATGGCTCTGTTAAAGCAAACATCCATGAAACAGTTCTATTACAGTAAGTCTCCTAATCCAGTGATGGAAATTACAGGTCTTTGAAAGGAGCTGGATGTTATGGCTCTGTTCCTTTCTGAGAACTGGCTCTTTCAGCTCCCAAACGGCTCTTCATTTAATATAACTTCAGCTGGTCACTGCCTAAGTTACTTTCTTATTTGTTGCAATAATTAAACTGCAAGATTCTTCATCTGCAATACATTGACAAATTCGGTCATAATGATGGTTTAAAAATTCAATTCAATTCAATTTTATTTATATAGCCCAGTATCACAAATCACATTTGCCTCAAAGGGCTTCACAATATGTAACATACGACACCCTCTGTCCTTAGAGCCTCGATTCGATCAAGGAAAAACTACCCAAAAAAACCCTTTTAACAGGGAAAAAATGATAGAAACCTCAGGAAGAGCAACAGAGGAGGGATCCCTCTCCCAGGACGGACAGACATGCAATAGATGTCGTAAGTACAGAATAGATTTATAGCATCAAAACTATAACATATACAACCATGATGGCAAAATTGTTGTATATATATATATTATTATGTTAGAAATGTTTAGCTGGTAAAACATAAGGGAAGATGATGGGTCCAGACGGACAACCGAGCAGCCCCAGATGGAGCCCAACGAGCAGGACCTGAGCCACTCGTCCCCTGCACCATAGACACAGCAACACTGCCCCAGCAGGTCGCCATAGTCACAGATCCAGATACATCTCCGGACACTGAAATACCTGCTGAAAGTGACAGTAAGAAAGAAGAGACGGACGACAAAGCACAAAACTTCGGGAGAGGGAAGAAGTCAAGTTAGTGACATGCATTTATGGGATGAAAATGCATACGGATGGAGAGGAGGACAGAGGTGAAGAGAGAGAGGTGCATAAAAAGCTGGCTATGTCAAGAATAACTATCCTTGTTGTAGCTTATAGCAAAAATAACACCCTGCTAATAAAATAGTATGGGTAAAATATGATTACACAACTCTATAGACACATAGTACACTTGTGCACAATTTAATTTGTATGATATGAAACAAAATATATAATACAAATGTAATTTGTTCATCTTCATGCATTTCTTTTTCCATGATTTAAATGTTCTCCGAGGGGGCTGTGGGGTGGGTCAGCTCTCAATCTGGAGCTAGGTCCCAGCTGTCTGCATAAAGGAGACTCGTTCCCGACCAACTCATCACTGTTTCCCATCCGAATTTGAGTCATGTCACAGACCTGTAATTATTGCCATTCAGTTAATTATTATCTTTTGTCTAACCCTAACCATAGTTTATTTACCACAGCCACAATGTTTCCCAAATGTTTAATGCCCAGTTGGTAATCCATCTCTTTTCTCTAATCTTACTGTCCATACTGAACTTGCATGCATGTAAATAAAAAGCAAGAATTTGAAAAACACTGAACGTAATCCAGGGTTTTATAGAATTGTCCAATATCGATGTTCTTGTATGGTGATAGGGTTGTGTTCCTGTCAACATACCTTATTTCACTGCTTTAATTCTGAATATGGCCAGTTTACAAAGGGTCAATTCCTTTTCCAATAGACCATACGCATGCTGCTAAAAATTATGTCAGTATGATTATAGTTAGACCTTCGCTTCACATACAGGTTTACCTATTTGTATGTGTATTTCTATAAATCTTTATCCTTATGCTGCCTGATTGGCTCAGTGCTGTCAGATTGCAATGAACTAAAATTACGGTGCACCACTTGAAGCCAGATCACTGTGTATTGTTGAATGTGTGTCCCTGCAGAGTGGAGATCAAGAGGTTGCAGAGTAGCATTATATGATGGTCAGTGTGGTGTATCTGGGCTTTATGCTGTGTGGAAACTTTGGAGCTCCGTGGTTGTTTGGCAAGGGCAGAGTTAGTGGGAGGAATAGGCTGATGTGGGGGGGGAAACCTGGGAGCTGACCACAATCTCCCACCCTTTGATATGAAGTAGCTGAAGCTCCAGTGGAATAGCAAGATTAGTGGCATGATTAATGGTATTTGGCGCACATCCAAAGTGAAGGAGAATTGCTTGTGCCAGGGTTTATGTTTGGGCTGGAGCAAATTAGTGCATGCTGGAGTCTTATCATGGTATGATTTTTCTCAGGAGAGCCTGGTAATTTGTGTCTCTAGGCAGCTGCTTAGTTATAAATAATGTTGAGACAAACACAAGTTCAGCTAGCCACAGTTATCATATTTAGTCTGTTTTTCACTTGCAAATGACTAATGGGACTTGATAACGTGGAAGGACTGCCAGGCTATGTGGATGATACCATAAAAGTAAATCACATCTAATAATAAAGTGTGACAGTTTATTAATTTGATTTGTAACAGTGTTTGGAAGGCACAGAGAAATGTCATCCTAGTAATATGGGCATCAGATCTGAAAACACGTCATTCTGATGGGCCATTACAAAGTTTTGTTTTAATTCAGAATGTTATTGTCTGTTATTAACATTACCGAGAATTGTTGCGTATTAATGGTTTTTCACACTCCCATTGTTCAATTTTATTTATATATCACATTTGCCTCAAAGGGCTTTACAATCTGTACAACATACGACACCCTCTGTCCTTAGACCCTCAATTCGAATAAGGGATAAACTCCCCAAAACTTTTTTTTTTTTTTTAAATGATAGAAACCTCAGGAAGAGCAACAGAGGAGGGATCCCTCTAGCAGGACGGACAGACATGCAATAGATGTCGTAAGTAAAGAATAGATTCATAGCATAAAAATCATAACATACAATTATGATGGCAACATTGTAGTATATATAATTATGATGCAAAGTGTGGCATGTAAAACCTAAGGAAAGATGATGGGTCCAGAAGGACAACAGAGCAGCTCCAGGTGGAGGCCAATGAGCAGGACCTGAGCCACTCGTCCCCTGCACCATAGACACAGCAGCACTGCCCCAGCAGGTCGCCATAGTCACATATCCGGATACATCTCCGCATGCTGAAATACCTGCTGAAGGAATAGAGGGACAAGAGAGCACAAAAGTCCAGGAGAGGGAAGAAGTCAAGTTAGTAACATGCATTTATGGGATGAGAATGCATATGGAGGGAGAGGACGAGAGAGGTGCATCAAGTGAAGTCCCCTGGCAGTCTAGGCCTATAGCAGCATAACTAAGGGATGGTTCAGGTTGACCTGAGCCAGCCCACACTATAAGCTTTATCAAAGAAGAAAGTCTTTAGCATACTCTTAAATGTGGAGATGGTGTTTGCCTCCCGAACCCAAACTGGGATCTGATTCCACAGGAGAGGCGCTTGATAGTTAAAGGCTCTGACTCCCGTTCTACTTTTGGAGACTCTAAGAACCACAAGTAGCCCTGCATTCTGTGAGCATAGTGTTCTAGTGGGATAATAAGGTACTGTGAGCTCTGTAAGATACGATGGTGCCTGACCAGTAAGAGATTTGTAGGTGAGGAGGATTTTAAATTCTATTCTGGATTTCACAGAGAGCCAGTGCAGAGAAGATAATATTGGAGAAATATGATGTCTTTTCCTAGTTCCTGTCAGTACATGTGCCGCAGCTTTCTGAATCAACTGGAGAATCTTAAGGGACTTTTTGGGCTACCTGATAATATGGAATTGCAGTAATCCAGCCTTGAAATAACAAATGCATGGATTAATCTTTCTGCGTCATTTCGAGGCAGGAAGTGCCTGATTTTTGCAATGTTACGTAGGTGAAAAAAGGCAGTCCTTGACGTTTGCTTCATGTGAGAGTTCAAGGATAGATCCTGATCAAAGATAACTCTGAGGTGCTGGAGGCCAGGGCAGTGCCCTCTAGAGCAATTATATCTGCCTACAGTGAGGCGTTCGGGGCCAAGTACAATAACTTCAGTTTTGTCTGAGTTTAACCTCAGAATTTCTGGTCATCCAGGTTTTTATGTCCTTAAGGCATGCTTGAATTAACTAACTGATCAGTTTCATCCGGCTTAATCGATAAATATAATTGGGTATCATCCGCATAACAATTAAACTTTATGGAGTGCTTTCTAATAATATTGCCCAAAGGAAGCATATATAAAGTAAATAGAAGTGGTCCAAGAACAGAACCTTGTGGAACTCTGACTAACTTTGGTGTGCTCGGATGATTCATCGTTAACATATACAAACTGAGATTGGTCTGATAGGATTTAAACCAGCTTAACGTGGTTGCTTTAATTCCAATTAAATGTTCCAGTCTCTGTAATAGAATTTGATGGTCAATGGTATCGAAAGCAGCACTAAGATCTAACAAGACAAGTCCATTGTCTGATGCAATTAAAAAGTCACTTGAAATCTTCACCAGTGCTGTTTCTGTGCTATGATGCACTCTAAAACCTGACTGAAAATTGTTGGACTGTTGACTTCAAAATTTCTGGGAGTGGGAATCTCCTGACTTAAACTGCAGACATCGTCCGACAGTGGAAGGAGTACTTCAAGGATGAGGGCTCAGGTGTGGACTTGCTGATTTTCCCCCAAGCTGAGGTAGTTGAGAAGCTCCGTGGTGGCAGGGCAACAGGGGTGGATGAGATCCGCCCCCAGTACCTCAAGTCTCTGGGTGTTGAGGGACTGTCTTGGCTGAGATTCCTCTGCAACATCAAGTGGCAGTTGGGGACAGTACCCCTGGACTGGCAGACCGGGGTGGTGGTCCCTCTTTTTAAGAAGGGGGACCGGAGGGTGTGTTCCAACTACAGGGGGATCACACTCCTCAGCCTCCCCGGTAAAGTCTATGCCAGGGTACTGGAGAGGAGAATTTGGCTGATGGTTGAACCTCGGACTCAGGAGGAACAATGCGGTGTTCGTTTCGGTCGGGAAGCACTGGACCATCTCTATACCCTCTCCAGGGTGCTGGAGGGTTCATGGGAGTTTGCCCAACCAGTCCACATGTGCTTTGTGGATCTGGAGAAGGGATTTGACTGTGTCCCTCACAGCACATGTGGGGGGTGCTCCCTCTGCTACGGGTTGTCCAGTCCCTTGGCTTCATCAAACCAGGACCTTCAGCATGCACTGAGACAGTTTGATTAGTATATTTACCTTGTTCTGTTAAATTAAATGGTAAAAAATATCTTTGCACGGTAATTAGTAAGGTTAGGAAAATATCGGTGTTACAGTTAATAAAAAAAGCCAACGTTAATTGCAGTTCTGTAATGAGATGCAAACTCTTGTTTCCTGCATGAAAGTCAGATACATATCCATCCATCACCACTATGGATGGACCACCACTACATAAAGGAATACCTCCTGTGTTAATACTGATTCTCTCAAAGTGTGGAATCATCCAACATGATAACAGTAATCCCTGCACTCTGACTCCAAATCCCAAATTTATCTACATCGACTGTCACGCTCCCAGTTGGTTACCATATCCATTTATTTACCAATAAACTGATAGGCTCCATGATGACAGTTGTGGTTAAAATCCAACCTACCCAGCAATTAACAATTACACAAAGGGAAACTTCTATAAAAGTTTTAGCACAGAGATATACATCTACTATATAAAGAATAATTCAAATATTTAAAAAAAATACTCTATCTAAAATAGATGTTACCTGTGAGGGAACATTAAGATATTGTACAGAAAATCACCACTTATATACTCTACATGTTTTCCTATTACCCTACACTAACAAGCTAGTAGGTTATCATCAGGACTATGGCAGGCAAGAAACTATGCTAGGGTAAAAAAAAAATTAGCCAAATGTAGCCAACATTTTTGATAAACAGTGAGAAGTAAAATTATTACCCAAACTCTACATTGTAAATGTCCATCAGTTTACTGACCCACTTCTTCCACAAAGTTATTAGGTTTCATCATTTGGAGACCCCTTTTATAATTTAATGGCAAACCATATTTGCTGCTAGATGTATTTAGACACAGATGCATTAACACTGTCCACAGTTACAGTGCTGGTGTTAGACTGCACACACACACCCACTTGATCAAACCTGGCTCTTATAGTGGGAGCAGGAGGTGATGAAGTGGGGAGGGGGTTGTGGCGCGAAAGCTTAGAGACCCCATAGACTCCCTCTGGACACTTGGCATGCAAGACAAACAGCCTTTAAAGCCTTGTTTTGAATAGTTCCATACATAATGTTTATGTTGCAGCTGCTTAAATGACATACATTAAGTCCAGCAGATTATTGAAGGCAGATATACAGTGCATTAGGCAATGAGGCAAACCATCTGGAAGACAAGTACAGTACAATACAGTCTCCCCTTAGTTTCTTCCAGGTTTATTTAGACATACTGGGAGTAAAATGGAGGGGGCCGGGGG
>CM022475.1:251672-284738 GCA_011952105.1 Coreoperca whiteheadi | reverse complement strand
GGGGGGGGGTGGCTCATATTATAAAAGTATGTATGGAAGTTTTTACTGACAAAACTATTTAGCACGAAAGAAACAACATTTGGTGCAGTTTTAGACCTCTCAAAATAATTTGAAACGAGTAATTATAATCTTATATCTGAGCTTCAAAGGTATAGAATTCTAGCCTGGGAACCAGAAAAATCTCCTGAGCTCATGTTTTATTTGCTGTGGCAAGTACATCTGGCCTACCTCCCATTCAAACAGATTTCCACCAATCCTGGGTGGGTCTGGTCAGTTAAAGCAGTGTGTCTAAAATGGGGCGGATTTGATATGATGTAGCATTACTGGTCCAGATTTTAAGTAACATGTCAGTCTTTGCTGCTGATTGGTTGATTCATCACCAGGCTCAGGAAAACTCAGATCAAACTAGGCAGTGCTGATCAAATATGAACACAAATTATGTTACTGCATTGCCTATTTCCCACCTCAAATGAGTTAAGAAACACATTTTAGTGCAGCTGAAATTTGAGAGTTTGTGACAAACCGCTTTTCCTGCTTAAACGGACTAAGCATTTGCATGTGTCCCTCAGCAAGTTTCATTGCACTGGTTGTAGGTCTTTCCAACTGCATCCAGAGACATTTTGGTGTCGGGGCTTTGCGTTCATGTGCTGTTAATTCCTATTTGATTTTGAATGTGTTGGTTCTGTCAGGGTTTTGGGGTTAGGTTCTGTTAGTTCTGTTAGTTTTATTTTGTAATTTGTCTGTTCCCTTATGTGTCTGTCAGTTTTGCTTCTGCCTTTGAGTGCCCTGATTGTTTCAACATGTGTTGATTTGGTTCACCTGTGTCTTGTTATCCTGCCCTACCTGAGTGTATTTAAGTTGTGGTTTTCCTTTGTTCTTGGTCGGTTCATTACTGTATCTCTGTTGGTTCTACTTGTTTTTTGATTTATGCCTGCCTGCTACCAGTTTGACCCCCTACTACCCTACCTGCCTGCCTGTAACCCTTTTGCCGCTTGTCTATCACAAAAACAATAAATCATTATCCTGCCACATCTGTCTGTGTTTGGGTTCTTCTCTCTGTTGCTAATCCCGTCACTATGAACCAACCAGTATGGACACTTGCTCTTACTCGAACTCCTAGTACCTGGGAGTCATGGGGAGTACTGAGAGATATTCTGCTCAACAAGGAGCCAGAGTTTTTTTTTTTTACATCACCAATGCTAACATACACCCATTTCAAATGGCTAAAGCTTTGGCCTGGAAGAGAGGGATCTTAACCACAATACCCTCAAGGTGGTGGGTCAGCTGTGACTGGCAAGTTCACTGCCCCTCTCCTCCAGGCTACCAGCTTGTGTCTTCTCTCTTGTGCCAACAGGAGGCTCTCCCTGACCCATCTCCCAGTCTACAAACGGCTGCTTTCCTCAAGTGGCCTCTCAGTCCATCCTTTGTCAATAGGTTCCACACAGATTGAGCTGGGAATCCTTGACATCCAACTTCCACTGTCATGAGCCATGTTGTCCACCCCTTGTCCCGACTGTCCTGGCGAAGTTGCTGGTATTTGGCTCTCTTCCTCTATGCAGCTTCCTCACGGCCCTCCTCCCATGGTACTGTCAACTCCACCATGATTTTCTTTCCCTCTGAAGACCACATGATTATATAGGGCAGGGGTCGGGAACCTTTTTGACTAAGAGAGCCATGAAAGCAAAAAATTTGGAAATTTATTTCAGTGAGAGCCATATAATATATTTTAAAAGTGAATTCAACTAAATGTCAGTATAATAAGCCGGGTCCATACACGGAGTTGCTGCTGGCTAGCTTGCACCCTGCTCAGAAGCTCTTGGCACGCTTTCTTTCTGCTGTCTCCCGCAGGGTATTTTGATGCAAAGGTAGCGTGGCGCGTGTCGAAGTGCCGCTTTACATTCGATCGTTTCAACGATGTAATTTTGTCATTGCAAATTAGACACACCGCAGAACCCGCTCTCTCCACAAAGGCGAATTCTTCGGTCCATTCGTCCTGAAATGTACGATACTCGTCGTCTTTTTTTCTTTTCGCCATCTTCTTCGTCGAAGGGTTAGCTTTGAGCTAATGACCGAGCAGACGCAGTCTCAGACTGATTCAAAAGGGGGCGTTTACCTGTTTTACCCAGCAACGGCAAACTTAGGCCAGTATCATCCAATTAAAATAATGGACAATTGCTCCTGCAGCCCTGAACAGGACATGCGCAGTGAAAAATCGATGGATGGATTAAAACAAGTGAGAATATTTTGTTTTATCTGCGAGCCATATGCAATCATCAAAAGAGCCACATCGGGCTCGCGAGCCATAGGTTCCCGACCCCTGATATAGGGCCTAAGAGTTGTGGACAGTACCATCTCGGAAGTGACGTTTCCTCCCGAGGTCAACCTTCTTTTCCCATCCCTTCGCGGACTGCAGGAAATTCTGTCTGGCTAGGCTGTGGCCCTCTTTCCCAAAGGCAATGGTGCTCAGCAGTGGTCTTACTTTGGCTGGTTGTTTCTTGCTCCAGGATGTCTGCAAGTACTGCCACCACCTTGTCATGGCACCACCTGTATCTCCCCTGTCTCAATGTGATCCTACACCCTGACAGACTGCACCATTGTTCCTTTCCCACAACACAGCCTGCACAATGGGTCCTCCCTCCTCCCCCACCTGTGCAAATAGACTGAGGTTGGTAAGATGTCATACACTGCTCAGAGTAAGGATATATGGAAGGGCTGGAGCCACCACAGTTTACTCCATGTGACTGTTCAATTCAATCATATTATCGGGCCTTCCTTCTACTTGTTCTTCAAAGTACTTTAATGTACCTCATCATCGTACTTCTTATCAGTATACAATTAAATATATGGTAGCCATTATATAGCACTTTATGTATATCAAATATAGAGGTTTCTCTTCCTGGAAGAGTTTCACATAAAATACAAAGTTATCTAGTTTGTTACATGTCTTCAAGACTAAACAAAAACATCACACTTACAGTGCCAAGTCAGTTTCGTTTTAAATTGCATGTAAAAGCACAGCCCTTTCACTGAGTCTGTTCCTGACGATATTCTATCTGAGCGATTTAGGCTTTAAGCTGAGGGAAAATGTTATAGGCCTATGAGACCTGTAGAGAGGTACGTTAATATGCCACCGAATGAATCGTGAAGATACAGTCGTCCTATTGCAAACTGTATGCAGGGTCAAGGGAACCTACATGAATTAAGTCGGCGATGCAGGAAACCTGTAATATTACAACACAAACAAATGTTCACCTCAGCAAGTACAGACCACTCTGGGTTATGTTTTAATGCTTGGTCGTGATTAGCTGCCAGGTCCGTTTTACACTAATGCGCTAATAGAATATCGGTTAGAAAATTGTTTATTGGTATTTATCAAAGATAACAGCCAATCAATACAATTAATTTCACTTTCATTTGGCCAAAACATAGTGACTTCCAGATCTCCTTCATTATGGGACAGTGTCAGACCTGAATGCACTTTATGAGTATTGTGTTTAAATCAGCTGTATCAAGTGTAAAGCTTGCGAGCTCTGAATGTGCAGCGGTAGTGCACTGAGTGGTTAAAATATTCACTTTTTCTGCCAGAATTCCTCTCTTGGCTTATTTGCAACAACACTTTTTACAGCCCCGTTCTTCAGATCTATTATGAAAAGAGAAATGGTCTTGACTAAAGACAGTAACTAGGATCATGGTGATGGCAACTGTAAAATAGCCTACCACATCCTTGATGTAAATTTGGATAATTAGCTTTGTCCATAAAGGGCTGTCAACTCTGGAAAACATTACCTACTGATATAAATTTAATCTGTTATAAATTCCTTTAAAACAAAGATAAGTGCAGTCTAAAGTGTATTGTGGTAGATGTGTATTTTACTGTCTCCATATTTGTAGTGTATTGTTTTTTTTATCCCTACTGAAAGCTGTATATTTTAATAAGACTGTAGCCAATTTGTAAACTATAGGGATGAGTTGAAAATTAGAAATATCTATAAAATCCCTGTGCAGCACATCAGTGTCGTACTCTGTATTGAAACTGTTTAATTGCATCGTCCCTGTCAAATACATTTTTTAATAAAAGTAGGCAGCACACAATCGGTTTAATCCAGGCAGAGATTACATTCCCTCAAAACTAATTTACTGTTGCAAATTAGTTGCAATATAAATATAATTTGTAGGAGATAGGGCTAGTCCAAATTGGGCGGAAGAACAGTCAAATGCCCTCTTTTATGGGAACGCACACAGAGTTAAGAGACAGTTGATAACCACCATCATGATATCTGTTATCTCTGACTGGGGCTTTAGGGTTTGTTGAGCCAGTTCATACAAAGAAAGCCTGGCTATGTCAAACGTGCTTCGTAGTACACCCCTCAGATGTCAGCACAAGTACATTGTTATCATAACTATTTGAAATGTTAGCCAAAAATAAGACCCAGGTTGTGAAAAACTGTAGTTTTCCTTGAAAAGACCAAAATAAAAGCAACATTCTCTGTAATTTTCTGCACCTTAACACCACTTTTCTATTGTTGTCCTTTTTCCCCAGAATAACCTTTTTTTTTTTCTTTTTTTTTTCCTCCGCAGACTCTCTCCCTCTCTCGACACATCCTGTCTCTCATCTCTTATCAGGTGATAGTGTTTCTTCTTCTGTGCTCTTGTTCCTGTCAGAGAAGCTTTGAGGTAGAAAATTTCCTGAACCTATGACCCAGAGTCACAATGTTATAAAGATAATATTAAATAAATACATTTTCTGGTGAGCCAGAGCTGAAGAGACGGGGAGAGGAACCAAGTGAAAGAACAGAAAACTCCTGAATTTAGAGCAGCTTTCCAAGTCAACTTCATATGCACAAAAGAAACAGAAATTTCGGCTACATTAGGTTTCCTCAAAAATTTCATTTCAACTGCATACGAACATCATTTTGAAGGAGAGACACAGGCAGTGTCCAAACTCCTCCATCATACTCAGGATATCTGCTCCTGAAATGCAGACCTGACTCATTGGGATTGCTGGACTCTGTATGGGAAACTGTAAGTCCCAGAGGGTTCTGATTGGAATCTGAAACCTTAATCTTGCCATGAACTTCTCTTTTCCTGCGACTGGGAAACATGCAGTGCATCAACTGGGCTCTGCAGTGCACTTACAGCAGCAAGGAATACTGTAGGTTTGCAGCAAAGAAAGTGAAATAGCAGACTGCAGGTTCCTATAATGATCAATTTACTGCAGGTGCATCTTGTATAGATTGTTTCCCATGATAATCATAAAGCCACAGAATCATTCTTCCTTTTCAGCTGCTATCGTGAGCAGAGGCAATTCTAGTGTTCAGTCGGATGATTTCATCCCTTAAAAGGGACAGTTCACCCCAAAATCAAAAATACATATTTTTCCTCTTACCTGTAGTGCTATTTATTTATCTTGATTGTTTTGGTGTGAATTGCAGAGTTTTGGCAATCTCATCAGTAGAAATGTCTGCCTTTTTTGAAAATATATGAATGAATATAATTTGGCTTGTGGGGCTCAAAGTGCCAACAAAATACTATTAGACTTTTTCCTTTCTACAGATAGTTCCCTACATGAAACTGCTCACAAGTCTGTGGATTATCTTGAGTAACAGGTTCATAAATTCTGGAAATAGACATTGAGTTTTTCAAATGTATGTTTTTGGTACTTTGAAAAAAAGTGTCTAAAACTAAACCTCTTAAAACACCTTAATTTCATGAGCCCTTAACAAATGAAGTCAACTCTAAAGGGCACATGACTTTCCCTTTAATGTATACATTATTTTTTAAATATTTGACTTATCCATTCATTATCGATTTAAGATGTTGTAAAGATTGGGATCAATTAATTCTGGCTTAATTTTTCATGTTTTTCAGATGCAAATTAATGAAAATTTAAGCGGTTCTTCTTCACAGCACGCTGCTGCTGTGTGATGGGGTGAATGAGAGATATACTTATAAAGTGCTATTTAAATGCATACATTTAACATTAATTCCCTTATTGAATTATCTTCTTCTTTTCCTTTCGGCTGTTCCCTTTCAGGGGTCGCGACAGCGAATCATGCGCCTCCGTCTAACCCTGTCCTCTGCATCCTCTTCACTCACACCAATTAACTTCATGTCCTCTCTCACTACGTCCATAAATCTCCTCTTTGGTCTTCCTCTAGACCTCCTGCCTGGCAGCTCCAACCTCAGCATCCTTCTACCAATATATTCACAGTCTCTCCTCTGAACGTGTCCAAACCACCTCAATCTGGCCTCTCTGGCTTTATCTCCGAAACATCTAACATGAGCTGTCCCTCTGATGTACTCGTTACTGATCCTGTCCATCCTCGTCACTCCCAAAGAGAACCTCAACATCTTAAGCTCTGCCACCTCCAGCTCTGCCTCTTGTCTTTTCTTCAGTGCCACTGTCTCTAAGCTGTACAACATTGCTGCTCTCACCACCGTCTTGAACACCTTTCCTTTCATTCTTGCTGATACTCTTTTATCACACAACACACCTGACACTTTTCTCCACCCGTTCCAACCTGCTTGCACTCGCCTCTTCACCTCTTTTCCACAGTCTCCATTGCTCTGAACCGTTGACCCTAAGTACTTAAAGTCCTGCACCTTCTTCACCTCTGCTCCCTGTAACCTCACTGTTCCACCTGGGTCCCTCTCATTGACACACATGTATTCTGTCTTACTGCGGCTAAGCTTCATTCCTCTGTTTTCCAGAGCAGACCTCCATCTCTCTAGATTCTCCTCCACCTGCTCCCTACTCTCACTACAAATCACAATGTCATCCGCAAACATCATAGTCCATGGAGATTCCTGTCTAACCTCATCCGTCAGCCTGTCCATCACCAGAGCAAACAAGAAGGGGCTCAGAGCCGATCCTTGATGCAGACCCACCTCCACCTTGAACTCCTCTGTCACACCTACAGCACACCTCACCACGGTCTTACAGCTCTCATACATGTCCTGCACCATTCTAACATACTTCTCTGCCACTCAAGACTTCCTCATGCAATACCACAGCTCCTCTCTCGGCACCCTTTCATACGCTTTCTCTAAATCTACAAAGACACAATGCAACTCCTTATGACCTTCTCTGTACTTCTCCATCAGCATCCTCAAAGCAAATACTGCATCTGTTGTGCTCTTTCTAGGCATGAAACCATATTGCTGCTCACAAATGCTCACCTCTGCCCTTAGCCTAGCTTCCACTACTCTTTCCCACAACTTCATTGTATGGCTCATCAGCTTTATTCCTCTGTAGTTGCCACAGCTCTGCACATCTCCCTTGTTCTTGAAAATTGGCACCAGTACACTTCTCCTCCATTCCTCGGGCATCCTCTCACTCTCCAAGATCTTGTTAAACAAACTAGTCAGAAACTCTACTGCCACCTCTCCTAGACACTTCCATACCTCCACAGGTATGTCATCAGGACCAACTGCCTTTCCACTCTTCATCCTCTTCAACATCCTCCTCACTTCACTCTTGCTAATCTTTGCTACTTCTTGCTCCACACCAGTCACCTCTTTTACTCTTCGTTCCCTTTCATTTTCCTCATTCATCAACTCTTCAAAGTACTCCTTCCATCTTCCCATCACACTCCTGGCACCTGTCAATACATTTCCATCCTTATCTTTAATCACCCTAACCTGCTGCACATCCTTCCCATCTCTATCTCTTTGTCTGGCCAACCTGTACAAATCCACCTCTCCCTCTTTAGTGTCCAACCTAGCATACAAGTCCTCATATGCTCTTTGTTTGGCCTTTGCCCTTATTGAATTATCATTAATCGTAATATGGGATTTTAAAGTAAAAGATTTAAGAATTAAGTTTCAAAATTCTCAAGAGTCTATCAAGACACCGCACAACTATTCATCTTTTTCTGCTTATCCGTGGCCAGGTTGTGGGGGCAGCAGTCTAAGCAGAGATGCCCAGACTTCCCTCTCCCCAGACACGTCCTCCAGCTCATCCGGGGGAATACCGAGGCATTCCTAGGCCAGCCAAGAGACATAGTCCCTCCAAAGTGTCTTAGGTCTTCCCCAGGGACTACTCCAGGTTGGACACGCCATAGAACACCTACCCAGGGAGGCAGGGGGGAATCCGGAACAGATGCCTGAGCCACCACAGATGGCTCCTCTCATACCCCTTTTCCAGCCAAAATGAACAGTGTGCTGGTTCAGAGCTAGTGCCAGTTCGGAGTTCAAATGACGCACCTTCTAAGAACCAGCTTGTGTTTCCACTGGCTACGGAGCCAGCACTGAGCCTGGTCTTACATGACTGTATACGTCACATCTTTCCCGGTAACGCTAGCACAGCAGCGCCAAACACAATCATCGTCAACAATCGCGGACGTTGCGTTGCTATTGATGTTCGCCATAGTTTGTACAGATGGAGATTACGAGCGAAAGTAACGGTACATACATAACAGTTATTTTTAATAATAACATATCAACTTTAGCTTCAGCATGTTGCTACCCTCCTAGCATCAATTCTGCTAAAAAACAATCACATTGCAGTTAAATAAAAATTTATTAAGCATTGGTGTAAGTAGCAGAAGTAAACTGTTCGTCTTGTTGGTCACGGTAACCCCGCCCCCAGCCGCTGCAGTAAGCGGTTCTTATTTCTAGACCAAGAACGAGTTGGTGCTACTTAAGAACCACTTTACCTGGCTCCGAGCTGGTGCTTCGGCTGTGGAAACACAAAGAACCGATTTGAAACTAGGCTTTGGCTCCGAACTAGCACCAGCTCCGCCTTGGTGGAAAAGGGGTATCAATGTGGAGTAGCAGCGGCTCTACTCTGAGCACTGCAGAAGATCCATCTGTCAATCTCCCGTTCCATCCTTCCTTCACTCGTGAACAAGACCCCAAGATACCTGAACTCCTCCACTAGATGAAGGCGCTTTCCACCAATCTGAAGGGGGCAAGCCACCCTTTTCCGGCTAAGGACCATGCTGATTATCATCCCAGCCACTTCCCACTCAACTGCAAACCATCCCAGTGCACACCAAAGGTCCTGGTTTAATAAAGCCAACAGGGCAGCATCATCTGCAAAAAGCAGAGACAAGATCCTGTGGTCCCCAAGCCACAGCCCCTGGCTGCACCTAGAAATCCTGTCCATAAAAATAATGTATGGGGATTGGGTCACCAAGGCCGCCTGCCTTCGACTGCCACCCAATCCACATTGCACCAGCCCCATAGGGTTCTTCTTGCAGGTGGTGGGCCCACAGGAATTCGGACCCACGTCTCTTCTTCAGGCTGGGCCCCGTGGGCTAAGACCCTGCCAACAGGCACTCACATGCGAGCCCGAACCCCGGACCAAGGACCGTGACATAGTTGTATGACACAACTGGACGGCCCATCCTGGACCACTCTGTCACGGTCCTTGGTCTGATATTCATCATAAGGGGGTTTAGAACAAATCTTAGTCCGACCCGTCACATAGGACCTGTTTGCCTTGAGAGACCCTACCAGGGTCAAATAGCCCCGGACAACATAGCTCCTAGGATCACTCAGATTTATCGTTGAGATTCTTAGTAATCTGTTCGTTAATCTAGTAGTCATTTGTTTATGCCACAGACAGGGTTTTGCATGCTAACTAGCTCACTGTGCACTATTAGCTTACAGATCACCTTTACCTGCTAGCACACAAACACACAGCTCTGGTCTCCAGCAGAGGACACGCTTCTCATATGTAAGTCACTTTGGATAAAAGCGTCTGGTAAATGACTAAGTGTTAATATAATGCTAATACAACTTCAGGAGCGTCAACTCTCTAGCTTACATGCTTCCTGCCATCTTTACATTTCCCTTTGTCTAGCAATGCAGCTAATGCTTAGCATCACGACACACTGAAGCTAATGTAACCTTAGTTACAGTCTTATCTCTTATGGCCTCCCTGCCATTTTGTTTCAGCATTCTTTGTTTGATCCATGTTACATCCAAGCAGCCTTCTTGGGCACACATGCACATATGCAAACACACACACATCCTTTGCCTGTCTGTAGGTAATGTATTTAGTTAATCTTCATAGTGTGGTTTTGTTTTGTTTACCTTTTGTAAATACATTTGTTTAATTATGCTGGTCTCTTTAATGTCTCACAAGAGTAAATAATTTGCCAACCTCTTCTGTTTGAATTCCAAATCCTTCACCTACAAATTTTTTATGGTTATTTTGGGTTATAGTCCCCCGTTCCAGGCGGAAGAAGCCGCGATGCAGGCTTCCGGTCCCAAAAATGGGTTGGAATTAGCGGATGAGGTCCTCCTGTCCTTAGTGCCGCCGCCGGGCTGCCTCGGCAGCCGCGGGACCCGCACCCAGTGGAGTGCGGAGAGTGGAGCAAACTCAGGAGGAGACTCTCACGCTGCTCGTGGTCAACCTCGAGGGCTGACAGAGAAAGCTCTCAACCCTAAACAGCTAACCCAAACTCGTGTGAGTTGCTGGTGGTGCGTGCAGGCAGGGAGGAATGCACTGCCAGAACCGCTTCACACTCGTCATTTTCAGAGACCCAGTCTTTGGGTCTTACTTCACAATAATAAACACAAAATAAGTTACAGAACAAGCTGACGACAACAGTGAAGCTGGCTCCCTTTGTAACCTCCGCCGGCGTGCCTCACGTGTTGACGTTAACCCATTCAAGATTGGTCTAGTTGATACAGAGATTCAGATGCGGTCACGCTGAGAGTGTTCTCCATAGCGTCAGCTGATGCAGCGTTGAAGTTCCCTTGAAAGGGAATTCTGGTTTATATCAACTTGGGTCTTATTTTCACGTTTTTGGCCGTCATATTTCTTTATTTTGTTTTGGCTGTCATTTCTACCATTAATAAATAACATCATGTTGTGAGATTGTGGAGTGTGGTGACTTCGCTAAAAGATGCAGACAGGGAAAGAAAAGATCAGATCAGGTTGTAAATCAAAGTCCTCCAACTCATATTACCCTGGGGGCCACTGGCCAGGTTGTTCTCTCCTTTCTCTCCTTAGGGGGCCATTTAAACACTTGGTGAAAAAAACAATAACCAATACATCAACAATAAATTTCAACTTCAAAGCTCAGTGACTCATCCCTCACTCTCTTCTACGTGAAACCCAGAATACTGCTCTGCATGTTGAGAAATGTAATTAGGGTAAAATTGTATGCCTGACTGCTTCTGACTGCATTAAACTCTTGAAATTGTCTGTCCTCCAGGTCAATGTTTAGAGACACACATTTTTGTGGCAGTGTGTGTATGTTGACATGTTGCACAGTGAGGTACTGCATGTGAAATGTAAAAGAATCAGTCTGGTCCTCTAGTTATCCTCTTTTCGACAAATCCCATGTGCTGACTCAAACCAACAAAGAATGTATCCTTCTAACAGGTATTTTGTGTGTAAACTACTAAAAACACATCAATGAGCCACACTGTTGCACTGTCTGACAATTTCCTTCATTACCATGTGTTACATATGAACACGCCCACTGTAGTTTATTTTGACTTCTGCTGTTATAGGAAATACTGTGCCTTTAAAAAAAGATAACAAAAAATAAACTATATCTTTTTGAGCTGAAAATTTACATCTTCATTAGGAACCAATGAGCTGTGAATTTGCAGACTTAAGAATATAATGCATGCTCTAAAATAAATGTTTAGGGAAAAATCCAAGTGGAAAGAGTATCCTGGGATCTCAGTAATTACTCTAGTGAGTACAATGTTATTGTAACTGATAGAAGATATGACTAAAACTACGAAAGTAAGACCCAAGTTGTAACTAACCAGATCAGTCCTTTAAAACTAATCCAGTGGCAACCTGACCAGTGACAGGCCAAATGTTGTTCATGTCCTAGAGAAACACATTTTCTAGAGGTCAGCATGTACAAGTGTGAATGAAAGCTCTATCTGTACAGATAACCTAATAAAGCTGCCAGACTGTCATGCACCCCTGCCCACATATTGTTCACACCAATATAGCTCCAATCTTGTGATAGTGACCCACACATGGTATTTATGCTGTTTGTCCCAGCACTGGGGACCATGGAGCAATGAATTAACAAGCAGTCATGGACTTGTTTTAAGGTTTTTAGTGAGTGTATGTTAAATGCTGTTCATGATCATTAAACACCAATTAACCTAAAAATGTCAGGCTGTCATAAAAACAGGCCAGCCAAGTGTGTTCGCCTTGTGTAAGTGATGTCACAGCAGTGGACAAATGGCCCAAGTCATGAGTGGTTTGAATTTCACCAAGCTGAGACGGGATGTGTTTGTGTGAATCTAATGTGTAATTGTATTTTCCAAGGTGAAGGGGCACTAATATATGCATTAATTCACATATGTATTTACGTAATTGTCACCTTATCTATATCCACTGTGTTGTGATAACCGTAACCATTCCCCAAGGAGGTCATTATTCATCTATAACATTTCATAACACATCATTACCGTTTTGCTACCTCCTGTTTCTTACTGAAATGGTAAAATACTGAATGAGCCCACAGGCAAATTATTAAAACCCCACTCACACCAGAAAGTGGTACAGATTTTTCAAAACACATGGGGCCTGCATTAGATTTCTGCAACAATACTTAGTTAGTCTGCCAGCTAACTTTAAGACCAACTTTAAGGAGAACAACAGATGGAGTTCCTCCTTCCATCTGCACAAATGGACTGTACTGCGAGGACTTTTCTCCAATCGGGACCAAAATTCTTCCCTGCCTGGCTCATGGCCAGCTAACAAAGCAACTTCTTCCTTTACAGACTGGTAACATAACCAGATATAACTGGGCATAACATAGCCTGGCAGACTACACAGCTAAGAACAGGACTGTGTTACTTTTGTGAATGTATCTGTTGTATCTATCTATTGATTTGGTTCATTAAGTTTTTTTGTTGTGATGTGTATTCACTGTTATTTTGTTAGCTACATGCCAAGTTGATGTTAGTGATGTTCACACAGGGTCTTGTGTGCAACTAACTATCCTCTTTCTATCCTGGCACCTGGCTCATGTTCATACACCCTTTTGTTCTTTAGTTAGTGCATTTAGAGTTGTACCTTATATTATCTGTTCTGTATCTAGCAAGCTAATCGCTAAAGCACTAGCTAGTCAGGACCATACAAGCGCTGGTCAGCTCTCCAAGATAACTTAAACACTAACTGTTTAAGAGACATATTTGCGCCAATGACTCCAGACTCACAACGGTCTGAAAACCATATCTCTTTTGTGGAGCACAGTTTATACTCTAGCAGAGCAGAGTCATAAAAGCAGATGGTGCAACACAGCAAATAAACCATGAAAGCTACCTTTATCCCAGTCTCTTCATCCTCT
The DNA here is from genome assembly GCA_011952105.1 of Coreoperca whiteheadi. NCBI lineage: Eukaryota > Metazoa > Chordata > Actinopteri > Centrarchiformes > Sinipercidae > Coreoperca > Coreoperca whiteheadi. Next base: position 271,455 of record CM022475.1, on the reverse strand, counting down.
TAAAATTCACCACTCAAGAAAGTTTGTTATTGGTTAACATAACAAATTGGCTTGTCATAATTCACCAAAGTTTAACTCAATGGTAAAGATTGGTGCAGATTTTCTTTGCCACAGCAAGTGACTCTGCTGATTTCAGCAATTTCAATTAAATAAATCCATTTATTTCATTGCATGATCAGTAATGAAATGGAGGTTGAGGCTGATTTGTCCATACACATTTTTGATTTCGAAAAGTAACTTGTCTAATTGCTTTCAATAAACTAGCTCGTTATGTGTTTGGCTTACAAGGCTAAACTTTGTAAAACATCCATGTCATGTGTGATTTAAAGTAATGATGGAAACGATCTCCATGCTTAGTGGACAACTCAAGATGGAAGTTATGTATTATGGAACTGTATACCAATTTGAGGGCCGGAAGCCCCACCAGTGCTAACAAGATAAATCTGAGGGGTAGCAAGATGATTAATTAGAGAGTAAACATTTCTGCTATACAAAGATATACTTATTTTTTTGGGCATCCAAAAGCACCCAGTCCTAATTATCTCCTTTGCACAAACTGAGAGTGTAAAAATTAGGAAATTGTGGGTAACCACTAAAAGGTTTCACGTACCTTGCCTACCCAAGGCAATTACTGTACTGTAGCTTCAGGTGCTCTTTGACTTTTTTACACCACGCTAACAGTGAGCTGCATACTACACAGTATGGACTCTATAACAACAGTCACCTGGATTTATTACAGACTCACAGGACTCTTAGTACTACCCTCCACCCCACATTCCCCATTCATCAACCTCCTCTACCAGACACACATATACATACTCTATTCCCTCCAACATCCCTTGTAAAGAAACATAAGTCTCCATTTCACTGGCCTGGCTTTGTTTTCATAGCAAGCCCAGAGGCCCTCTTCCTCCCCACTGGTGACCTTGACAAATTTCCCTACTTCTCCATCCCAATCTGCAAGTTATTAGCATGGAGGAGAGCATTGTTGTTGTTTTTTAAGATTGTTTTTGTGGGCTTTTGCCATTTTATAGAAACAGATAAAGAGAGACAGGAAATCTGGGAGAGAGAGGGGGGATGATATGTAGCAAAAGGCTGAATGTACTTGAAAATGCATGTGGAGTGCATGTTGGAAAACTTCCCGTAATCCTGTATGGTATTAAATAAGGCAGAAAGAACACATACTTTCAAAAGTAGAATTCCATAGGAGGTATGCATGTTAAGAACCTGCTGGTCTGAGTCATACTGAATAAAAAGAAGAGAGAAATTATTCACAAAGGGCAAAGTTAAAGGCTAAAGAACAGGAGATAGAAGATAATTGATGGATTGATGGAAAGATTGCATCTGTTAAAGCAATAATTCAGTCTCATCTGAGTTATTGCGGATAAGAAAATTATTTTTCAAGTGCCACAATTTTCTACATATGAATGTGTGTGTGTGTGTGTATGTCTGTGTGGATAAATGGCAGAGTACCAAACTATGTCCATGAACACGGCTTATGAAAACCATATGACATGCTCTGAAAAAGAAAGAAATGCACCGTTTTGCTGCCCCCCCTTCCAAAGCCATACAATTATTTTCCTTGACTCTCAACTCCCTCCCTCTCTCCCCTTCTGCCCACCCCCTTCTTGCTATATCTCCCTCCCTCTATCCTCTACTCCCTTTTCTTCCCTCCCTCCCAGTTCTCTGAAATCTTGGGACAATCTGTATGCACTCAACTCCAGCGCAAATCTTTTTCAGCAGGGTAGGGTAAAGAACACAGGCAGACAGTGAAAAAAAATCAGGGTTCAAATGAAGGGAAAAAAGTTCAGATAGACAACAAAATCAGGCAAAGAGAGAAAAGCCACAGCTGAAAGAAACTTTCAAAGGCAGGGAGATAAAAGTGTGGAGAAAGTCAGGGTGAGAGAAAAGCGGAGAGCAGAGATATATATTCAGTTCTAAAAAAGAATGGGCTCCCTAGTGAGCAGTACTGCTGCTCTTCTTTTAACCTTTCTGCTGGCTTTGCTTTTAGGACTTTCCTCAGTCCTAAGCCAGGAACTGAAAGAGAGGGATGCACTATGCAATACAGACGGCTGCTTTGTGGTCTACTTCCAACGCAAGACCTTCCTGGGCTCATGGAGGGCCTGCAAGGAGAAAGATGGCAACCTAGCTACCATCAAACGCAAGGAGGATGCCACCACTATTGCCACTCTCTTCTCCACTCTGGAGTGGCGCCACTTGCGAACCAAGGTCCGGGTATGGATTGGCCTGCAGCGCCAGCCTCGCCAGTGTACCACCACAAGGCCACTGCGGGGTTTCTCTTGGACTACTGGTGACCAGGACACAGAGTATACCAACTGGCAGAAAGAGGACTCCCCTAGTATGTGCTCAGTGCCACGCTGTGTGGTTATGGGCTACAGCGCTCAAGAGCAGAATGATAACTTCAAATGGCTGGATGGTTCCTGCTCAGTCTCTGTAGATGGGTATCTTTGCCATTATGCCTATGAAGGAATGTGTTCTGCCTTGTGGAGTGAAGGGGCAGGCAATCCCCTCTACACTACACCATTTACCCTTCAAACCACACTGCTAACCCATGTACCCATTGGATCTGTTGCTACAGTGCCCTGCCCCGCAGGCACCAAAGAGCAACAGTCGGTTTTGTGTATGCTGAAGGAAGATGGCTCAGTGGGATGGTCAAGAGATTCCCCTCTCTGCTCTGATCCCCCAGTATCACACAACTGGTGTGATGAGGATAACGGCGGATGTGAGCATTTCTGCAGGCCGGCTGGTGTTCACTTCTACTGTGAGTGTGTGGATGGGTATCAACTAGGAGATGATGGGCTAAACTGTGAGCTCTCTGATGTTTGTCAAGGGACCACTTGCGAGTTTGAGTGCCTGCCCCTACCAGATGGGTACCGTTGTGCCTGCCCTGAAGGATACATGCTTGCACCAGATGAACGTGGCTGTCTGGATGTAGATGAGTGCCTCCAAAGTCCTTGTGAGCAGCTTTGTGTGAATGCTCCGGGGACGTTTGAATGTCGATGTCGGGATGGTTACCATTCGGATGATGAGGGTGAGTGTGAGGATATAGATGAGTGTATAAATGACCCATGTGAACACGCCTGTGAGAACACTCCAGGCTCTCATATCTGCCACTGCCATCTGGGTTTTTCCCTAGTGCCTGAAGACTCCAGCCAATGCCAAGACACTGATGAGTGCCAGATCCCAGGGACCTGCGAGCAGATGTGTGTGAATTATGAGGGTGGATTTGAGTGCTACTGCGAGGAAGGCTATGAACTCATGTCTGATCAATACTCATGTCGCAAGAGAGGGGAAGGCGATGACCAATCTGCTGTCACCTCTCCATTTCCTTGGGTCACTGTGCCTGTATGGGACCCTGTGGACTATGACTGGAACCCGCGGCAGAGCCACACTGACTGGCCTCCAGAGATGGAGCAATCTCTGGCCTGGCTGACTGACCCACCCAGAGGTTTGGATTCTGATGTGATTTGGGTCACCAGTGCCCCTCCGGAGGAACTGTCCTTTGATTCAGTGCTGGACCCTCCGACACAGGAGCCTGAGAAAGAAAAAGACAATGGAGGAGCTGACTGGTTGGAGTCGGGGCAGAGATCTCAGTCTGAGTTGAAAGTTTTGCCAACCACCACCTACAACACACCTCCACCCATCACGAACTCCAACACTACCCCAGACTGGTATGAAGATGAGAAGGCAGAGACCACCACAGCTCTCCCCTTTCTTTCCACCTCTACAATCTCTGAGGGAGCTTGGAATTGGTGGGCAGGGCTCACCACTTCCAGCCAGAAACTAGGAAATCCAGAGGATTCTGTCATAGAACCCAGCATGCCTACGGATCCCAGCTACCACAGTGAAGCAGAAGAACAATACCCCCTTAAGAAAAACTCTCAGTTCCCAGAGGAGGACTATGTGGAGATCACACACTCCCAAGTCCCTGCTGTTCCCACCCATCTCACTCCATTCCAGCCACTCCCGAGCGAGGGTGGAGAGAGCGGTGACATCTTGGATTCTGTCCAGAAAGGGCAGAAGGAGAGCAGCACCTGGCTCCTGGTGGGGCTCCTAGTGCCCATCTGCATCTTCATTGTGGTGATGGTGGCATTGGGCATCGTTTACTGCACTCGCTGTCCTGTTCAGCCACGCAACAAGAATTCCACTGACTGCTACCACTGGATCTCTGGGGCTCATGATAAACAGGGAGCTCCTAACCCCTCAGGAGGGGTCAAGACCCATGTTTAATCAGAGAAGAGAGAAATTGGCATTTACATAAACAGATTCTGCTTCAGAGGTAAGCAGGAATGAGTAACGGACCTGAAAAGGGACAAGTTAAATATTTTGTTCTCTCTAACTGTGATCAGTTGATAGAGGTAGGGAAGGGACACTGAAAACCACTGACATTTTTTGGGATGGAGTTATGTGGTAGAAACTGCTTTGATGTTTCATACACTGACCACACATCACAAGATCTGATTGCTTCGTGATTGCACTAGGCTACATAATTATAAAATATTATCGTCTTCATAACTAATGTCAAACAATCTGCTAATATCTGAGAATAACGTGTGTAGTCATTTATTAATTTCATCATTTTACAGTTGGAGCCAGATCCTGCAAAGAGCCTTGGAAATCAATGTACTGATGGCAAAATCATTCTGCCTTATTGATGTAGCAAAACTTTACTATGAGGTTTCTTCCATGGAATATCCTCAGGCTCAGTTAATTAAGTTTAAGTTAATTAACAATAACATAGGCTATCACTGTAGATAACTGTTACTGTCAATTGTGTTAAAGGGATTTGTATCATCATCAAGGCATTGTTAGCCCACATCAGCAGTGGGTGAAAGGAGCTTGTAAGCAAATATCCCTTCAAGTGAAAAGACATTCTGCAGTCATATGATAATACTGGGAAAGCAATCATTTAAAAATCACTGTGTTGGAGTTGAATGATTAAAACCAAAACCTTCTTTGTATATTGTGGTTCTTTTGTATTTATGTGTGTTTCATACTTGTTTCACTAGCCATTTTTTTTTAAATGTAATAATTCAGTAATGTTAATTTTTTTATGGACCTCATAAACATGGAGATATGCAGAGGAATATCTGTCTGCACAATGCTTTTCCCCACTCATGTCCAGTTTAAGAGCACTTCTCCTTTCTTTGACTTAGTAAGAGATTAAAATGCAGATGTACTCACTAATTTAATAGATAAATGACTATTTAATGGCTGGCGAAACAAAGTGCCATTCCAAATTCACACATGAAATATGTCTTCTTTTTTTTTTTTGACAGACTGTGAAATATAAGAAACATCTGATGTCTTTTTTACTGTTATATGTTAAGAAATTGTGAATTAAAAACTATGAAAATGGTTGAACGACAAAGTTTATTATTGACCTTGGAAGTAGTTTTTTGACAAAACCATTTCTTAACTCATGGTCCACTTACTAGCTCTTACTGGAGCTTTCAACCACATTTCACAGACATTCTCCCCATCAAGACTGATGTTTGGCTATTGTCATGGAGAGAGCTCCAGTTACTATCACGTGACCTAAGAAGGGAACTCCTATCTGCTCAGGAAGAATGAGTTTTAAAGCACGAGAAAAAACTAAGTGGACCTCGAGTTCATTATTCTTTCAAACAAAAGGGTTATATTGATGACTTTGATGTGTTTGCTATTGTGTTTGTGATGACATCACTGCTCTTTATATTATATTTATATATATTTAAAGTTATATTATTTTCATTCATCTTTTTTGAGATTCAGCAGTGAATTTAAAAGCAAAAAGGTACTTGAAGTAATTGTCTCAGAAAACTGGAGGAATGAATGTGGGTGGAGGGAAGGGTGGGTGTGTGACAATAAGGATACTGTAATTTCAAAAATGACCATGATCCCCCAAGGGACCTCTGTTGGTAGAAAGGGTTTTTATGGAAAATACACAAGGATACTTAAGCACAGTCCCCACTGGCAGTATGGAAGCATTGTGATTGTATTGACTAATGGAATGTGCTGATCAAAACCAGGTTCTGGCTCTGCGAATGGCTCTCAGTGGGGGTCTCTCTCTCTGTCTCTCCTATTTTCAACATTGTCATCCCTTCTACAGCTCTCAGTATACAGACACATTCCAGTTACCAGTAAGCTGAGCTGTGCGCATATCTTTGGGAACCCTCTCTGAAACAGTCTAATTCCAGTTTATTATGAATTTGGTCTTATTTTGTTATGTCTACTTTATCATTCATATTAGTAATAATAACATTGTGCTTACCAAATTATTTGCTAAGGTCCTGGACCATTGTAACATCGCTAAAAAGAGGTTTGACAGGGCAAGAAACACAGGTAGATCAGACAGGTAAATACACCCCCAGGTTAACCAAACTGTCCATTGTAATCTTCACACTTTACAGAACACTTCCTGCTTTAACTTTGACCTAGAAAATAGCTAAAGAAATGTTCTAGTTGTCTTTACTTATTATACTTTAGGGCCTATTAAATGTCAGGGAGAGCCCAATGACCAGTGCATTTAGAGAAATTTGGAGATGTAGAGTTTTAGTATTGATGTACTGTGTGTATGTAGGAATTAGCCAGCTACATATGCTACTTTAAGTTTTTAACTGCAGAGCCTGTCAGCTGACAAATGTTACCATCTGGCATGTTAGCTAAGGTTTAACCAAAGGCAAATGGGGTTCACAGCCACAGGTCAAGCTAAAAAAGGAGTGTATATTCTATTTACTGTTTACACTTCGACATCTGTTTTAACATTTAGATGGACATTTTGTTTTAAGTTTAATAGTATTTATAATGATGATAGACTGTACTGTATAATTATACTAGAATAAGTAATGTTACATATTACAGTTTGCATACCTAATATGTACTTTCTAATTACCCTGAAAAAAAGGTGAACAAAAACTGCTTTTATTTTTCAGGATGCATACCCTGTCACCACACTGTAGTAAAAAAGGGGTTACCAAGGTTAATAACTACAGCATATTTAAAGACTTTTTACATTGTACTTTTATATACATTTCATAGTTTTATAATATAGCTAATGAGACCTTTACTAATTTCATTGCAAAATACCCTGTTTTCCTCATTATTCCCTCTTAAAGGGTAACAACACCCTCAAATTCTTCTGAAACCCTCTCTCACAGAGGAGTGAGGGAGCAATGACTGTAGAAGGCATGTCCTCGTGGCTATGGTAGTCTGTGACAGAGGGTCAGGGGACATGGGGGAGAATGACTGACCACAACTCAGTGTAGCATGGACAGTGACGTAGAGCTGGTAGTCAGGGTAAACCAGCCATGAGCAGCTTCTCTGGGTCTCTGCTGGGAAGACACGGAGTCTGGTGGACTTTTGATAATAACTAGAAGCACATTCATGGGCCTTTGAGAGAGTCACTGTGTGGGTACATGTGCTGTTGCTGAGTTAGTAGCTCTAGAGGCCCCCTGGTGTGTGTCTGTGGGGGAGTGTCAGTAAATAGTTGTAGTCGGCTGTTTGTTGTGGTTAACATGAATGTTCATCGGGCATAAATATTTTGTTAACTTTTATCAGGCTTGCAAATGCTAACATTCTACAGGCGGGAAGAGCTCCATGTTCAGAGAGGTGACACTTTGCACTCAGATGACACGGTAAAATATGTATATTGAGTGCCAGGGGTGCGAGGGGTGCATTCATCTACTAGTTTGTGAACATGAAACAAAATGCACAACAATGCAATATTATTAAGGATGATGGTTATGATTAAGGCAAGCATTATTGTATTTTAGCATAGGTTAAAAAAAGATTACATGTATATAATTAATCGCTGATTTAATCCGCCATCTGGTGAGCACTTTAAGTGACCCAAATCAACACCCTCACAACATTGCATGACCAACAGGTGAGTTCTGGGTCTGGCTCAATGCTAAAATGCTCACGGTGGATTCTCCAGTGCTGACTTCAGGGTTCACTTAGGAACGTTTACCTTCAAAGAGGTGTGCACAACCTTTTTGCTGTTTTTGACAATAAATCCTGTCATAGCTGTGCCTCGTGAGAGCTCATTCAGCTCAAGATGTTTGAAACCTTTGAGGAGCTCAGTGCCACCAGAGAGGCTGTGCTATATTATGCATTGAGAATGAACGAGCAGAGAAGTTGAACTTAAAGCAGATTGAGGAGGACTTTGCAGTGCACAAGGCTTAGAATGCAGGTTCAGAAAGGCGAGTACAATAACAAACCAACTCGTGGACGTCCTCTCCAGGGAACGTCAACATCTATTTTGTTGCTTCGCATTAATGGAACAGCGAGGCAACAAAATACGGCCTCCTTGACTTGATATATAGTGAGAGGGACCAGGTAGCTGCTTTATTAGAAGCATTTCAGTGATGTCAGGCACAAAAGGAAGAAACTAAGCTTGTCTCTGACCCCAGAGACTTAATTAACAATTGCAATGATCTAATCTTTTAGTTTATTTTATTCCAATTATAAACAAGTTCAGGGACAAGTGAGATCATTTGATCTTTCCTTTGTATGACTCCAGCAGAGTGCCACTGAGCAGAGATAGTAGTGTGCTCTGAGGTTCAAGCTCCACACAGCTGCCTCTTCTGGATAGACTCCATCAGTAAGAACCTGGAGATACTATCAAACACACAGAATGAGCAGTCGACTCCACAGGCTCCTCAGGCATAAGACATCATGGTCTGCTCTTATCTGGCCAAGACATCCACAAGTACACCTTGAAACAAGAGGTGGGATATGTTGCTTTATATATTCTTGTTGGGATTCAGGTAGAGCAGGTTTGGTTATTAGCAGAAATATCAAATATATGTGGGCCGGCGCTGAATTCATGGGCATGCATAAAATATAATGGGTGATGGGAGGTTAATTTATAATGGCGCTCTGTGAACAAGACAGGAGGTTAAACTGAAGTGACAGCCATCTGGGATACAAGGAAGATGGGGCCAAGTTTACTCTGGAGGTCCTAAAATCCTGCACATGTGTGCTTCTCTGGGCCTGCAAAAATGTAAATCTTGTGAACAGTCTTCCTTTGTCAGGTGGAGGAATGATGTTCTTGGCAGGTACGTGCTGTCACTCATGTTGCTGTTTTCTGTAATATTGTGTGCGTAGTGTTGCAGGGGACTGGATACCAGCATGCATTGGTGTTGGTGAGGTACAACCTGGACAGGTTTACAAAGGATACAGAATAACAAAATATAAGATTACTCTGTTACTAAAGTTACCTATGGGCACATGTGCATAGCCATGAGTGCACTACCTTTTAATAGAATACCATTTACTAAAGAATTGTTTTACCCTTTCTTGCTCAACTTGACACCAAGTGAATGGGAACAGACCTAGCTAATAAATCATGATGTACATGAAACATGTGACTTAAACATCACTCAAGTCTTCACTGTGATCAAAACATCAGATCTGTGTGTAGAGTTGAGGAGACTTTAACTTTCCTCATATTAATACATGAAACAAACAGAAATGTCATATTTCCATCATGTTTTACACATGGTTTCCATCGTTTGAGCTTTGACTGGAACTCCATGGATTAATAACTCCAACTGGAGAATTAGCTCCACAAACTGTTGATCCCCTTGAACCAAATGACGCACACCTGTTTTCACTATCACCGATTAGCAGATCACTTGCTATAACATTTCAAAACAAACTCAAGAAAATGTACATTATCACAGGAGGCATGAAGCACTTCAACAAAATTACACAACATAAACAAGCTTGCATTCTGTTTTTTGTGTAACCTGACTGAAAGAATAATAGATTAACTCAAACACTTGAGTGAAATTAATGATTTAACACTCCTTACACAAAATTCAATTCAAAATATGTTATAAGTGGTATTTACATTTATATTCCTCCTATTGTTTACTTCCGCTTGCCACACCTGGAAACCGGCTAAGCCAGGCCTAGCGTACTGCAAAATAAATCGATTGAAGAGTTTTATAATGCATACTACTATGAAACGCAGTAAGCAGTACGTAATACATACTGTGTTCGTCTGTAGTATGTAGTAGGTGGTTCCGAATTCAGCCAATGTTTAATGTACTGCTAAGCTTTTAGTCACCAGTGCTGAAAGCTACTGATTCTGTCAGTGACAAGGATGACTCAGCATAGTCAGATTGAAGATTCTGTGTTAAAAATGTATTGTATTGAACACCTCTAGTCAGATGATCAGACTGGTAGTAAACAAACCAACAGTTTATCAAGCTTATCTAAGCCACTTTATTTGGAGGTAAAACTTAATGAAGTGCACCTGAAATGTTCTTAATTATCCCTCATTGCACAGAAAGGAAAACGTATGCACAAACGTGTGCACAACTATACTAAGTATAGTAGCTCAAAGTTAAAGCAGGAAATGGCTCTGTAAACTTTGATGAATGTTTACAATGGACAGTTTAATAACTATACCATTTTCTCTTCCAAATAAGTTTGGCTAACCTGCAGATTCTTGAGGGTACAATGTATTTATTATACGGCTCATAGGAATGGTGGCCCCAAGTTGTTTTAAACCAGACTTATCCTTTAAAGATCTAAACAGTATCAAATGACAAAAGGTTTTAATACAAAGAAATAGATCAAAAGTTGCTTTTAATCAAGGTCTATCAAGTCTATCATTCCTGGAAAAATTACATCAATGCCTAAACCTAACTAAACCTTAAGCATAGTGGTGGCAGGTCAGATATATATTTTTGTAATAGTGACTTGTAATGGTTGGGGAATGCATTCATGCCATTAGGGACATCAGAAAACCCTTATATGGGTTGTTTTGGAAGGCAATGAGAAATGACATTAAGGGTTTGGTTTGGAGGACTTGCTGCTCTGAAAACAAAGCAATGTAGGAAGAAGAAGAACTGGACAAAGAGAAGATGAAAGTAAACAGGGAGGGGGATAAGGACAACACAGACCCATGAAGAGAGGAGGATGTGTTTTTAGTAGAGTAAGGAGGGATCGGGTTACATTGTCGGTCTATTGTCAGTGCATTTTTTTCCTTAGAGTCCTCTAATTAGAACAACATGGGGGAGATAGTGTTGCTGCAATGCTAAAGGCTATGTATATTTGTATGTGTGTAGATGGGGATGCATGAGCTTTATGTATTGTTTTCTGATTGACTGTGTGTGTGCACACTGGGACGGACACAATACCACCACAAGATGTGTTGTGGTGGTATTGTGTCCGTCCCAGTGTGCTTGTGAGTGTGTAAATAAGAACTAAAACATGATCTGAACATCGTGTATACTTATATATTTTAGTTTTCCCATGAAACATGAGCATTAGAAAGAGCTTTATTCCAAAATTGCAAAGCTGTACTGCCAGATTTTTATTTTTATTTTATTTATTTAAACAAAGCAATGCTAGAATAGAATAAATAGAATAAAGATTTGAAGGAACACTATCTGATGACCCCAGTCCATAATGGTTGTTGTCTCTCTATTTACACAGGTTGCTCTTTTAAATATGTGATATGCAGTGTAACTTTTTCAGTTTGCTTTTAAAAAAACAAACAACCCCAACAACAGCTTTTCTGAAGGAAACTGAAACATTATGTATTATGCAGCACTCCAAATATGCTTTCAACAGCAGATGATGTTGAATTAACATTCCAGAAGAGGCTGAAACAAATGTTTGTATATGATGTACAGAAAGTTAATTTTAGGGAGACAATTAGGGCTACACCTAAACAGATGTTTACATTATTACGTTGACAAGGAATGAGAGGGGTTATGCAGGATGGCTTTGATCTTGAACTTCATCCTTCTATCCGCCATTGCGTCCAGATTGTCGCGTTTCAACCCATCCACAGAGCTGGCCTTCGTTACCAGCTTGTTGAGTCTGCTGGCCTTGCCAGCCTTGATGCCACCACACCAGCAAAGAACAGTGCACTGGCAAACTGGTAGAAGATCTGCAGCAGCCTGTTGCACACTAAAGGATCTGGGCCCCCCACAGGAAGAACAGTGTAAATTATCTGACTTTATATTTACAGTGAATTACTGAATACTAGTAACATTACTTTCAAACTTTCTCACTGTATCATTTTACAGTAAATTGTGAAATAACAGCTGTATACAGTGAGCTCACTATAGTTATTCTGTAATTAACTGTAATAGTAATGCAACTCATTAGCCAGTAATGCTGTAAATTTGACGATTTTATTTGTTAACCCATCAATAACCTATAAAATTGAAAAGTCATGTTAAATTCAAAGAAACACAAAAAACATGATACATTTTAGTGCAGTTTAAAGTCTTTCTAAACTTTCCAGCAAACAGGTTCAGATGGTCATTCTCTTCATTGAAACAGGAGACACTCTAGAACACATTATTACCTTCGGTAACCATCTTAATGCTACATCAACTACATCTAGCTAAATATACAGAGCTAGTGTTTGGTTTGTCTGTTCTGGGCTACTGTAGAAACATGGTCATGGAAGGGGACCCGCTCACTCTGTAGATGAAAATGGTTTATTCTAAGCTGTTTTAAACTGCTGAATAAAATTTTAACTTGAAAAAAACAGGTTCAGACTGTCAGGGAGTGGAACCAAGAGCAGACAGGGCAGGTATAGTTCAGTGATTTTAATAATAAATCGAACAGAGATCAAAAACAGGGGAGCAGTCAGAACAAGTAAAGTCCAAAATCCAAACATCCACAAAGTCAAAGAATTAAATCAAAATAAATACATCCAAAACCTAAGGCCAGGAAGCTTGAACAGAGCACAAGGTCGCTAGACGCAGGTACAATGACCATGATCTGACACTAAACCAAGGGAGACGCAGACGAGACACAGGTGCAGGCAATGAAAACTGTTGAAAACAATCGGGACCCTCAAGGACAGGAAGCCATCCGACAGACACATGAGGAAAAGAACAAATTTCAAAGTAAAACAGGAGATAACAGAACAAAAACTCAAAATCCTAACGCACGATAGTTCTTCTCCCCATTGAACCAGGAGTATGGTGACCCTGGGGGTCAAAACACAACAAAATTTCAACATTTCACAAAACACGAGGACATTTCAGATTACGGAAAGGGAGGGACTACACTTCTTGTTTGTGATTGGACCTTTCCTGTTTGTTTAGCCTAGCCTAGCTAGCCTACTACTCGCAGCTCTGTCTTTGCACTAATCTTGCAGTTTTTTTGCAATTGCTTACACACTTTTTGGCTTTGGCTCATTGTGTCAAAACTCTACACACAAGACACAACACTCGGAGATAAACATCTGACTTCTGTATCAAAAATGAAACTCAATCAAATCAATCCAAACCTGACAATCAAAATGACAATTTTGCAACAAAATTATACACACATGCACCATTTGAATTACTCTTTCAAAACAGCAACAACACAGTGTTGTACTATAAAACAAATCACTGCTTTTTTTCATCATTTGTTAACCTTTTTAACCATTTGCTAACCTCTCATACAGGCTTTTGTGAAAGCTTGTTCCAGTACAGGACATTTAGTCACATTTCAATGAATACAAAAATAGAAAACAAATACAGCTTATTGTTTTGCTATTGTAGGTTTTTACAACAACAACAAAAAAACACAAAGAAAAGTAGAATTATAGTGCAGTAATCAATACAATATTTTACTGTAAACTCACAGAAACAAAAATAAACAGTACACTTACAGTGCAATGGTAAACACATTCAGTCAAAACTACAAGCTACAGGCAAGGCAGGTGCCCCCTCAGTTTCTTTTTTTACATACTGTACTAAAATACTGTACACTAAAATCAAAACTGTAAAACACGTACTTCACAGCACTAAACCTATTTTTTGTTCACTGAGGAGCATAGACCTAATAACAGGACTGTACTGGGGCGGCAGTGGCTTGGTGGCAGAACGGTTGCCTGCCAATCGGAAGGTCAGCGGTTCAGCCATGCGTCGAAGCATTCTCGAGCAAGATGCAAGAATGCTCCCGAAGCCGCGCCTTCGGTTTGTGAATGTTCTCATATGTAAGTCGCTTTGGATAAAAGCGTCTGCTAAATGACTAAATGTAAATGTACTGTGATGTGCAACAATTGCAGCTCCAGTGTTGAAAGTTAAAGACATTCCTGTTCTCCAGTCTAAATGTCCATATAATAGATTGGGGTTGGCCGGCACTCTCTGCCCAGCCTTCCTCATCGTCTGTTATGTTGTCGGTTTGTTAGGTGTCTGGTTTTATGTTGCATTTTTCCATGTAGGTCATGTTTTCTGGTTACTTCCTGTTTTATGTTGGTAGATGTCTGTTTCCCCCCTGTCTCTGTCTCTTTATTTCCTGTCCCTGATTCCCTGATTGTGATCACCTGTGTTTGACCTGCACCTGTGTCTCGTTGCCTTCACCTCCCCGGAGTGTATTTAGTTCACGTGTTTCCTTGTCTCGGTGTGGGTTCATTGTCAGTGTTGGTGTCGCGTTATCCGTGTTGCCTCGTAAGCATGTTCGCTTGTAGCCTTGTCAGTGTTGCCCTGTGAGTCCGTGATGTACTTACCTTCCCTAGTGTTCGCCCCCCGTGGTTTTGCTTCCTCTTTCGCCATGGACTCTTTTGTTGTGCACCTCGGTTTTCATGTCTTCCTGCCTGTTTGTCAAGTTCGCCTATCTACAATCTGGTAAGAGACAATAAAGACTCCACCCCTCAGTACGGTCTGCATTTGGGTCCTCCTTTACTTCACCGACAGCCCCCCCCCTAACATCGTCAGGCCGTGATTTATGACATGTCAGAAATGTGATTAATTCTTGATATGCTTTCAACATATCATGACATTAAAATGTCCCGAGGGACCTGAAAGCACGCTTCAAAGTATTAGAACTGAGGTTTAATGAAACTCTGAGTTCCCTTTCAAAAGCTTCACTCGATGCTGCATGCATCCGGTCTTATTTGGGGCTTGAACCTTTCGGTCACAGCACACAAGCTCAAAGATGTTTACTGCCAGATGGTCGTGTCGCAAACCAACATTGTGATTGGTTTGTCACGTTTGATCTGAAGGATGCATATTTTTCATCACATCACCCCTCACGTGTACAAAATGCATGGATGCAGCGCTGGCTCCATCGCGACTACAGGGCCTCCGCATTTTGAGTTGCATACACGATTGGCTAATGTAGCAGTCTGTAGGGATGCCATGGTGGGTATCCCCCGCGGGGCAGGGCACGTATATCTGCTTACTCCGTCCCGTGACCCTCATAAACCTCTCCACCTCCGCCACCTTTGGTGTTTCGGGGGGGCAGCGGTTCACATATTGAATGCCCTTTGTGTAAATCCTGCCATTTTTCAGGACACGGGGTATTTAACATTCCCCCAACAGGAAGCGTTACGGCTAGCACCTAGATCAGTGGGCCTGGCAGCGTGGACACTTGCACTGCATGGGTGTTAAGCACAGTACGTTAGTATACGGGATCCAGCTACTCGTTGTCCTCCGAGTTTCAGCGGCGTGGTCTCCACTTCCGTGAGACCGGAGGTGGCGCACGTACGGTCACAAGAGCTGCACACTCTTCTGAGAAAGGGGCCATAGACAGTGTTCCCCTTCCAGACAGCGAGTCAAGCTATTACAGTAAACATGGTCGTGTTGGGTCTTCTGGCGTCAGCCTCCACGGTGATTCCTATGGGGCTGTTACACATGAGACCGTTTCAGTTGTGGCTCAGAGCCGGGGGATTTCATTCAAGGGCCAATCCTCAGAGGCTAATAAAAGTGACGCACCGCAGGCGGGGTCTGTGGTTCAGACCCCGGTTCTTTACCTTGGGTCCCACTCTCAGCGTACCATGTCGTCGCAACCTGCTAACGACAGGCGCTTCCCTGACTGGGCTGGGGTGAGGTCTTAAATGGTCATCCAGCCCAAGGGGAATGGGAGGGTCATCAGCTCGAGTGGCACATCAATTGCCTGGAATTGATGGCTGTATTTCTGACCCTGAAATAATTTCTCCCCCAGTTGAGAGGTTGTCATGTTCAAAGTCCGAGGAGGACAGTTCAGCGACGGTCTCCTATATAATCGCTTGGGTGCAGACTTGTTGTTCAGAAAGACTTTATAGATGGGGGAGTGGAACTCCACCCAGAGATTCAGTCAAATATGGACCAGATTGTATAGAGCGGAAGTGGACCTCTTCGCCTCTTGTCAGATAGCGCAATGTCTCCTCAACTTCTCCCTCAGTTCCCCAGCTCCGCTGGGTCTTGATGCAATGGCTCATACATGGCCCATAATGCGCCTGTATGCCTCCCTCCAGTCGCTCTGCTCCTGGAAGTTCTAGCCGGGGTTCGCCAACAAGGGTCCGACACCTTTTAATGGTGCCTTGTTGGCCGAACGGAATATGGTTTTCTGAGTTAATGTGTCTCTTCAAAGGCTCGCTGTGAGCGATTCCAGTGAGGAGGGACCTTCTGTCTCAGGCGGAGGTCACGATGTTCCATCCTGAGCCTGACCTGTGGAACTTTCATGTTGGCCCCTATGGGCACTAGCTGAGAAGCACTGGGCTGTCGACTGCAGTTATCGAAACCATTATAAGTGCTAGGGTTTCCTCTACCAGGAAGCTGTATGCAGTAAGTGGAGTGTCTCTGTCAAATGGTTCAAGACACGTCAGGTGGATCCAGTCAACTGCCAGATTATGTCAGTTCTGGATATTCTGAAGAAGGAGTTGCTCATGGGCGCTTGCCCCTCCACTCTCAGGGTGGCCACGCCCCGGTGGATGGGGCGCCACTGGGGAGGCATCCTTTGCTGGCCTGCTTTGTTTGCGGGGCCAGGCGGTTGAGGCCTCCCGTCAGAACCAGGACTTCTTCATGGGACTTAGCCTTAGTGCTGGAGGGTCTGGTTGAGACCCCATTTGAACCTCTAGAGTCAACGTCGGACAAGCTTCTGACTCTTAAGATGGTTTTCCTAATGGTAATAACTTCTCTGAGGAGAATCGGGGACATGCAGGCTCTGTCGGTTGTCATCACCCTGCTTAGACTTTGCCCCAGTTTGGGTGAAAGTTATCCTACATCGTCATCCTGACTATCTGCATAAGGTTCCTTTTTCGACTGCACATCCTGTCATTATGGAACCTTCTGCCCTCCACCGTTTGTTACGCCGGGGCAGGAGAGATTTCATAGACTGTGTCTAGTGTGTGCTCTCCGGGCTTATGTCCACCGCACTAGCCAGTGGCGTAGGTCAGAGCAGCTGTTTGTTTTTCATGGGGGCCATAACAGCAGTTCTGCCGCCACCAAGCAAACCATGTCACACTGGGTCAGGGATGCTATTGCTCTTGCCTACGAGGCGCGCGGTCAGGCTTCGCCGAGAGGCTTAAGAGCTCACTCCAGCAGGGGGGTCGCTTCCTCTACTGCTGTAGCTAGGGGTGCCCCCTTACAGAGTGTCTGTGATGCGGCGGGCTGGTCCTCGCCGCACACATTCATAAGTTTTTATAGTTTGGATGCTTCTTGACTCCGGGCTCCTTTGTCCTTGAGTCGGCATCCTAAGCTACTGTCTGAGGCCTCCTGTGCTTTGTGCACACCTACACATCGTAGGGGGTCCGGACACCATTGGCATGGCGGCGTGGGTATTCCGTTCCCATATGCATACTGCATGCAGCATCGAGTGAAGCTTTTGAAAGGGAACTCTTGGGGTTACTTGATTGTAACCCTGTTCCCTGATAAAGGGGAACGAGATGCTCCACTGCCGTGCCGTGCCGATGCTGCCCCAGGACCGGTCTTCAAACAAAAGGGACCTGAAGGCTGGCAGCTGGAGCTCATCTACTTATAGGTGACGTCATCTGCCGAGGCTATAGTTTTGCTTGAGTCAATTTCATTGACATTTTTAAATACACTTTTCACAGCCGGTCACGCAAAGACGTTCCCATATGCACACTGCATGCAGCATCTCGTTCACCTTTATCAGGGAACAGGGTTACAATCAAGTAACCCCAAGAGTTTTTTAACCCTGAGATGAGGGAAACACTTTTTTCCGTTCCAGAAAGAGAGGTAAGTTTACTGATTCTGTGAACTTGGCAGGTTTAGACTACTTCAAAAACGTGACCGCTTTTATGATCAATCTGTCTTCAATGTAAGGACAGAAACAGCAATCTCTGGACATCGTGGATTCATCCTCAGCCCTGAATAAAATCTATACACTGTCTTTTATAACAGTGTTACTGTGTGGACATTACGGTAAGGCAGCTGTCAGGTTGTCAACAGTTCCCCTGCACATTTACCATACATCACTGTATAAATAAAACAAATCTGTATGAAGACACATAAAAAATAAAAAAACTCAGCTGCTGCCGGTCTGGCCAGGTCTGATCCACACTGATCAATAAACAATAATTAATGTCATGATTGATCACACTGATGGAACATTCTTATCATAGTTATCATATCATGTTGGAGATTATTTAGGATTTAAGGATGATTTTGGTGCCGCTCAAACGACTTTAAGATTCAAAAACTAGACTAGATGTAGTTTAAAGATGTTATATAATATAGAATATAGGCTGCATGTAGCCTTACAGTCTTTTCTTGACATTTCTTGAAATTATGCCTCCTTTTCTCAAAACTCTAAACACAAATCGTACCAGGTTACGTAGGTAACCATGGTTCCCTTTCAAGGGAACTTCAACGCTGCGTCAGCTGACGCTATGGGGAACGCCTCCAGCGTGACGGCCTCTGAATCTTTGTAACAACTTAGACATTCTTGATTGGATTTGGCGTCAACACGTGACGCACGCCTCCTGATCGACTGAAGCAAGCCGCTCACAGTCATGCCGGAAGTATGGCAGCGAGACGCAGCGCCTTGTTCCCAATCAGGAACCATGGTAACCTGGTACGTTCCCTTTCAAGGGAACTTCAACGCTGCGTCAGCTGACGCTATTGGGAACGCAGTACCAACTCCGCCTTGCTGAAGGGATGCCTGTCACGAGTGTGAAGCCAGCAGGGCACACTTCAAGACAAGAGAGCCACAGATCCTGGATTATTTAAGCAGTCTAGGCTGTAAAATCTCACAAAAGTGTGAGGCGAGGACCATCCCGCAGCATCGCATATATCGGAGAAGGGGGGTTCCCGACCACCAAGCTCTGGAGGATGCCATACTCCATGTGGAGTGGGATCTCTCGACAGAGGTGAAGGCAAACCGCGCACCTCATAAGCCGAAGCGATAGCCTCAACTATCCACCTGCTAATAGTGTGTTTGGTAGCCGGGCAGCCCTTACGAGGGGGCCCGAAGCATACCACCAATTGTTCCGATTTGCGCCACTGGGATGTCCTCCGGACATAAACCTCCAGGGCTCTGACTGGACAAAGCAGTTGCAGCCTTTCACCTTCCTGTTCCGCCGATACTGAAGGAGGATGGAACGCCTGCAGGACTACTGGCCGGGCCACCTCAGTGGGTACTTTAGGTACATACTCCGGCCTAGGATGCAGGATGGCTCTAACTGCGCCTGGAACGATCTCCAGGTTAGCAGGAGCCACTGACAGGGACTGTAGATCTCCAACTCTTGAGAGAGGTCATGGCCAGCAAAAATGCCATCTTTAAGGCCAGACACCTGTCCGATGCATCGTCCAGTGGCTCGAACGGTGCTGTGGTCAATCCATCCAGCTCCACTTTCAGATCCCATGGAGGGACTCTGACTCGAACCGGAGGCCTCATCCTCAAGGTGCCACGAAGGAAACTGGTAACAAAGCGGTGCTTCCCAAGCGAGCAGCCATCCACCAAACTGTGGAATGCCGTAATCGCAGCCACATACACCTTAAGTGTAGCGGGGGAGAGTCCAGCCGAAAACCGGCTTTGGAGGAACTCCAGTACTGAAGCCATCGGGCAGTGAACTGGGTCAAGATGG
>CM022475.1:178893-201672 GCA_011952105.1 Coreoperca whiteheadi | reverse complement strand
CCCCCGAAAGCGAACCGCAGGAACTTCCGGTGGCCCGAAGTACGCATCCTTTAGATCGATCGTGACAAACCAGTCCTCGGACTGAATTTGACTCACAATCATAGGGATCGTTAACATCTGGAACCGAAGCCTCCTCAGAGGCCAGTTCAGGCGACGAAGATCCAAAATGGGGCGCAGACCACCGTCTCTCTTTGGAACTATAAAGTACCGGCTGTAGAACCCGGTAAACATCTCTCTGTCGGGGATCTGTTCTATGGCCCCTTTGTACAGGAGGGAGTGAATTTCTTGCTCCATCACTTGTGCTTGTACTTGGTTGACCCTTGTTTCCAGGATTCCTCGGAATCCCGGGGGTCGAGACCGAAACTGAAGCGTGTAGCCTTGTCGGACGGTGCGCAAAACCCAGTGCGACACGCTGGGCAACACTTCCCAAGCGGGCAGAAAATTCCTCAGGGGGACCAACCGCTCGAGGCTGGTGCCTGGGAGACCCGGAGTGGCAGCCTCGGTTACCCGAAGCGCTGTAGCGGCGGGAAATCCCCAAGGATAGGCATGCACATGCCTGACCGCCCCTCCCATCTGCGATGTGAGAGCTACTGTATCCCGAATCGACAAAGTGGCGGGAGTTAACCGGAAATGAACGTCTACAGGCCTCTGTAGAGGACGCAACTCTGGCCTGACTGCTGCACAGCCGTGCAGGTCTAAAGGCAGTGGTTGCATGGAACTCGCCACGCCCCGAAGCGTCGCCGATGGCGGGGTGAAGTGGCTGAGTTCCTGAGGGCCCGATGGGGAGACATCTATGTGCTCGACCCAGGTGGGGGGCGCCCTCAGAGGCCCGACGCTCAAGTCAGGGCCTCTTTTTGGAAGCCTGTCGGGCGAGAAGCACGGCCCTCAGGTCTGCCTTCTCCCGTTCAGGCCCCTTTCGAGCAGGCGAGAGCGAGCCCCTTGACCGTTGGGGAGGGGCACGCTGAGCCACGCTCGCTTTTTGGGCCAGCATGTACGAGCTGCGAGACGTCGAAGGCTGAGGTGGTCCACCTTCAGCTCCGGCCCGCGACCGAGGGATAAATCGCTGGAAGGCCGCAGCCTGTTGGCACGCTTCCCTGAAGCGCTCGACAACTGAGCCGACCGCTTCCCCGAAGAGACCACCGGGTGAAAGCGGGGCATCTAAAAGGAAGGTTTTGTCCCTCTCCTTAATACCCGACAGAGTTAGCCACAAGTGGCACTCTGTCGCCACGAGCAGGGCCATGGACCCCATGGAGGTTCTCTTTGGGAGTGACGAGGATGGACAGGATCAGGAACGAGTACATCAGAGGGACAGCTCGTGTTAGATGTTTCGGAGATAAAGCCAGAGAGGCCAGATTGAGGTGGTTTGGACATGTTCAGAGGAGAGACTGTGAATATATTGGTGGAAGGATGCTGAGGTTGGAGCAAATTGTGTCTAGAGGAAGACCAAAGAGGAGATTTATGGATGTAGTGAGAGAGGACATGAAGTTAATTGGTGTGAGTGAAGAGGAGGCAGAGGACAGGGTTAGATGGAGGCGCATGATTCGCTGTGGCGACCCCTGAAAGGGAGCAGCCGAAAGGAAAAGAAGAAGAATGTCACCCATTAATCTGTATGTTGCTTGCTCCTACATTAACTGAAAACCCAAACTAGGTAACTTGAATCAGAATCAGAATTACTTTATTAATCCCAGAGGGGAAACTCTTTGTAACAGCAGCTCACTATCACATCAGTGCACACAAGAATGGAAGTACTAAGCAAGGCAAAAAGCAAAAATATAATACACTATAAACTTGAGGATGTGCTGCTGTGACAGAAGCATAATTTGTCTGCCTCATAAATTAATTAGCTTGTTTTTAATAACCAGATAGATTTTGCTAATACCAGCGTTAGCTAGCAAGTGCAAGTTAGCGATATCATTAACTAGCTTGATTTGGCTAGCGTGTGTTGGCAATATTAATATTAGATAGCTAGCAGGCCATAGCAAACAAAAAATATTCCAACCAGGAGGCAGATAAATCATGTTTACCGAATACAGCACAACAACAACAATTAAAACAAAAATCCTCTTACCATATATTTTACATTCTACACTTTTCATCATAATCATACTTGTTGTGTTTGAACAAAGGTTGTGGGCCCAAATGCAGGACTCAATACCGTTATAGCGGTAAGTAACAGGGGAAGGGGGGATAGGGGAAGGCCAGAGACTGGAAGTCCAGAGCTGGGTGGATGGAGTGGGACCACAGTGAGGATGAGGCTGTGGAGGTGTTTCTTGAGGAAATTGTGAGAGGGTGGAGTGGTGGAGATGAGTGTGGCCAGCCGACAAAATGGAGCAAACAAGGGTAGGTGGGTGGGTAGTGACCCTGAGGCAAAAGAGAATACAGGTTAGTGATCGTGACTGACTAAAATACTCTGTAGACGAGAGATATAATGGGCCGTCTGTATCTACCAAACAATGGCAGCAACAATCAGGCAATGAGTGGGTGAGCAGCCAGGATAGATATACTGGACTAGATGAGTAGAAGTCAGGTGTGTCAGCAGCGCAGTGTGTAGATCTTCAGATCAGCGGATTAGAGGCAGAGAGGCAGCCACACCCACAGACACACACACAGACAGACAGGGGAATGACAGGAGACACCAGGCAGGGGAGAACAGACAGGAACACAGGGAAACAGACTGTCACGGCATAACTGTAACAATACTACAATTTTATCATTTCCATCATATTTGTATATACTATGATTTCTGTATCCATCCTCTACACTTATGTTTTACCAACATTGTGTCATTATAATTGTATCTACTTTGATCTTCTTGGGAATCTGTTCTGTACACACGACATCTATTGCATGTCTGTCCGTCCTGGGTGACAGATCCCTCCTCTGTGGCCTCTTTTTCTGAGGTTTCTATAATTTTTTTGGGGGTAGTTTTCTTTAGTTGAATTGAGGGTCCAAGGACAGACGGTGTAGTATGTTGTACAGATTGTAAAGCCCTTTGAGGCAAATTGTGATTTGTGATATTGAGCTATATATATAAAATTGAATTAAATTGAACTTTTATGTGAATTAAAACAAATTTGCCAAGTTTAACATTAAGGTTAACCTACCGTCTTGCTTCTCTTGCGGGCCTCATTGCCTCTCCAGCATGTCTGATCCAAAGAGTCAGTGGCTGGCTGCTCAGTAAATCCCACGGGGTTTCCCTCATTAGGGGTGCGGGAGGGCTGGGTCGCTGAATCATTCATTTGAATCATTTCCCTTTTTTCCTCATGTGTAGTTTGATTGATTGATTGCACAAATTGCCCCATGTCTTTTTGTAATATTGCAATATTGGTGTTATATTGCACCAATAAAATACTTTTTAATAAGAAGACCATGTATTTTGATCAAAAGCTCCAGAAGAACAAAATGGACCTTGAGGTACAATTGTTTAGTCAATAGAATTTCTTGTAATTATCCAGAGGAAATGACGTGTGGAGGTGTGAAAGTACATTTCGGAACAGCTATAAACACATCACTGAATGAAGTTCAGAATCAGAATCAGAATCAGAAATACTTTTTTAATCCCAGAGGGGAAACTCTTTGTAACAGCAGCTCACTATTACGTCAGTGCACACAAGAATGGAAGTACTAAGCAAGGCAAAAAGCAATAATATACTACACTATAATACAGGTAACTACAAAGTGGGTATAAGTATAAATTTAAAATTAAGTAAGTGTAATGTACAAAGTGGGTTAACCGGTTGAGGTTAATATTACAGTATAAAGTAATCGTGCATGAACGGTCGAGTTACGTGTAGCTTATTAATGAATGAAGGTACCCCATGTATTAATATATAAATCTGCAAAAATTAGAGTGCAGATGAAACACACATATTCCTGCTGCCTGAGGATTATACTGACTGAAAATAAAGGATTCATGTAGTGAATGACATCATTAGTAAGAATCAGCCATTACTCTTACCCAGTATAGACTCCCTTAAAGACGTGTGAAAGCAAGGACCACTTTGGTCCAGGCTGAAATATCTTCCCAGATAATGAATCCGAACAATTTGGGTGATTCTCATCTTATCTAGCGCCAGCATGAGGTTGACATGTGGTTATTTAGTGAAATAGCTCAAAAATTATTCGATTGGAGTTTGGATTGCAATGAAATTTAGAACAGATATTTATGTTGCCCTCTGACTTTTCATCTAGTGCTATCATCAGGTCAAAATTTCCATTTGTTCAATACTTCAGTTTTTGACCAGATACTTGCCAAATTTGTGATATTTCCATCAGCCTCAGTTGTACGTAGTGTTAAATGCTAATTAGCAAATGTCAGCATGTATAAATGCTTAACTAAGATGGTAAACATCATAGCTGCTTAACATCAGCATATCAGCGTGGTTATTGTGAGCATTTTAGCATGCTGATGTTAGCATTTAGCTTAAGCCCCACTGTGAGCGAGCATGGCTGTAGACACTTAGGGTGCTTTCCCATCTCTAGTTCGGTTAATTTGGTCCGAACCAAGGGCAAACATTGTAGCATTTTTCAGCTTTTTTGGTTCCTTTTCACATCACACTGATTGCTTTGGTCCAAATCAGTTGAAACGAACCAAAATGCAGTCACATGACAACATCCACATCACTCATTGGCCATGGCGTACTTCCTAAACTGCTTTTCGATTGGTCAGAATTTACCTGCAGACAAATTCCAACAGAAGAGGAAAAGCCAGCAAACAACACAGAGACAACACAACTATGGAGAGACGACTGTGCGGGCTGGTTTTGTCCCTGGCCATAATCTATTACATTGGTTGTATCCATCACAATATCCAAACAATACATTTCTATAATGAAGTGCAGATCTTGCTTGAAAACAACTTTCTAATGAACTGCAAACAGCGAGTGTGCATCGCTAGTCACTTCAAGCGGAGGCGTGCATTAATTTTCTACGCTCGGTACACTTGTTTGGTCCGCTTTTGGTGCGCACCCGAGTACGATTGCTGCTTTCATACCTGTTCAAATGAACCGCACAAAAGGGAAAAACAAACTCTAGTACGATTCAACCGAACTAAATGAAGCAGGTGTGAAAGCACCCTTAGTCTTGATCTGCCAGCAGCTGGCTCTCCCTGGGCATTACTGTACCTGTAAAGCTAGAGTTTAAATTGTGTGGGCTGTAGTTATGTTCAGTAACACTCCTGACCGTGGAATGCTGAGAGCTCTTCAATGTTCCCTGAAGACAGTAGTAAATATATTAAGTATATATCGCTGATACTGCATTGAGTGTACAATAGTATATAAAATTGGTTGTAGATCTCATCACTTAATATGTCTTTAATCAGCTCCGGGTCAAAATACATTTTTAACAGTCTAAGAAAAAACACTATATGGTGGACTTGTCTGCTTGTCATGCAGGTGATCTGATCACCTCTGACAGTGTTGAAGTAGCTGCCAGGCTGAAGAACACTATTCCAGCAGCTCAGATGGAAGCTCAGAAGTAGGTCATCCTCAGAGGTTTGGATCAATAGGTTTCTCTCTTCACAGCTCACCTGCTTATTCTTTATCTATAAACAAACATGAGGCTCTTCTGAAAATGTAATAATTTGTAGACATATATCCCACCATCACTCCACCAGTATAGTTTTTGTGAAATATATCCAATTTGAACTACAGCATATAATGGAATTACAAGTCAAATCATCAGTTAATTGGTTGGATATCCACTGACTCATTCTTTGACCTCTGACTACTCTGTATTAGCGCTTCAAAGGAAATAGACACGTCACGTTCACACTTTCCTTACTGGTTAAACCTCATTGTTACTAAGCCCATTTTTCCTAACTATTTTCCGAAATTACATGCCCAAATAGATTGAGTATATCTTAACAACCACAAAGGCTATATGCATAATCTTGGTCTCAAAAGAAAGCTAAAACCTGTGAGATTACAATAAAAGGGATTCCCTGTAGGGATTCAGGTATCTATACTCTGTCAGATAATATGCATCTGGAAAGCGGTAGAAAATTTCAATTTCTATCTCCGCCTAAAAAAACCCACATCATTTATAGTGAAAACACATTAGAATCATCAAGGAATAAGCCTAAACTTTGTAGGAATGATTAAAATAATATTTAAGTAACTGTGCAAAAGTAGATGCTAAAAAAGTGAACCTAAGCAGTTTAACACACATTTTATCACAGATATTTCCAGGCGGAGCCAGCAAATATGGCATTTGGATCCAGATATGCCATTGACCTGTTTTAGGTACCAGGCAGTAAAAACTAATTATATTTCACTAATATATCATTATAGTAACTCATTCCATGTTTTTGAGTCATTTAGATTTGGCTTATAATCTGGCTCAGATTCACCTAGGCACTCTCTCTGCACATACACTATGCCCTTGCAGTTGCCTATGTGTGGCCTGTCAAAGACTCAGAGATCAGCAGCCCATTTGCCGATCTGCATAAATGACACCTCTTTGTGACCGTTAGAGCCAATAGAATCGATTGAAACCGCCCACGGTTGGTTTAGCAACACCAATCACCATCCATAAGGCAGTAAGACCAGAACCAGTGAATTCTGTTCATGAGGTCCCTCCCCCTCTGACTCGACTGTTGTTGCTTGTGGAAAAACCCAGGGATCCTCCATTGATTTCAAAGGGACCGTAATACACGAGAGAACACGGTAGAACCGTCTTTTTCAATCGGAATATGACTTTTGACCAGAAGACAGCAAAGGTAAGACATGCCTTATGATATGGTTATGTTTTTTTGTTACATTTATGACTGTAGATCGCTGATATTTCATCGCACGGCAACGTGGCTGGCATCTTTGTTTTCTGCAGAGTCTGCCCTTTCAGAGGGTATAACGCTTGTGTGGATTGCTGGAAGTGGTGAAAATAACGAAATAATGGAATTGTGATTTGCATATTTGTGTGTTTTTGGACATTATGAGTATAATTGCCTAGGTTGTAATTGTGTTTTGTTCTGGCTGTGGATGCTTGGTACTGGCTTTTAGAGGAGTTTCTGTCCTTTCTTTTGATATGTAGGATAGTACATTTGATGCTTCCTAGCTTGTATACTGTTCATTTGGACTGTCCAGGACTGGACAGGACTGCGTACATCCCCCTTTCAGGGAGGCTCTGTGTATGGGAGAGACACGGTGTACCCACAGTTATACCCACAAATTAAGTAGATACAAAATATTCTTAAATAAATATTGAGCCTGATCTTAAAACAGTAAGCAAATTAAGAAAACATATTCACCAATATGACAACTCAAATGTAGCATTTAGAAAAAAAATGCAAAGTGTGAAAATACAACAAAATACATAAACACTGCAAGCAACAGAGACTACATCGGAAACTGTTTACAGGGGGCAGTACAAAGTGATGAAGACCTTTTTGTTTCCATGGTTTGTGACTCATGAAGTTAGATTTTGGCTATCAGGCCAAATTCAATATAAGTGGTGGATATACAGCAAGTGGTGTTGGAAAATGAGTTCAAATGTCAGTTTTAGCTCAGTGCTTTGAGCTATCAGGGCCACTGTGTGTCATGGGTTGACAACAATGAAAAAGGACCCAAACACAGATAGCTCAGAGGATGATGAGTGGGATGTTTATTTAGGGTTACCAGCAGACAGGCATGCATGAATCTAGGATGTAGGCATGAATCCAGGATGCAGGCATGAATCCATGAATCCATGAATCCAGGATGCCTGCCTGCCTGCCTGCCTGCCTGCCTGCCTGCCTGCCTGCCTGCCTGCCTGCCTGCCTGCCTGCCTGCCTGCCTGCAGCAACACATCAGTGATGAAGATGATGACAAACTGACAATGAACAAAGGAAAAACCTCAACTTAAATACACACAGGCAAGGGAGACAACAAGACACAGGTGAACACAATAACACAGGTGGAAACAATCAGGGAACTCCAGGGCAGGAAGCAAAACTGACAGACACATGAGGGAACAGACCAATTACCAAAATAAAACAAGAACTAACAGAACCTAAACCCAAGACAGACATTTACAAAATAAAACAAGACCTCCCCAATACAGAACTCCAAACCATACAGAACTCTACAAGACACAGAAAACACCCAAAACCATACAGAAGCTTCACAAAACACATAAAGCACCCCACTCAACCCAAAACCATAACACTGTATATGCATGATACAACACAGTGTAGCAGACAATATTAGTTTGATAGAATATAGATATATTGCAGAATCTGTTTTTATGCTCATTTTCAATTTGTGCATAGAAAAGCTGAGTGGAAACAAATTATTGCAAAATCTTGGCTGAGGTGGAACAGTTGGTGTAACAACAAAATGTGAAAAAGTGACATGGAAAAAGACTTAGTGAATAAATTATAAATGAAGCATGTCACTTAAAGGTCCACTCCAATTTCCTATTTTTTTGGCAGATAATCCGGAGATTCCATTAAAATTTGTGCTAAACTTGGATGGAAACATGACTAGTGATTGCATAGATGGGAATGACTTTAGCATGGGCTAAATGGATGGCTCATTTATCGCCAAGAGGACGCTTATCACAGATCCTGCCTCAGAGGTAATAGGAGTTTGGGAAGCAGGTGAGCACCATGTGAGCGGGGCTAGGGAGAGGCTAGGGAGATTGGGCATACCTCGAGCTGGCTTGATAATATTTCTTACTTTCTTAACAGCAGTCTCTTGTAAAATGCAACACAGAGTTCAGTTTTGCCATGTATAACCTACAGGGGGAGTTTGATCAATCAGTGTGTGTTCAATAATCTTCAATCCTATTTGTGTTAGCAATGATTGTGAGACAGTTAAGCTTATACTGGTACTTTTTAGGCAATAAATGGTGACAGGAAAGGTTTATTTCTGTTCATTATTTTTTGATTTTCAGACATAGAATATGTAACATTGCTGGCCTCATCAGGCTGTTAAAGTGGTGATTTTTTGTCAGATATGGGTAATTTTGATGTTCCTTACTGCTATATCCAGAAATGACATCACAGATTCTGGCTAACGTATCCCGACGGGAATGCCATGCCGGCGTGGCTCTCTCATAATGTAAGCACTGTTTTTGTATGTTTAGGAAGCAGAGGTGCAGTGAGATGAAGCCAGCAGGCTAATTAATGTGTTCATTGTCTTATGCAGGTATGTGTGTTAGTTTATTACTGTTAATCTTTTTTTTGTCTCTATGTTGCCCCCCCCCACCCACCTTTTTTAATTTGCCCATCAGGTGTCGCTATTCTTTCTTTGTTTTGTTACTGTTTGTTACGAACTGTTAAAATCCATGTCTAATGGGTCTACTTTGGATAGCAATAAGGGCTCTCAGGAATAATACATTGTGATGCAAATATATATGTCATATTATAATAATATGTTTGTAATGTATTTAAAATATATGAAAGCTCAATCTCGTTCTGCATCGCTGAGGGAAGCAGAGGTGCTGTTAGATGAAGCCAGAAGGCTAATTAATATGTTTGTTGTCTTCTGCAGCCAATTAAGAAACTGTGGAAAATCTCCCTTGAACCGTGGTTCTTCACACCTCTACCACCACCCGTTACATTTGTACACACAAATTTTAATTTCATACAAGTGGTCAAGACAAATGAAAACTTTAAAAGGAAAACGAACAACAGATGCACAGCCAGACAGTGCTATAGCTACAGTACATGCCTTAAGCAGAATTATGCTTAACTAGAGCATTATGCCAACACTATGACAAGTAAGGACAATGATATTGGAGAGTTCTGCAAAACCTTGGATTTCATTCGAAGACAATGTTCATGTTTGATGCAGAGTGTTTTTAAATAAAATTATTTCTACAATATCTACACATGACAACATTATTAGGAAGGTGTGCTTATGATTAGCCAATTAAACACTTGGTTAAGAGAAATATTGCGGGTTATGGTTTAAACTAAAATATGAGTCTACAACCATGCTCGCAGCATTGTGGGGCTGTACTTTGGCATAGCTGTGCTTTGAGGTAAATGCTAACATGTTCAAAATGACAACACTTAAATGCCTGGTAGCCAGCTGAATCAAGCCAATTGTGTTGTGTTGTGTTGGTACACTCGTGTTTGTTCTTGCAGCGGCTCACCAAAGGTCACCTAGGTTTTGGTCTTAGCTATGCCGAATTTGTAATTTTTATACACACAGAGTGCACCAAGCTTGACTGACCACAATCGTAGCTGCACCCGGTCTTATGATGCGCGTCCACATGACTGCATTCGAAGTGATGATTGTTGCCGAGAAAAACACTTCTATCCAAAGCGCACTCTAACTTCTCCCTTCAAACAAGCTATGAAAGAAATGGATAACTCAAACCAAAAGAAAACTAAAAGTAATTTTACTGATAAGAAAAAAAAGAACATTTATAGAGTTGTATGCTGAGCATAGAGATGTTCTCACACCTACACTGAACAACATCAACACAAACAAACACAAACTATCAGCGTGGAAATCGATCACCAGTGCAATCAATAACGAATGCGATGGCAGACTGCAACGGTTGAAGAGATCAGGAAGAAATGGAAAGATCTTTTATCAAAAGCCAAAAAGGAAAAACCCACCAACAGGGGAAGGTCATTCATACAGCAGTATCATTATCGATATTTTTGAAGAAAATTTCCCAACTTTTACAGGACTGAACGGCGTTGACAGAGCTACCAACAATTGAAGTGGATGACTTGGACTGGTGCAGCACATACAATGATGTGACAGCTGTCAGTATGGTCAGAGTGGTAGGTCATTAATAGAGTAATGTTACCCTAAATTACTTTATTACAGCTATAGGTTAGGTCTACTTTCTCCCTAATCCCACAGTTTGCACACTATTCAATTTTGCTAGCTATCGTGCTTTAGCTTAGCAGCTAGCGATGACTTTTCTCTCTCCCCCTCTTTCTCCTGCTACCTCTTGCTTGGTTTGTCAAGTATTTAGTTATTCCTCGGCCTCCTTTAGTGATAATGGTACATTTAATAAATGTAGTTTATTTGAAGGTGAGACTTAGTGAATTGGAAATGCAGCTCCACACCATGGGAATGTGACGCCCACCAAAGTGTGATCACATTTGTGTTAATGTATGTTGTTTTCATATATTAATAACCAACGCGTTTCCACAGTATGCGTGTGTATATTTGAGCTTGTAGCCAGCAGGGGGCAGTGCAGCGCTTTACTTCACGCTAGAACTGTCAATGCAGTGGGTTGGTCGTTTTCCGACCTTTACGTCAGTGTTCGTTGGTTTCCTCATTCTGCTGAGCGAGGTTTAACGAACGGGAGTGAAGTTGCCCTGTCTCATTTATTTCTCCTGCTTACAGGTTTGTGGGATTTAAATCTAGGTTAACTAACTAAGTTTTGCTGTATAAATGTGTCACTGAATGTCCGAGTAACATCAAATAGATTCTTGAAAGAATACGCAGATGTGGTTGTGTGTATGGGTTTTCCCGTGTGCCGTGCTATAAGATGGCGCCACGCGCGGTAAGCATCATTCTTGAGATCCACGTTACGTCATTTTTGGCTCCATGAACATTTGGGTTGATTTCATAATGTGTATGATTGTTCAAAAAATACATATCGCAGGACATGTCATTGCCCTTTTGAAACAATGTAAAAAGTAAGGTTAAAAGCTGTGAGCTCATGCATTGGACGACTATGTACAAGTAGTAGCAATATGCTAGGTTATTTTAAGGTTATCTGAGACAACCTAGAAATGTGGCAGTTATTGTAATGTTATTTGGTTAGGTGAACCCACAGAGCTGATGACTCAGTAGAATGCTGAAATGTCTAGGCTTTAGCCACATTGTGTCATAATGTGACTACTTTATTTTAAGGATGTCTTTTGTATGTGCGATATTGTATAACAGTAGGTGAATGAACATGTTGAAACAATATGGTAAGATAAATGGGTTTGTACTGCCCATGATGAATAAAGTCATTCTGCTGAGCGAGGTTTAACGAACGGGAGTGAAGTTGCCCTGTCTCATTTATTTCGCCTGCTTACAGGAATTATTATCTGCCTACCTGGTATCACCTGGTACCTGTAACAGGAACTCAATCGTTAGCTGCTGTTGCGGACTAACCAGAGGTACTGTTGCTCCTGTTAGCCATCCCATGGCAGCTCAAGCAACCGGGAAATAAAGGGAGGCTGGGTGACTGTCCGAAGGAAGCATGCCCTAAGCATAAGCCCATGGTTTACCACCAACCAGTTCACCTCTACCGCTAGTCCCTCTTTTGAGGAACAAAAATTTGCATTCCTAAAATTTTAGAGAATTGCAAGCCTCGGATGAATGGATTAAAGGATCAGGTCCAGAGAATTATTCAGTCAGTCAGTCATTTTCTACCGCTTTTTCCCGTTTAGGGGTCGCGAGTGACTGGAGCCTATCCCAGTGATTTTGGGCCTTAGGCGGGGTACACCCTGGACAGTGGCCAACTCGTCACAGGGCTGAAACATAGACAGACAACCATTCACTCTCACATTCATTCACTAGAGGCAATTTGGAGTTATCAATTAACATACACATGCATGTCTTTGGACGGTGGGAGGAAGCCGGAGAACCCGAAGAGAACCCACGGTAACACGGGGAGGACATGCAGACTCCACCCAGAGAGATTGTGTGACTTTGTTCTGGTCCGGGATTCAAACCCACGACCTGAGAATCTTTCAATAAATCAAAATGATTTAGCTAGTTTTATTAACCAAAGCTTAAACCATACCAAGCTTATGTCCAGAAACTAACAGTTTGAGATAGATGAAAAGAGAATAAAAAGACTCAAGAAACAAAATAAAATTCCTAAACTTAAAATGCTGCAAAAATGCAAAATCTGACTTTAAGTCAGTGTAAAAAGCCTCCAAAAGTTAAAAATATCAAGAAGAACAAAAATGAGAGACTCCTCACAATTACTCATCCTTATATACACTAGAGCTAACATGTACACATGTATGCAATTAACAAAGACAAATCCTACCTAATCTACATCCATCTGCTGCAGCACAAACAGGCTTATTTACACAACAACACACCCACAAAATACCATAGTCAACTCAATCCCTAAAAGGCCTTTCAGTCTTAGACCAACATTATAGACGGTGAGGTAAAGGTACTGCTGAATGAAATTCAACGGATCCAAAATGTTTTATTTGGCACTTTCAGAAGTAGTTTGCCTAAAATAGTTTTCCCCCTCTTAATTCAAATGCAAGACCAAAGCCCCATTCGGAGTGGACTTATTTATCTAGGGGAGGTGGGGTGACTAACATAACCTGTGCTGGACAGCGATTTGATTTACATCCTTAGTGCATATGTTTTTCATCCCCCACACAACTACCTGCTGTGAACTAGCTGGTCCTCCTGTAACTGAAATCCTGTCCAGTGCGACTTCTTGGTATTTTTAAAGTGGATCTCTGAGTTCTTTCTGCATAAATAGCTGCTTGTCCTTCAACTTTTTTTTTTTCAGCTCAGTGTGAAATGTGACATTTTTGTGAAAATGGAGGCGGTCAAAATATAATCTAATAGACGGAAAGATGCCAACACCATCATGTAGGCCTATTTGGGAACGAATATGATGACAGAAAAAATTAAAGCCATCAGGAGAGCAAGACCTCCTAAAAGCTAATCAAATTGGCTATTGTAATGTCAGCCACTGGTAGCTACTAATATTCTCTTTTGAGACCCTTTTTTTTAAAAGTCTGCTGAATTAACTATTTGCAGCTCCTATTGGCCATGTACCCACAGATGTACAGACAACTGTCACTGGATTACTTTGATACTGAAGAAAACTTAAAAATGTGATGAGTCTTAGACAAGGTATCTTTTTTCTATCATGTCTAAGTGGATTTATGGATGTGTAGATCACACTGAATGATATCAACGCTACTATGTCAGTCTATTTGTTTCTTTGACAACGGAGAAGTAAGCCTAAAACTGTGAAAATTATTGATTATAATATTTGTTTAAATCAATCATAGAAGCTCACCAAATTGTGTCAAATGCGA
This sequence comes from Coreoperca whiteheadi, assembly GCA_011952105.1. NCBI lineage: Eukaryota > Metazoa > Chordata > Actinopteri > Centrarchiformes > Sinipercidae > Coreoperca > Coreoperca whiteheadi. Next base: position 187,706 of record CM022475.1, on the reverse strand, counting down.
TTGTTTCATTATTTTATGTATTTTTATTTATGTATTTAATAAGAAATTTACCAGTGTAACTAGTCATGTGACCACTTGTATTGCCCCGGAAGTTATACAGTGCTTTCGTGGCGAAAGAGAGAAAAGACGGTAGTGAAAACACTGGCAAAGTGTAAAGAAAAAGACGAATGTCTGCCAGAAACTAAGCTACTTAACTACCATTGGTGATATATTGGCAAACATGGTAAATATGCTTTATCTGGTGTATTATTTTGTACTATTTGTAATGTATTAGAGCTGAGACATTTCTTTATCTGTCTGTGTTAAACGTTGTTGAAGCAAGGTGCTCACCTCTGTCCTCCTCTCCATCCGTATGCATTCTCATCCCATAAATGCATGTTACTAACTTGACTTCTTCCCTCTCCCGTAGTTTTGTGCTTTCTCGTCCCTCTCTTCTTTCTTACTGTCACTTTCAGCAGGTATTTCAGTGTCCAGAGATGTATCTGGATCTGTGACGGCGACCTGCTGGGGCAGTGCTGCTGTGTCTATGGTGCAGGGGACAAATGGCTCAGGTCCTGCTCATTGGCCTCCACCTGGAGCTGCTCGGTTGTCCTTCTGGACCCATCATCTTCCCTTATGTTTTACATCCCACACTTTTCATCATAATTATATATATATATATACTACAATTTTGCCATTGTCATCATAATTGTATTTTTATGTTATGAATCTATTCTGTACTTTCGAAATCTATTGCATGTCTGTCCGTCCTGGGAGAGGGATCCCTCCTCTGTTGCTCTTCCTGAGGTTTATATAATTTTTTCCCTGTTAAAAGGGTTTTTTGGGTAGTTTTACTTCTTGTCTCTGCCCCTCCCCTTGAGCTCTCCCGTCTCCTGACGCTTTTGGCTTTGTCCTGCTGAATGTCTATGTCTATTACGGATCATATCCTGTAATAAATTCAATAACTTAATTGTCATTGTGTAGCACAAAGCAAATACTCTTGTCTAAATTGCAGAGAAAATATTTGAAATAAAACAATGCAAGTAGTTAACAATGTATAATGATAACCAATATTAAAAACATTATTAACATAAAACAAAACCTATGTGGGGAGCACAAAGCTGCAGCGTCTGTGCTCACCGTCTGTGCTATTTTGGAGTCGGTAAACTATACAAAACATACAATACAACATTTATCACAAATCATTGAAGTAGTATTTATGTCATCATGTATCATTATCTCAATAAACAATGGTTAATATGCTAAAGCAGTATTTTTAAGAAGATCGGTATATTATTTGTTTTGCAAGCAGATCATCTTTTATCAATGACTTACAGTCAGGGGTTTCCAGTGGGTTATGTTAAATTATTTCACTCACCAGCACAGATTTGTGTTCTGTGTGGAGTGTGTGGGATCTAGTGATAATGTGAACCAGTTTTACCTTCCCCTAATACAAAGTCTAAATTATTCATCACAGATATATACGGTATAGCATAACACTTATTAAAAATGTATGAACATATTAACTTGTTAACTAGTTACGATTTATAACTGAATTGAAACATTATTAAAATGTTAGCATAAAACTTATTAAAATAATTTATGTATAGACATGTTTTGTAAATGATTAGTTCATCATTAACTAATAACTTTTAATTGACTTATAATCGAACATTATTATAAAGTGTTACCCAAACGTAAATAAATAAACAAATACAGTACGTATAGGAGGGAAGAAGTGGGGAAAGAATTAAGGATCAGAGGACAAGTTAAAAGTTAAAAGATTATTCTGAAATTATGTTTTAAACATTTTGTAGAGGGTTCACCCAACTAAAATGGCTTCCATGGAATCGGAACTCGAGAAGGCCAAGAAGAGGAGCACACCCAGCAATGAGGAGGAGGAACACTCAGTTCCTCTCATACAAGGCAGTGTAGCACAGTATTTCAGAGGAGGAGTTGATAAGTTGATCCTGAAATTCATCATTCAAGGACTGCATCCACTTCACACTGTGGAGAGACCAGAGTACACAGATTTGTTCAGAGAGATTTTACCCTCTAGGCATTTGATGTCCAGGAGAACATTGGGAAGAATGCTTAATGATGAGTATATATCAATGAAACCCACAGTCTAAAATTGTGTCCAAACAGAACCATGTGTGTACCACAACAGATGAATGGTCATAAAATAAAAGAAGCTTCCTAGGAGTAACTATCTACAGGATAAACTAAGAAATATTAAACATCTGCTCTGGGGCATTAGCCTGTCGCAGGATCATAGGGCACCACACATATGATGTTTGGCTGAGATGTTGGAAGACGTACAAAGAGATTTCAACATAAAAGACAAGGTTACAACCACAGATAAAGGTTCAAATTTTGTGAAGGCTTTCATGCCTGCCTATCTGTTTGAATGAAAGGTTTATTAATTCCTGAGATTGCATTGATTTGGAATGAAGTTAGTTCAATCTAAAAAAAAATAATAATAATAATCTTTGATGTAGTAAACTACTTTTTCCATGTTGCTGTAGCTTAGCTTGCTACGTTTCCCAGAGGGGTAGCTTCAGTGTAGTGAAGCTTTATTTAATGTAATGTTTAATTTAATGGCAGTGCTGCTGTGTCTATGGTGCAGGGGACGAGTGGCTCGGGTCCTGCTCGTTGGGCTCCACCTGGAGCTGCTCGGTTGTCCGTCTGGACCCATCATCTTCCCTTATGTTTTACATCCCACACTTTTCATCATAATTAGATATATATACAACAATTTTGCCATCATAACTGTATATGTTATAATTCTGATGCTATGAATCTATTCTGTACTTAAGACATCTATTGCATGTCTGTCCGTCCTGGGAGAGGGATCCCTCCTCTGTTGCTCTTCCTGAGGTTTCTATCATTTTTTCCCCTGTTAAAAAGTTTTTTTTTGGGTAGTTTTTCCTTAATCGAATCGAGGGTCTAAGGACAGAGGGTGTCGTATGTTACAGATTGTGAAGCCCTTTGAGGCAAATGTGATTTGTGATATTAGGCTATATAAATAAAATTGAATTGAATTGAAATTGAATTGAATTAATGTAGAGTAACTGATAGCTTAGCTCATTACATTTACCAAGTAGCTTGCCCTGCATGCTAGAGGCTCTGTGTGGCTTACTTAGGCACAGAAATGCTTTGAGCTAAATGCAAACATCAACATACTAACCAATGATACCAACTTTGCGACTTTGTCACTAGATTTAATTTTCATAGTTTGACGGTTTGTGTAAAATTATTTCTTGTTTTTATTTTGAAATACTCTCCTATTTTCTATTTGAAAATTAGAACTAGCCATAAACTCTGTGCAGCACACCAGTGTCATGCTCTGTATTGAAACTGTTTAATTGCAGTGTCCCTATCAAATACAATTGCAATAAAAGTAAGCGACACGCTATCTGTAAAATCCAGGCAGAGATTACATTTCCCTCAAAAAATATTTACTGTTGTGAATTAGTTGCATATAAATGTAATTTCTAGGAGGCAGGGCTGGTCCATTTTGCACGGAAGCAGAGTCTAATGACACTCAAACGCCCTCTTTTATTTAATCGCACACAGAGCCTCAAGTTGAAAGGCTGGGTTAAGAAGGACAGTTGATAACAACCGTCGTGATACCAATAGCCTATGTGCACAAGCGCAGTGACGAACTTCCACTATTGTCAGAAGTCGGCATATCAGTTTCCGGTTTACTTCCTGTCTTCATCCGCATCCGCTATAAACAAACAAGATGAGTGCTGATGCTGTTGTACGTAAAAAGAGATATTATGTGCGTGACACATCTAGGTTCAAAGCACTGTGGGTGGATCTAAGGAGCATTGCTGTGTGCCACTTTGCTCGGCTTCAAGTCGGTATAATAGCCGCTTGAGCTTGCACCGCTTCCTCGAAGGACACCAACCTTCGCGCGCAGTGGCTGCAAAAAATAAGGAGGGCGCGATTTTCAGTGACCAACCATACCAAGGTATGCAGTCGACATTTCAACGAGAATGAAATTCTCACTACTGCTAAGGGTAGACGGGTTTTAGCAGCAGGTTCTGTTCCATCGTTATTCGAGTGGAATAACTATAATAAGGTGTCACAGGCCGGTGTTTGGGAGCGCCGAACTCGACCACCAAGTCCAGAACCTGACCCGCCGAGACCGAGGAAGACATCCTCGAGTATCCCGTCATGGTCCCGATGGTTGTGGACCACGACTACGCAACCAGTTGTACTGTATGTGTAGACCGAGAGCGGTATGAAGATGCGTTGATGGAAATCGAGGCGCTGAGGGAGCAGCTCCAAACATTTCACCTTCATCACTCCTTTGGACTTAAACGGTTTGCTTCGTCACCTGAAGATATCAGATTTTACACCAGGTAAGATAGTTGTAATATCAACATCTTCTCATAACTGTTTACTGATTGACTAACTGACCAAGTAGTTGTTTTTCCCTGTCGTCTTGATCATATTCTTGAGCACGTATGACAACAACAACTATTTTTGATTGTAATATTGTATTTTAGATTCCCCTCATACGAGCATCTGATGGCGTTCTGGAACCTCATCAAGACAGCAACAGCAAAAATTGTTAGGGTCACCAGATCAAAGAAACCCAATGCTACTAGCGCAACAATTGAAAGCCCTTTAACCAGACCACCTGTAAATTCTCTCTCTCTCTCTCTCTCTCTCACACACACACACCAATATGCTACATAAATGTAGTACTGACACTAAAATTAAGTTCACAGCACAGTAATTTTAATTTTGGGTGACAATCTGTATTATATACAATGCAATCTGTATTATATACAATACAATCTGTATTATATACAATACATATTGTGTATAATACTGTATTATATCTGTATTATACACAATACAGATTGTTACTATCCACGATACATATTGTAGCATGTTTGTATTGCATTATATTGGTACACCCCTACTCATTAAACTCATCTCTCCCCAGGAACTGCTGCTGATAGATTAGCTTTTCCTTTTCCTCACATACCTGTCCACTGGCTGTACCCAGAGAGAGTTGGCTCACAGATTTAACATCCACAGAGCAACAGTCAGCCGAATCATTGTGACCTGGGCCAACTTTCTCTACAGCTTACTGGCCTCGGTCTGTATATGGACCGTGCAGCTGTGAAGGCCAGTCTTCCTTGGGACTTTGATGGCAGCTACAGCGACACACAAGTAGTGCTTGATTGTAGAGAGCTACAGTGTCAAACACCTTCATCCTTGCTCCTTCAGAGCGAAGTTTTTTCAAACAAGTCCCATTGCACCTTTAAGGCTATGGTGGGCATGTCCCCTCACAGAGCCCTGACTTTTGTGTCTCTTTGAGGGTTCCATGAGTGACAGAGAGTTGTTTCATCAGTCAGGGATTACATCGCTCCTAACACCTGACATGGCCATCATGGTGAACAAGGGATTCTTGGTGGATGACCTTGTACCTGGGCCTGTTCATTGTCCTGCCTTCCTCTCCAAGAAGGCTCAATTGTCTGAGGTTGATGTTCTGAAGATGCAGTCCATTGCCCGTTTGAGAGTACACGTCGAAAGGTTAATCAGAAGAGTTAAAGAGAATAAACTCTTTTTATACTACTATCCCTCTCTCCATTGCAGGGAGCATAAACCAAATCTTTACAGTTGCTTGTCTCCTCTCAAACTACCAAAATGGACCTCTGGTCAAGAAATGGAGATTATGAAGTGAGATACTCTAGCCATTTTCTAAATAGATTGATATTAACTATCTTTGTGTTCTACATAAATGAAAAACAACATTAGCATTTTGTAAATTCTCAGATATAATTTGTAAATATTTTTGTAAACTTTTGTATGAACTTGAAGGTGCAACATAATAAACACCTAAAAATCAGAGCCATGGTCATGTAATCATTTGTAGTTTAGTTGTTAAAGAGGCAGTTGTAGTGCCAGAGACATCTGCCTTTAGTAAAATTGTAATAAATGACTGGTCTTTTTCTTGGGCTGCTCAGTGTTAAAATACTTTTATTAATCATAAAAACATCTTTAATTTTCACTTTTAATGGTAACACAAATCATTAAACATTTAAAAGGAAACACTGAACAAAAATCATTAGTTGCAGTCCTACTCCTGAAGCATTAGACATTTCTGTATGTAGACATAGAAATAAAACCTGTCTACTTTCTGATCGCATCCAAGACATCACTGTCTCTGTAAATTCTTTGGATGAGTACATCTTACTCAGCTGAAACTACAGTTGGGGCAGCATGGAAGGATAGGTTTTGCTTTGCTATTGCAGGTTGTTGGTAGGACAAGGGACTACCAGCTTCAAGTAGGGGAATTTCACAGCTGATGCCCAAGCTGCAGATCATCGGTGACTCAGTTACAGAGAAATCTTTATATACCTCTTTCACCTGGGGAGTAATAACATTAACAATACACTAAATATAATATAACAACCACAATCATCATACCAGTAACTTTCCCTGTAATTTCTATCTGCAGTATGTTATGCATGGAATATTTGTTTGTATAATTGATGGGCCATATTACAATTAATTAAAAGGGAAGGAAAAATCAGAAAATCATGAAATATTGGTATACAGATTTTGGTTGAAATGATAAACTGTACAGTGAAATTTAATTGTTATATCCCTACTCACCTGAAGGACGGATAGATCAGGCAAATCTCCAGTTAGGCCTTTTTAGAGTGTGCTCCTGTGTAGAACATAAAACTTTCATGAGTGGAAAGTGGCATGTCCACACAGGAATTTTCATTCAACATGCAACATGTAATAAATCTACAATAATCAGCTTTTACCTTACACCCTTGGTTGTTGCTCTACACTTTCGTTTAGCAGACAGCACGACCATCTTTTCCACAGGGCCTGGCTTAATACCCTATCAAGTTATTAAGGATGCAGTTAAGTTAGATTTAGTTAGAAAATATAGCCAACAGCTCTATAATTATAGTGCACACTTACCAAAGTTCCCCTTCAGTTCAGCTTAGCACAGGAGGGACAACTGACACATTCAGTCCAGAGTAATGTGCTGACTACATCTATATCTTATATTCTAGATTAAGTTGTATAATATGCCAAAAAATCCCTAATTGTTTATTTGAAACATGATAGCTTAATACCTTTAATACAAGATTGTATCTTAAACGAATGATTGAGTTGAGAAAAACTTGAATAAAAACACATTTTACCCGGAGGGAACTGGCTAGGGAAACTTACCTGCCTACAATAAAGTTACATTAAACATGAATGCCCTTAGATGAGTCCCGAGGAAAACCGGGTTATAAGTAACAATCTTATAATATGAACAAGAATGCATGCAGTAACCCGAATGGGGACAAGCAAGGTAAACTCACATGTCAATTTTAACCACTCTTTTCATTACATACTCATTTAAGAGTTATAATTGTAAACAAAATTACCTTTGCTAAATCCCCAGGAACATCAGGAACACCGGGCTATTAAAGTAACAATCCTACAACTGCTGGCTTATCAATTCTAGCTTCACCATACTCTCAAACTGTGAGGTTTCTCTGCTTTCCTCATGGACCTGTAGCACAATGCCCTGACAGTGACAGCGCCTGTGCCCTGATCTTTATTATAAACTGAGAGAAGAGCAAGTTAATACAATTAACATTACAAATATCACAAAAACGAACCGTCTGAGTTTAAAATTAAGAAAAACAAGCTTCTATACTAACTTTACACTACAAACGAACACGTCGCTAACTAGCTTAGCTGCTATCTGCCGGCACACCACATTAGATCAAACTACTTAACCTCATGGTTGTGCAGGTAACTCAATCTGTACAGTTTAAATCCCTTGTCCCTCTTGCTTGTCGGAGCAGGAGACCAGGCATCAACGATGCAATGAACATTGCTGACACTTATTTTTGGTAGGTCCTGGAGACATCTAGTAAAACAAGACATTCTGGGCAATGCGCAAGAAAACCGGAAACAGATATGCTGACTTCTGGCGACAGCAGATGTTCGTCACTATGCTTTGTGCACAGAGCTTATTATCTTGTATTGGAGTTTTAGGGTCTGTCGAGCCAGCTTGCACAAAAAAAGCCTGCCTATGTCGCTTCATAATACACCCCTCTGGTCTTTACCACTGCCTGCTTGACTACTCAGTAAGCATGCTAGAAAACTAGCACAAAACAGAAGGTACTACTGAGGCTGATAGGAATGACATTAGTTTTACAGGTATTTGGTCAAAAACCAAAGTGGGAGAATTAAAGATTTGACCTGACGATGGTGCTAAATAGAAATTTACAGGATCACCTAAGTCATTAGGATATACTGAATGGGAACCATACATTTCACTTAATGTGAAAACTTTATGAAAGGTTAGTGTCACTTTCCAATGTAAGAAAAACAAATAATTAAATAATTTATTGAAATAAAGACAAAACACTAATTTAGCCAAAATAGGTTTATTATAAAAGTAAAGCAAAGATACCAGGTTATATACACAGACAATTAAAATAGCGTACAGAGACCTTCTTGAAGAGGTGGTCTCGGCACTCTTTCAAACGAACTCTGGAGTGGTTCATTTGTGGTGAGAATGTGATCCGACCTCGAACAGACCCAACTGCAAAAAGTAAAAATAATTTTTGGACTAAACCAGCTGCTGTAGTATATTTCGTAATATTATCAGAAGATGAGCATGTCAGAGTTAAGAAGAATTGAGTGTCATGGAGTGGTTGGGAGACACTGTCCAAGATGGCATGTAGTTTGGCCAGTATCCTTCTCTCTGACACCACCGACAGAGAGTCCAGCTGCACCCCAACAATGTCACCGGCCTTACGGATCAGTTTATTGAGTCTGTT
>CM022475.1:150956-172899 GCA_011952105.1 Coreoperca whiteheadi | reverse complement strand
TGTCCACCGCTGGGTAAGAAAGAATAAAAAAAAAAACTCCTTCCCTCACTACTGTCTGCATCTGGGTCCTCCTTACCTCGTCGCCGGCCAAACCCTAACACCGAACGTTCTCAACACTTTTGGCGCTTTTGCCAAAATAACGTGGATGGTTCGGCACAACACCATGGTTCACCTGCAAAAGATCATACCTCTCCCAAAACAGTTCATTCGTGTGTCAAAACTAAATTTCCTTCTCATTTACAGTTTTTCTCAGTCGCTTTGGTACATTTCTCAGATCAGAATTGAAATTCTCAAAACTACCTGTTCTCACATCATTGTGTCCCTTGTGCACATCAAAAAAGCAGTTTCTCATTTCTTTGAACAAGTTGCAAATGCTTTGGTACATCCATGCAAATGATTATGTACAATTATCTGTTGTTTCCTACATTATCAGTTGCTTATGTCATGTTGATCAAAATGTATTATATTGGGTCTCTGTTGAATAGTCTCACCCCCTAAAACATTTAGGCACAAGCTCATAGCACAAGTTATTACATGCAAAATGGTTGAACAAGTTATCATAATATGTCAAGCATATTTGTATATTTTCTATATTTCCATTAGACTTTCTTCTAAATCTGTCCTGAATTGGTAAATTGCTCCCAGGTGAATCTTGACTTTCTCTAACGAAGGTGCTTCTCATGAAGCATCAACTAGCAGGTATATATAGCCGGAGCAACAGAATGTTACAATGGAAGGACAAGGAATTGGACGGGGTCAACAGCCAGAGAAAAGACGAAGAAGAGGAGTGAGGCTGCGTGGTGGAGGAGTTGGAAGGCAAAACCGAGGAAGAGGAAGAAGAGGCCGAGGACATATGCGCATTCCTGATGAGATTAGAGCCACACTCGTAGACCACGTTCTCAATCATGGGCTTACAATGGCCGAGGCTGGTCGAAGGGTGCAGCCAAATGTTGGAAGAACAACTGTGTCCTCGATTATTCAGACTTTTTGTCGACAGAATAGGTATGTAATCTAACAATAGGCATTGTACACTGTACTTTCATTACTAAATTTTTTTTCCCACATAGGACTGCAAGACAAATTCACAGGGGTGGCAGAGGGCCCCTTTTCACACGTGAACAGGAGGAGGCCATTTGCACCATGGTAATAGAAAACAATGCAATAAGACTAAGGGAGATAAAAAGTGCCATTATAGAGGACAACAACATCTTTCAAAACATCCAAACACTCAGCATCTCAACCATTGATAGGGTGCTGAAAAGACACCAAATGAATATGAAGCAGCTCTACACTGTTCCGTTTGAAAGAAATGGTGAAAGAGTGAAGGAGCTGCGTTACCAATATGTACAGGTAAAACATGTATGAGCATGCAGCAACTGTACCTCAGAGTAAACAGTACAACATTGTATAGTGATATACAGTACAGTAACTGTGAACTTGACACATATGTGCTGTATACATCTGATGTAACTGTATCTTGGCCAAAATGAAAATGCATGTAATTCATTTTGTGTCTTCTGGATATAGCGTATAATGGAACTGGAAGCCAGTGAACCATCGCACAGCTTTGTCTACATGGATGAAGCTAGCTTCAACCTAACAAAACGTAGAAGGCGTGGTCAAAATATCATTGGCCACAGAGCTAAAGTTGATGTGCCAGGCCAACGGGGCGGAAACATAACCATGGGTTGTGCAATCTCTGAGAATGGTGTGCTAACGCATATTCCCATTATTGGGCCATAGAATACACAGCGTCTTGTCACCTTTTTAGACACTCTCTACAGGGATCTCATCCCTGAACAAGAGAGGGGTCAGATTGGAGATGACCTGCCAAAGTATGTGATCGTTTGGGACAATGTCAGTTTCCATCATTCCAACATCATCAGGCAATGGTTTGCTGCCCATGACAGGATGCTGATGGCGTTCCTCCCACCCTACTCTCCATTCCTTAACCCCATTGAGGAATTTTTCTCAGCATGGAGATGGAAAGTATACGATCGTCAGCCACATACACAAATGACCCTTCTGGCTGCCATGGATGCAGCATGTGATGACATCACAGCAGAAGCCTGCAGAGGCTGGATAAGACACTCAAAAAGATTCTTTCCACGCTGCATTGCAAGAGAAGATGTTCGTTGTGATGTGGATGAGAATTTGTGGCCCAACAGACAGGATCGTCAAGAGGTGTAGGAAGATTGTAATTCCTTAATGTAATTTCTACAGCACCGCATGTACAGTTTTTCCTATGTTCACATTTCTTCTTTAGGTTTTTTTTTGTGTGCTATTCAGTGCTGTCTTTCAATTTCTGTATCTCAATGACATGTTCTGTCAATAAAATACAGTACAAACAGTAAGAGTGTAAATTTGAATATTTTACATTCTCTTGCAATTACACTCACACATACACTAAGATGTAACTTACAATTGACAATAATTGTCATCAAAACTTTAGCCATAATTTCCATCAGAACATCCCTCCAGAGTAAACTGTTGACAACATGACTAAACAATTTGACTGTCTTATCCATTCACAATGACACAAGGACTTGTCATTCTGATGGCACTAATGTGTTCATTGACACAGATATTTACTTTTGAGAGATGAACTAAGGATTTTGAGTAAGAGAGTGGCTTTTGTAGGTTATCCATGGTGTTTTGCTATTTGTACAAATTGTTTTGAGAAAAGCACTTACTGTTTTGCAAATTGTGAGTTTGATACGAGAAATGTACCAAAGCGACTGAGAAACTGTAAACAGTAGGTGCCCCCAAAATGCTTCGTCCCTTTGGCATTGTGTAAGCACTGCAAGTCAAAATGTTTAGATGTTTTGTCACTATGGCAGAGGACCAGTGAAATATCCCTCATGTCCACCTCATGTCTTAGCCCAGTCCTTCATTGAAAATGGTTACTGTACTGTTTTTTTCTCTAGCTAACAGAATACAATTGTGTATAAAACTGAAAAAAATAAATAGGATTTTAGGGTGAGAGTATCCTCCAAGGTTCGACATCACACATTGCACTCATACTGCCAAGGAAATTGTAACCATTATCATTCACACACATAAAGTAACTTCCATACATCAGAGTAAAAAGAAAATGTTCCAAGGGATTCACATATGGTATTCATGGTATTATGTTCTTGACTCATTTTGACAATTGAGCAGACTATTGAGCATGTGATGACTTATACAATGAAATGACGCTGACACGTTTTGGAGCGAACGACTATTAGACTGAGAATCAAACAATCAGTTTAGCTCAACAAGATCTATTCACTTGGAAATTGTGCTAAATGTCAGCTACCTGTACTTAATCCTTTGCAAAGAGGTACTGAGACATTGAGGCGTGTACTTAGACATTTGCAATTTGATGAAATGAATGAGAAATGCTATTCTGTTGTGAACAATTGCCAAGTGATTTGGAGATTTGTCCTTGTTGTTTTGAGAATGTAATTTCTGTTTCAAGAAATGAGCCAAACCAATGGAGAAAAACTGTAATATGACTGGGCGGAGTGGATTCATTTAGGCTAACATATTCTTCATGACCCAGCCAGGTTTCAGTAAGACAAAATAAATCAAAATGATAATCTGATATCAGATCGTTTACTAGTACAGCTTTAGATGACAGAGATCTGATGTTTAGGAGTCCACATTTAATTCTCTTATTTTGAGGTGCTATTTCTGTTGAGGTAATTTTAATTAAATTATTATGTATAACTCCTCTTCTGATAGTTTTTGATTTTATAAATTTCAGTGGCCGGGGGGCAGACACCGTTATTATGTGATTATGGGTGGGTAACTGCTCTGGAAGCGCAGAGAAGCGTTTAGGACTGCAGCTCTGCCTCCTGGTCTCAACTCTGGGTTGTCATGGTTTAGGTCCACTAATAAACTCGGCCAGATTTCTAGATATGAGAGCTGCACCATCCAAAGTTGGATGAATGCTGTCTCTCCTAATCAGACCAGGTCTTCCCCAGAAAGTCTGCCAATAATCTACGAAGCCCCTGTCGTTTGCTGGACACCACCTCGACAGCCAGCGACGGAATGAAGACATGCGGCTGATCACTGGTCAGATTTGGCAGGGGATTAGAGAAAACCGCGGAGTCCGACATCGTTTTTGCATATGTACACACTGACTCAACATTAATTTTAGTGACCTCCGATTGGCGTAATCGGGTGTCATTACCGCCGACGTGAATAACAATCTTACTGTATTTACGTTTATCTTTAGCCAGCAGTTTCAATATGATTCAATGTCGCCCGCTCTGGCCCCAGGAACACATTTAACTATGGTCGCTGGTGTCGCTAACTTCACGTTTCTCATAATGGAGCTGCCAATGATCCGAGCTGGTTTCTCAGCAGGTGCGTCGCTGAGTGGGGAGAACCTGTTGGAAACGGGAACGGGTTGGTGGTGAACCGTGGGCCTCGGCCTAGGGCTATGCTTCCTTCGGACGGTCACCCAGCCGCCCTGGGGAACAGCTAACAGTAACTAGCTCTAGTCGGTCCACACTGGCTACTGGGGCTTGGCTAGCAACTACCGACTGAGCTCCCATGGTGCGGAACCGTGTTGCCAAATCACTAAGCCTCGCCTCCAACACTACAAATAAACAACATTTATTACATGTACCATTATCAGTAAAGGAGGCAGAGGAATAGCTAAACATTTGACACACCGAGCAAGAGAGAGCGGGAGAGGAAGAGGGAGAGAAGCCATTGCTAGCTGCTAAGGTAGAGACTGGTAGCTAGCAACACTGAAGTGCTGTAAGTGCTTAGGCAAAACTAATAAACGTTTAAATGTAACATTATAGCAGATAGTTAGTCAATGTAATGAAGAGTCGAACAAATTAGCTGTGTTGAGCTAGAGCAGCAAACTACACGCTACCAGTAACAAACAAACACCTGTAACCGGAAAGGAGGCAAAACGCTTACATCAGCACGTCGTCAGCACGTCGCCTATCAGATGAGTTTATAACAAATATGAACTGAGTATGTTATTTTCTGAACTTCATGGAAAGTTTATGTTACAGATAAATACTTCAAATTTAAAACCTTTTCAGATAAAAGCATGTTTGATAGCAGTAGGGATTTTTAGGAAAATGTTATTTATTGTGACTTGAGTGAACTGACCCTTAACAAATGTTGGCTCTTGTGGGTGTTCACTCTTGGCTGTTTCCTGACCAAAATGCTCTTAAAGTAACATTCACAAAAACTGATATTAAAGTCAGTTATTTGTCTTTTTTTTGGCACCCAATGATCATTTAGCTCAAACCAAAGACCTGAACCTGAGTTGACCGAGAAAATGTGGACCCAAGACTTCGACTGGGTCAGGTTACTCTTACAAACATTTAAAGGTCCAGAGTGTAGGATTTAGTGGCATCTAGTGGTGAAATTCCAGTTTGCAACCATTTGAATACCGCTTCCATCACCCTCCCCTTCCAAGCGTGTATGAAAAACGACCCTATCTAGAACCAGTGTTTGGTTTATCCATTCTGGGATACTGTGACGATGCAACATGTCTTCCTCCATGGAAGGGGACCGCCTCCCTATGTAGATAAAAAGGTAATGAGCACACAACAATTCTTATTTTCATAAACTAAAAAAACATACTTCTAAATATTATATTACATTTCTGTCAATAGCTTCTCCTAAATGTTACACACTGGACCTTTTAAATGTCTTTTGCCACCTGAAGGTGTAATCTAAACATTCATGGAATGAAATGAGGTGTGTGTCTTCAGTTCTCATGTCCACTGCAGGGCTGGAGCTGCAATATATCCTTGATCAAATGACAACAGAGAGGCAAGACAGACTGGGAGAGGAGAGATTAAAACCAGATGTGAGTGACTACTCAGAGTCCTCTGCTTTGTTCCCAACCAGAGAAGACAGGAGATACAACAGAGAGGGGAGGAAGGAAGGTGCAGGGATCCACTCTCTCCATTTGCAAATCAAATGGAAATCATAGAAGTTAATTAAACCTCCAGTGCCGCTAAAATGTTTTTACAGTCACTTGAAACTGAATTATTTTGCTAATGAACAACAGAAATGCATTTGTTGAATATGTCATAGTCGGCCCAACATTATTTCTGTTATTGTAAAAATTAAAGAGTAGCTTTGTACTTTTTGAAATGCCTGACTATCCCACACAAGTATTATTATTATTATTACTACTATTATTAATATGTCTTCACCAGAAAGACAGCACTGGTCATATGTCAAAGATTTATAATTACCTGTTATGGTTCTGTTTTTTTTTTTTTTTTTATGAGAAATTTGAAATCCAGGTCCGTGACGTCGCCCGGTATGGCGCAACCGGGGCCCCACCCTGGAGCCAGGCCCGGGGTTGGGGCTTGTATGCAAGCGCCTGGTGGCTGGGTCTTGCCACATGGGGCCCGGCCGGGCTCAGCTCGAACGAGCGATGTGGGGCCGATCTCCCGTGGGCCCACCACCTGCAGGAGGAACCGTAAGGATGGCAGTCGAAGGTGGGGGCCTCCGCGACCCAATCCCCGGACACGGAATCTGGCTCTAGGTACATGGAATGTTACCTCACTGGGGGGGAAGGAGCCTGAGCTGGTGCGGGAGGTTGAGAGATACCGACTAGAGATAGTTATTTGTGCTTACGGGCCAAATGGCAGTTTAGAGTACCCGACCTTCTTGGCGTCTCAGGGAGGGGTGCTGGACAGTGCGCCGACCGGGGACGCCGTTGTTCAACTGGGTACTTCAACACTCATGTGGGCAGCGACAGTGATACCTGGAGGGGCGTGATTTGGAGGAACGCCCCCCCTCGACCTGAACCCGAGTGGTGTTCTGTTATTGGACTTCTGTGCCAGTCATGGTTTGTCCATTACGAACACCATGTTCAAGCATAAGGGTGTCCATAAGTGCACGTGGCACCAGGACACCCTAGGTTAGAGTTCGATGATCGACTTTGTGGTTGTTTCATCTGACCTCCGGCCGTATGTCTTAGACACTTGGGTGAAGAGAGGGGCGGAGCTGTCAACTGATCACCACCTGGTGGTGAGTTGGATCCGATGGCGGGGGAGGAAAATGGACAGACCCAAACGTACTGTGGGGGTCTGCTGGGAATGTTTGGCAGAGTCTCCGGTCAGAGAGATCTTCAACTCCCACCTCCGGCAGAGCTTCAACCAGATCCCGAGGGAGGCTGGAGACATGAGTCCGAGTGGACCATGTTCTCCACCTCCATTGTCGACGCGGCTGCTCGGAGCTGTGGCCGCAGGGTCTCCGGTGCCTGTCGTGGCGGCAATCCCCGAACCCGGTGGTGGACCCCGGAAGTAAGGGATGCCGTCAAGCTGAAGAAGGAGTCCTATCAAGCCTGGTTGGCTCGGGGGACTCCAGAGGCAGCTGATGGGTCCAAGGGACCGGAGGGCCAAGCGAGCTTCAGCCCTGGGATAGGCCTGCACGATTCAGGGAAAAATATGAATCACGATTTTTTTAGCTTAGAATTGATATCATGATTCTCTGCAACGATTTTTTTCTCATGAAGCATAATGTTTATTACACACATGAACCATGACAAAACAAACTGGCAGTACCAAAAATATATGTTTTGGCACCTAGAAAACTGCACATCGCCACAAGCCTACAAGTTTTCATTAATATCCATGAGGGGTGTAATGGATCGGAGTTGATCTGTAGGATCAATTGCGCTTTTTTTTTTAACTAGCGGATTAATCTAAATTGTTTAGCGTTCAGAGACTGATGTTGCTTTTTAAGTGATTGCGTTAATATAATCTCGATGTTGAGTTTCAGTGAAACTACACACAACACCTGAACAGGGCATGTGTTCACCTGAACAGGGCATGTTAATAAGTCAAAGAACGGCTAGCGGTGGAGCTAGAAAAACCTCCCGCATCATTTAAAGCGCATGTATGGGAGCATTTCGGCTTCCCCTTAAAATATAATGATGACGGAAGAAGGGCGGTGGACAAAACTGTAACAGTATGTAGACACCAAAAGTTTCAAAGGACCGGAAAAATGATCCGATCCGTGACTCATGATCCGTAATGTGATCCGAACCGTGAGTTTTGTGATTCGTTACACCACTAATATCCATTTTGTTTATTTCCCGAACTACAGCGCTCGCTCGACGAGTGAAACACGTGACTAAAAGGTGCTTTGTCATTGGCTGAGGGTGAAGCCCTGACCTTTGTGAGAGCTGTCCTTTCAAAATAAAGGCCACATTTTTATGAACAGGGTGAATCGAGATCGCGATTTTATAACGATTTATCATGCAGGCCTAGTCTGGGAGGAGTTTGGTCAGGCCATGGAGAAGGACTATCGGTCGGCTTCGAAGAGATTCTGGCAAACCATCTGGCGCCTCAGGAGGGGGAAGCAGTGCCCTGCACACACTGTTTACAGTGGGGGCGGGAATCTGCTGACTTCGACTGGGGACATCCTCGGAGGGTGGATGAGATCCGCCCTGAGTACCTCAAGTCTCTGGATGTTGTGGGGCTGTCTTGGTTGACATGCCTCTGCAACATCGTGTGGCGGCTGGGGACAGTGCCTCTGGACTGGCAGTCTGGGGTGGTGGTCCCTCTGATTAAAAAGGGGGACCGGAGGGTGTGTTCCAACTACAGGGGGATCACACTCCTCAGCCTCCCCGGAAGAGTTTATTCCAGGGTACTGGAGAGGAGAATTCAGCTGATAGTCGAACCTCGGATTCAAGAGGAACAATGCGGTTTCCGCCCCGGTTCGTGGAACACTGGACCATCTCTATACCCTCGCCAGGTTGCGGTAGGGTTCATGGGAGTTTGCCCAACTAGTCCACATGTGCTTTGTGGATCTGGAGAAGGCATTCGACTGTGTCCCTCGCAGCGACCTGTGGGGGGTGCTCTGGGAGTATGGGGTCCGGGGCCCTCTGCTAAGGGCTGTCAGGTCCCTATAAGACCGGAGCAGGAGTTTGGTTTGCATTGCCGGCAGTAAGTCAGATCTGTTCCCGGAGCATGTTGGACTCCGGCGGTGCTGCCCTTTGTCACCGGTCCTGTTCATTATTTATATGGACAGGATTTCTAGGTGCAGTCAGGGGCCTGAGGGAGTCCAGTTTGGGGACCACAGGATTTTGTCTGCTTTTTGCAGATGATGTTGTCCTGTTGGCTTCATCAAATCAGGAACTTCAGCGTGCACTGGGACGGTTTGCAGCCGAGTGTGAAGCGGCGGGGATGAGAATCCGCACCTCCAAGTCCGAGGCCATGGTTCTCATCCGGAAAAGGGTGGTTTGTCCTCTTCAGGTTGGTGGAGAGCTCCTGCCTCAAGTGGAGGAGTTTAAGTATCTTGGGGTCTTGTTCACGAGTGAGGGAAGGACGGAGCGGGAGATCGACAGGCGGAACAGTGCATCCTCTGCAGTGATGCGGTCGATGTTCCGGTCTGTCGTGGTAAAGAAAGAGCTGAGCTGCAAGGCAAAGCTCTCTATTTACCAGTCGATCTACGTTCCTACTCTCACCTATGGTCATGAGCTTTGGGTCATAACCAAAAGGAAAAGATCCCGGATACAGGCGGCCGAAATGAGTTTCCTCCGCAGGGTGGCTGGGCGCTCCCTTAGAGATAGGTTGAGGAGCTCGGTCACTCAGGAGGAGCTCCCGGATGCCTCCTGGATGCCTCCCTGGGGAGGTGTTCCGGGCATGTCCAACCGGGAGGAGGCCCCAGGGAAGAACTAGGACACGCTGGAGGGACTATGTCTCTCGGCTGGCCTGGGAACGCCTCGGTATTCCCCCCGGAAGAGCTGGAGGAAGTGTCTGGGGAGAGGGAAGTCTGAGTGCTCAGACTGCTGCCCGCGCAACCCGGTCCCGGATAAGCGGTAGAAAATGGATGGATGGATGGGTTCTGTTTTATTGGGTGGTTCTTTGGGTTTTGTGGCGTGTTTTGATTAGTCTGTTCCTGGTCTTTTTAGTCCATCTGAGTTCTGTTTGTTTAGTTCTGGTCTTATTTTGAAATTGGTTGTTTGGTTTTCTTTTAGTACTTCCTGTTTTATTTTGGTATGTGTCTGTTCCCCTCTGTCTCTGTCTGCACCTGTGTCTCGTTGTCTCCTCCCCTGAGTGTATTTAGTTCATGTGCTTCCCTGTCCCTAATGATCCCTAGTGTTGGATCATTGTTGTATCTCCCCTGTGTTGTACCTTCTTTTTCACAGTATGTTGGTTCTTGTTCACCGGGCTGGATTTTTGGTTGCTGACTAGCTTGTCCGTTTTTCCTGCCTGCCTGTCTGTTTCCTGTATCGCCTGTTCTCCTGTTGGAAACTGGTCATTTAAATAAAGCTCCATTCTTTAAGTGACTGTCTGCATCTGGGTCCTCCTATTCTTTTCTACCGCCAACACACAACATTACCTATGTGACCTCTTGTGTTTGTGTGAGTAAAGTCCCTCTCGAAGTAGTTAATGTGGAAGTTAGGGTTGGTGTTCCATAGCATTGTGTTGAATCTGTAATGTGAAATTATACATTGTTGCCTTTTAGTCCTGTCTGTTTCGTCTCCACACTGGTTTATCAGAAACAAACCAAAGAACTGTAACCATGAAGTAGAATGGACTGACAGGTTCATAGTGCTGATGGTGTGGGATGACATCACCAAAACTGCTCAATCAATGAAACAAACTCATTGACTGGGCAGTTTTGGTGATGTCATCCCACACCATCAGCGCTATGAACCCACATGGGGAAATCAAATTCTGGTGACAGTGGGAGCCTGTACCTTGAAGCAGACAGGTGTGTTATGGAGCTATCTTTGGGCTTAACTCATGTTTTCTGGTGTCATGAAACTGGCTCACTTATAAACAGTTTAGATCACCATGGTATCCTTTGATGCACGGCTAACCTGCTCTGGTGTAGGTTAACTTCAGAGGATAAAATCAAAACCTGCCATCAGCCTGACAATTAGTTCACTGGAAAAATGGAATATCATTCCTACAGGATCCTGACTTGGACATAAGTACTGCGTCCACAATAAGTGACAAGTAATACAGATCAATATTTGTATAGGTCAGTGCAATCATTCATTTGGATTTTGATAATCCATATGATACATATAGATTGCATTTTACCTTGCGTAGCTGCAGAGGTTGCAGCACCTATTCTAAAGTAATGACCTGAATAATGTTTTGGGGGTATGTTACATCTCAGAAGAGTTTGCTCTAAATGATGGCTAAACCAAGATTTGGACATGGGATTATTATCAGGAGTTGGAAAGAGAGGGGCACCAGGGTCAGAGACAGATCCGTCTTTTTATGAAATATTTACACATGGATTTGAAAGGACTGAATTAAGAAATAGTGCGAGCAATGATAACAGCACAATATTGGGATTTACAATGGTTAAAGGGGCACCAAATAGTGTAAGTGCAATTAATTTATTACGGCTACCAGAATTATCAAAGATAATCATAAATAATAACTTCGAATGGCCCTTGGAGGGCACCACCCTAAAACAAGGGAAAAGGATAGCTAATGAATTGATTCAGTGTCATAAAATACATTAAACTATCAGTTAGTTAGAAAAAGAAAATATATATAAAAAATCTATATACACCACAATTTTGCCATTGTCATCTTAATTGTATGTACTATGATTTTCTGCTATGAATCTATAATGTACATATGACATCTACTGCATGTCTGTCCGTCCTGGGAGAGGAATTCCTCCTCTGTTGCTCTTCCTGAGGTTTCTATCATTTTTTTAACTGTTAAAAGGGTTTTTATTAGGTAGTTTTTCCTTAGTCGAGTCGAGGGTCTAAGGACAGAGGGTGTCATATGATGTACAGATTGTAAAACCCTTTGAGGAAATATGTGATTTGTGATATTGGGCTATATAAATAAAACTGAAGTGAATTGAATTGAAAGGAAATTCCAAATGGTGGCTAGTCCATATTTGAAGAGAGTGTTGTGGTCAAATTGGAGTGGATGTGTGAACTGCGTAGAATAAATTGGAGAAGCAATTTAGCAGCTGAAGTCTACAAGAACTGTAAGTGTGTTTGATTCGTGTCTTTTTTAAATTTAGTCCAGTGTTATTTTTGTTAGATACCGCTGGTTCACTGGCGTTTTTAGTGACGTGGCGTTATTGCATAATAGGATTTAGTATGGATTGGTCTCGTGGTTTGTTTCCTGGTCACGGGAGGCGTGGCCCATTGCCAGCGTTGCTATTTAATCCGTGAGTTTGGCTAAATCTTTAGGAGAAGCAATTTACTAGCTGAAGCCTACAAGAACTGTAAGTGTGTTTGATTCATGTCTGCACCCCACTGCACATGTCAGATCTTTTCTTCGTCACTCTCGACCTCAACCTAACTCCTCCAGATGCTGCAAGTGTTCTACCACTTGTCATGTTCCAATGCAACCTGCGTACGCTCGCTCCCTCCCGCTTTTCCTCTGCTGTCTCCTCGGTGCGCCCTCCCTCTGAGGAGCTCTCTCTCTTGAATACCGACAGCGCCACTGACACTCTGTGTTCCACACTTACATCCTGTTTGGACAATTTCTGTCCTCTCACATCTAGACCAGCCCACACATCCTTGTCTGCCCCCTGGCTATCTGATGTTCTACGCGAGCATCGCGCCAGCCTCCGGTCAGCTGAGAGAAAATGGCGTAAACCAAAAGATCCCACTGACCTCTATCTCTGCCAGTCTCTCCTTTCTAATTTCTCAGGTGATGTCACCTCTGCAAAAATGGACTACTACCGCTCAAACAACAACAACTCACCTGACCTCCGCACTCTCTTTAAAACCTTCTCTGCTCTCCTTTCTCCGCCTGCTCCCCCACCTTCATCGGATTTAACAGCTGATGACTTTGCGTCTTTCTTCATAAAGAAAACAACCGCCATTAGCAGTCAGTTCTCTGCGCCGCGACCTGTCGACCTCGCACACATCCCTGTCTGCTACCCTCTTTCTCTCATATATCTAAAGCTGACATTTCCAAGGTCATTCATTCTAATCACCCTACCACCTGCCCGCTGGATACCATCCCCACCCATCTCCTTCAGGCCATCTCTCTGTCTGTTGTCCGTGCTCTGACCCACATCATCAACTCATCCCTCACCACTGGGTCATTCCCCACAGCTTTCAAACAAGCTCGCATCACACGGCTACTAAAGAAGCCACTATCAATCCGACACTATTAGAAAACTACAGACCAGTTTCCCTCCTTCCCTTCATTGCCAAAGCTCTGGAGCGAATTGTGTCAACCAGCTCTCTTCCTTTCTCACACAGAACCATCTCCTGGACCGCAACCAGTCTGGCTTCAAGAGCGGCCATTCCATGGAGACCGCGCTGCTCTCAGTTGTCGAAGCCCTGAGACTGACAAAGGTGACATCCAAGTCATCTGTACTTAGGGTGCTTTCACACCTGCCTAATTTAGTTCGGTTGAATCGTACTAGAGTTCGTTTGCCCCGTTCGTGCGGTTCTTTTGCTCAGGTGTGAAAGCAGCAATCGAACTCAGGTGCGCACCAAAAGCGGACCAAACAAGCGTACCGAGACCTCCCTGAAGAGGTGGTCTCGATACGCTGTCAAACGAACTCTGAAGCGTTTCGTTTGTGGTGAGAATGCGAACTGATCTCAAACCGACTCAACTGCAAAAAATACTCATCATTTTTCGACTAAACCAGCTGCTAGTCATATTTTCGGGAGATGAACATGTCAGAGTTAAGAAGAATTAATGCTCGCCTCCGCTAGAAGTGACGAGCGATGCACCCACACTCTCCGTTTGCATCAGAACGTTGTTTTCAAGCCGCAGCCGTGCTTCATTATAGAAATGTATATTGTCTGCATATTGTGGTGGATACAACCAATGTAATAGATTCTGGCCACGGACAAAACCACCCCGTGCAGTCATCTCTCCATAGTTGTGTTGTTGTTTGCTGGCTTTTCCTCTTCTGTTGGAATTTTCCTGCACGTAAATTCTGACCAATCGAAAAGCAGTTTAGGAAATACGCCATGGCCAATGAGTGATGTGGATGCTGTCATGTGACTGCATTTTAGTTTGTTTCAAACTGGTTCGGACCAAAGCAATAAATATGGTGTGAAAAGAAACCAAAAAAGCTAAAGAATGCTACAATGTACAATTGTTTGCCCTTGGTTCGGACCAAATGAACCAAACTAGAGGTGTGAAAGCACCCTTATCTTACTGGAGCTGTCTGCGGCCTTTGACACAGTTAATCACCACATCCTCTTGTCCTCTCTCAGTGCTATGGGTATCTCTGGAATTGTGTTCCAATGGTTCAAATCGTACCTCTCGGGTAGATCATTCAGAGTATCCTGGAGAGACGAGGTCTCTGATACCCCTTTTCCGCCAAGGCGGAGCTGGTGCTAGTTCGGAGCCAGAGCCTAGTTTCAAATCGGTTCTTTGTGTTTCCACAGCCAAAGCACCAGCTCAGAACCAGGAAAAGTGCTTCTTAAGTAGCACCAACTCGTTGCTGGTCTAGAAATAAGTACGTCAGCAGCTGGGCAAGAAGGAATACTGTGGCCCACCGTCGCACAGTACAAGCACAAGCCCTGGTTCAGCCGTCTCTGCTGCGCCGCTGGAGTGAGCCTGCGGGACTCTAGCTGCATGGGCTCGTGGTCAGATTCTGTGAGACTGGGGACTCTCAGATGGATGGGAGGATGTAGAGGGCGGCTGCGGATCTTATGCTCGGTCAAACAGGCCTGCATAAGGTTGGCAACTTGGATGGCTAGCTGTATAAACCTCTCAAGGCCAATGGTGTCATCGTATGCGGCGAGTTGCAGCCTTCCCTTACGAAAGGTGGTGATGAGGGATTGTTCATCCCACTCACTAGCAGTAGCGAGAGTCCGAAACTCCAGGGCATAACTGTTGACCAAGCAAGGGCCTTGCTTCGGGTGGTATAGATGTTCACCAGTGGTGGTGTCCCCTACTAGTCGTCCAAACACTTCCTTAAAATGAGTGAGGATGTTTGCTAGGGACTGGGTTACCAGTCCCTCTTGACCCCAGATAGATACAGCCCACTGGAGCGCTCCGCCCTGGAGCTGGGAGATAATGATGTCATGTTGTGGGTTATATGGGGTGTGTTTTGGGGCTGTTTATGATGTTTTCCTAGGTCACCTTATTTCTCCTAGCGCCTTATGTTTTTTCCAATCCTATGTTGTATCTGTCCATGTTTATTGTTTTCAGTCTGGTTACTTCCTGTTTTATTTTGGTAGATGTCTGTTTCCCCTCTGTCTCAGTCACTTTATTTCCTGTCCGTTATTCCCTGATTGTGTTCACCTGTGTTTGTCCTGCACCTGTGTCTCGTTGCCTTCACCTACCCTGAGTGTATTTAGTTCATGTGTTTCCTTGGTTCGGTGTGGGATCATTGTCAGTATGTTTGTGTGTTGCCTTGTCTGCCTTCCCAAGTGTTTTCCCTCTGTGGTTTCGCTACTTTTTCCCCATAGTAGTTTTTTGTTTCCCGTGCATCTTGGTTTTCCTGTTTTCTCGAGTTCGCCTGTCCACCGTATGGTAAGCGACAATAAAGACTCCGCTTCTCAGTACTGTCTGCATCTGGGTCCTCCTTACCTCGCCGTCCAAACCTTAACAAATGAAGGCTATCTTCAACTGTTCAGTTGGGGGAAAAAGGGGGATTGCATCTTCAGGATCAGAGAACACTGTGGCAGGAAGCCCTTGCAGTCCTCCGCCGAGCCAGAGAAGGGCCTTGATCAGGCCATGGGGCGGATGCATTCCGGAGATGACGGAGTGGCGGTGCCGAATGCGGAAGCGGTGGGTGGAGGAGCGCTGAGACCACGGCGCAAAATATCCACCAGGTGTCAGGGTTTAGGATTATTTGCCCTCCTCCTCATGTTCCCGGTGTTTTGCCCTGCCTTGTGTTTTCTTGTTTGTTGTTGTTCGTCTGGAGCCATCCACAGAGCAGACCAGTCTCTCTCTCTTCCACACCTGCAATCATTCACCTGCGCTCTGCCTACCTGCACACCTGCATCTCATCTCATCACCACCTCCTGCAGTATAAAACACTGGCTCAACCTTCCAGTCCTCGCCAGATTGTACTGTCTCCTTTGTGGTCCTTACGTTGGGCTCTTTTCTCCTGAACTTAGTTATGAAAACTGTTGTTTGATTACGCAGGAACTAATCGTATCCTCTGTCTCCACATCCAGAAATCCTCCCATCTGCCTCGTCCATCTGCCTGTCTCGCTCCGTGGATTCTCCCACCACTCACCTGCATGCTTTGCTCCATCTGGCTCCTGCAACTACTCCTGGATTTTCAGTCTGCCAGCCGGCGCCCTTCATTCCCAGTTCGTGTGGACTCTCTACCTCCACTTACCTGCCTGTCCCGTTTCCAGCCGTCCCAGCTCTCAACCTCTCTGGACACTACTAAAATAAATCTTATTGGTTCTCCTACCGCCTACGTCGTGTCCAGCCTTGTCTTTTGGGTCCAATCTAAAATTCCCTTAACCATAACACCATGTCCTGGAATGGATTTGTGGCACTCATGTTGTCGTCCTATGGTGGTACGGTCTTCTGTTATGAACAGAGAAGGCAGGAGACACCGAGGTGGAGACACAGATGGTTTATTGACAATTTGAGTGCCAGCTGGTGACAAGTGGAATGGGGAAGAAAGTTGCTGATACCGTCCTTCACTAGGCAGAGTACGTGACCGGGGGGGTACACAGGACGGGAGCCTGGAGGAACTGGAGACAGGAGCTCAGGAGAAGTGAAGCACAGGGGTATCTGGTTTGGAGTCCAAAGTCTTTGCTATGTGGGGCAAAGAGTAGCGTCCTTTTAGCAACAAGACCGGACGCTTACTGAGGTGAGTGAGGTGTTCTTACTGGCGCTGGGGTGATACAGATGAAGATCTGGTGTGTAATTGGCTCCAGGTGGCTGATTAGAACTCTGGTGAAGGAGCATGCTGCAGTCGTAGAGCCTGGCGTATCCGTGACAAAGTGTATTGTTCGTCTCTTCTCTCTTTCGGTCAGTTTCAGCAGGTATTTCTGTCTCCGGAGATGTGGAATCTGTATCTTTGATTGCGGCGACCTGCTGGGGCAATGCTGCTCTGTCTATGGTGGAAGGGTCGAGTGGCTCAGGTCCTGCTCATTGGGCTGCACCTGGAGCTGCTCGGTTGTCCGTCTGGCTCCATCCTCTTCCCTTGTGTTTTACACACTACACTTTTCATCATATGTACTAGAATTTCATCATTGTTGTCATAATTGTATGTACTATGATTTTCTATTATGAATCTATTCTGTACATACAACATCTATTGCTTGTCTGTCCGTCCTGGGAGAGGGATTCCTCCTATTATGCTCTTCCTGAGGTTTCTATCATTTTTTTTCCGTGTTAAAGGGGTTTTGTTTGGGTAGTTTTTCCTTAGTCGAATCGAGGGTCTAAGGACGGAGGGTGTTGTATGTTAGAGATGGTGATCGTGAAAATGGTAAACATTATACCTGCTTCATAACATTAGCATGGTCTTTGAGCGAATGTTAGCATGCTAACATTATATTAGCATCACAGTGCTGCTAGCATGGCTATATACTCTTAAGGGCAATCCCAATACACCCCTTTCCCTTACCACTTAGCCCTACCCCTCCATTTTGAACATTCACGTGTAGGGGTAGAGTGTCCTGATTCTTGCAGAGACAGAGGAGAAAGGTGAAGTGCTAGGGCTATATCATTCTTTCATTAGTAAATTGCATCATAACTCATTAAATTAGTTACCACTATACTAGCTTGCTAGCATGTTGTGTAGCTAACACTTGGCTAACTAAACAAAATTTATTTGCAGTCTATCCTACATACAACCAGCATTCCCAGGCTTTGAAGACGTCTTCTTTGTCTTATATTTTCCCGATTTGCTGCTGACAAATGCAAAAAGATTCCTATAGCTCACAAGAAAAAATCACCACTGCACTGGCAACAAACTTGGGTCTGTTTACAATCATCATCAGAGACTACTGATCAGAGTCTTGAATGGTTGTCCCATTTCATAGGGCAATATTTCAAGAGTACCTAAAAATAAATGTATTGCAAGAGTGGCAATTATATTGTCAGTCAACAATTTGCTAATATTTCAAGTGCCAACATTATGTGACCTCACAAATACACTGATTACAGTTTCTCAATTGCTAAAAAATTAAAACCCATTTGCTGAACAAATGCTCAGTTGCCTGACCTCGTTTAACTATTTGTGCAGTCTGTTGTCAATAGCTTGAACCATTTCACATGGTAAAAAACCATTTGCAGATCTCACTTAGACTTCTCAGCAAAACTCTAAACACATTCTCAAAACACATTCTGCACGTTATCCATACTGATAAACAAGTGGCAACAATCAAATACAAATAGAGAACACATGTCATTGATTGAACGCATCCACTCAAAATTGATGTAACCTGTTTCAAATGATGTGACACAAACAGCACTGATTGCTCAATACATTTTGACTGGTTGCAGGTTCATATCAACAAAGAACAAGGATTAAAGTATCACAGAGACAAAGGACAAGTTTGTGAGATGCAGGGTACATAACTGTAAAAATAGGGGAATGAGAAGGAGGAAGAACAACAAAAAATTGCAAAGAGGAAAGCAGAGTAGTAATTTCTTATCAGTTTTGAGCTACTATGATAGAACATGTTTTTGTTCATCAAAAGACAATGACGGAGAAATATTACATTTGTTTTGACAAAAAAAAATTACATATCCCTGGAACTATGTGTTTTTCAATTCAGTCAGTCATTTTCTACCGCTTGTTCCCGTTCGGGGTCGCGGGTGACTGGAGCCTATCCCAGTGGCTTCAGGCCTTAGGCGGGGTACACCCTGGACAGTGGCCAACTCATCGCAGGGCTGACACATAGACAGACAAACATTCACGCACACATTCATCCACTAGGGACAATTTAGAGTCACCAATTACCTAATGCATGTGTTTGGACGGTGGGAGGAAACCGGAGAACCCGGAGAAAAGCCACAGTAACACGGGGAGGACCCAGGGAGGTCGTGGTCTGGTCCGGGATTCAAACCCACGATCTCCTTATTGGGAGGCAGGGGCGCTAACCGCTCTGCCACCGTGCACCCCTGTTTTTCAATTCAATTCAATACAATTTTATTTATATAGCCCAATATCATAAATCACATTTGCCTCAAAGGGCTTTACAATCTGTACAACAGCAGGTCGCCATAGTCACAGATCCAGATACATCTCCGGATGCTGAAATACCTGCTGAAAGTGACAGTAAGAAAGAAGAGAGGGACAAGAAAGCACAAAACTACAGGAGAGGGAAGAAGTCGAGTTAGTAACATGCATTTATGAGATGAGAATGCATACGGATGGAGAGGAGGACAGAGGTGAAGAGAGAGGTGCATCATGTGAAGTCCCCCGGCAGTCTAGGCCTATAGCAGCATAACTAAGGGATGGTTCAGGTTCACCTGAGCAAGCCCTAACTATAAGCTTTATCAAAGAGGAAAGTCTTTAGCCTATTCTTAAATGTGGAGATGGTGTCTGCCTCCCGAACCCGAACTGGGATCTGATTCCACAGGAGAGGAGCTTGATAGCTGAAGGATCTGGCTCCCGTTCTACTTTTGGTGACTCTAGGAACCACAAGTAACCCTGCCTTCTGAGAGCGCAGTGTTCTAGTGGGATAATAAGGTACTATGAGCTCTGTAAGATACGATGGTGCCTGACCAGTAAGAGCTTTGTAGGTGAGGAGGAGGATTTTAAATTCTATTCTGGATTTTACAGGGAGCCAGTACAGAGAAGCTAATATTGGAGAAATATGATCTCTTTTCCTAGTTCCTGTCAGTACATGTGCCGCAGCGTTTTGAATCAACTGGAGAATCTTAAGGGACTTTTTCGGGCTGCCTGATAATATGGAATTGCATTAATCCAGCTTTGAAGTAACAAATGCATGGATTAATTTTTCTGCATCATTTCGAGACAGGAAGTGCCTGATTTTTGCAATGTTACGTAGGTGAAAAAAGGCAGTCCTTAAAGTTTGCTTTATGTGAGAGTTGAAGGATAGATCCTGATCAAAGATAACTCCAAGGTTCCTCACAGAGGTGCTGGAGGCCAGGGCAGTGCCCTCTAGAGCAATTACATCTGCTGACAGTGAGACTCGGAGGTACAATAACTTCAGTTTTGTCAGAGTTTAACATCAGAACATTTCTGGTCATCCAGGTTTTTATGTCCTTAAGGCATGCTTGAAGTTTAACTAACTAATCAGTTTCATCCGGCTTAATCGATAAATATAATTGGGTATCATCCGTATAACAATGAAACTTTATGGAGAGCTTTCTAATAATATTGCCCAAAGGAAGCATATATAAAGTAAATAGAATTGGTCCAAGCACAGAACCTTGCGGAACTCCGTGACTAACTTTGGTGTGCTCGGATGATTCATCGTTAACATATACAAACTGAGATCAGTCTGATAGATCGGATTTAAACCATCTTAACACGGTTGCTTTAATTACAATTAGATGTTCCAGTCTCTGTAATAAGATTTGATGGTCAATAGTATCGAATGCAGCACTAAGATCTAGCAAGACAAGTCCATTGTCTGATGCAATTAAAAGTTCATTTGTAATCTTCACCAGTGCTGTTTCAGTGCTATGATGCACTCTAAAACCTGACTGAAAATCCTCAAACATACTATTGTTATTTAGAAAGTCACTTAACTGATTAGCAACACTTTTTTCAAGGATCTTAGAGATAAAGGGAAGGTTAGATATAGGTCTATAGGTGGCTAAAACCCCTGGATCGAGAGATTTTTAAGGAGAGGTTTAATTACAGCTACTTTAAAAGACTGTGGTACATAACATGTCAGTATAGACAGATTGATCATATCTACTAAAGACGTGCTAACTAATGGTAAAACATCTTTAAGCAGCCTAGTTGTGTTGAGGTAAAATACATTTGTATACTGAAGTTCAGATACTTTAAATGTATTCTTTAGTAATAATAATTTTGCTGTGTGTCAGGCTATGGTTAACTCCCCCTTTGTGTGACTAAGGATGACCCCCCCATGTGTGTCTTCCCCTTGGCGTGCTGTGAGACTTTTATTGCACCTAGGCAAGGTAAGAAAGCAGATATTTTAAAGATAACAGTGTACCTCATGGCATGAGTGAATAGAACTAAACATGAGTAACTTTGCCAGAAAAGGTAGTAAATCAGTTACAAAAACAGACGCTATTGTGAACTATGGAGGAGATGTTTACATTTTCCCAGGATATTCCTTGGTGCAGATGTTGGTGGAGAGGACGTCATCAGGCTGAGGATCAACGGGGAAGCAAGTCTAAACCAGCCCTCTTCCCCAACCCTTTGACCAACCAAACAGGAGCAAATTCACATATAAACCCTGTATAATCCTTTTTTTGTTGTTCTTCTTTTGGATGGGCTACAGACAGGCCCACCATTGGGTGGCCTGTGCTGGGAGTCCCAGAGGAGAGAACCCGTGTACACGTGTATTTGATATTCTAATGCAAAGTAAGTAATATTAAAAGGAAGATGGAGTCTCTAGTTGTATTTGTCCTGCAAAAAAGGTCACGCTAACAGTTGGAATTGGGTCTAAGAGACAGGTTGATGGTTTAGATGAAGAAATTGTCGAAATTCCTGGTGTATTGTTTACTGACTCCTTGATTGGGGGATGTGCAGAGCTGTGGCTACAGAGGAATAAAGCTGATGAGTCATACAATGAAGTTGTGGGAAA
Organism: Coreoperca whiteheadi; assembly: GCA_011952105.1. Taxonomy (NCBI): domain Eukaryota; kingdom Metazoa; phylum Chordata; class Actinopteri; order Centrarchiformes; family Sinipercidae; genus Coreoperca; species Coreoperca whiteheadi. The sequence goes on along the minus strand of CM022475.1, from coordinate 151,277 downwards.
GAGTAGTGGAAGCTAGGCTTAGGGCAGAGGTGATTATTTGTGAGCAGCAATATGGTTTCATGCATAGAAAGAGTACAACAGACGCAGTATTTGTTTTGAGGATGCTGATGGAGAAGTACAGAGAAGGTCATAAGGAGTTGCATTGTGTCTTTGTAGATTTAGAGAAAGCGTATGACAGGGTGCCGAGAGAGGAGCTGTGGTATTGTATGAGGAAGTCTGGAGTGGCAGAGAAGTATGTTAGAGTGGTGCAGGACATGTATGAGAGCTGTAAGACCGTGGTGAGGTGTGCAGTAGGTGTGACAGAGGAGTTCAAGGTGGAGG
>CM022475.1:80302-143555 GCA_011952105.1 Coreoperca whiteheadi | reverse complement strand
TCCTCTACAACATCAGGAAAATCAGACCTTTCCTATCGGAGCAGTCTACACAAGTCCTAGTCCAAGCTCTGGTCTTGTCCAAACTGGACTATTGCAATGCACTGCTGGCTGGTCTCCCTGCTTGCACAACCAAACCTCTGCAGATGATCCAGAACGCGGCGGCAAGAGTGGTCTTCAATGAGCCGAAGAGAGCGCACGTAACCCCTCTCTTCATTAGGTTACACTGGCTCCCTGTTGTCGCCCGCATCAAGTACAAAGGGATGCTATTGGCTTACAAGACCACCACTGGTTCTGCACCATCATATCTTTGCTTGCTCATACAGACCTATGCTCCTGCCAGGTCCCTGCGCTCTGCAAAAGAACGACGCCTGGTGGTACCATGCCAAAAAGGAATAAAATCACTCTCGCGCACCTTCTCTGGATCCGTTCCACATTGGTGGAATGATTTGCCGGCCTCTACAAGATCAGCAGATTCTGTAGCCACCTTTAAAAAGCACTTGAAAACGCATCTCTTCCGTCAACACCTGACTGACAATCACTAACTCTTCTTCCTTTCTACCTCTGCTATAAAAAATAAAAAAAAGAAACCCTTCCTATCCTTAGCTTTGTATACTGTGCTGGGCTTTAACCAGACTCGTTTTTGATGCACTTATGCTTTTTGTTACCTTGTGTTGTTATATTGCTTCCTTTGTCTTCCTCAAATGTAAGTCGCTTTGGATAAAAGCGTCTGCTAAATGACTAAATGTAATGTAAATGTAATAAAAACTTTTCTCAGAAACACTATGACCCAGGAGAGGCTGAATGCACTGGCATTGCTGTCCATGGAAAAGAGACTTGTTACTGAAGTGACTGACTTTAATCAGAGAGTCATTGAGAAATTTACTGGCAGAAGAAATGAGAGCAAAATTTATGTTCAAGTAGTCAACATGCTAGTCTGTTGTTGCTGTTTTCTTTAGTGTTTTCTTTGCTCATTCAATTATATGTGGGAAATTAATAACAGTGTAAAAAGATAAAAGTGCAGACACTGTTTTCTCTTTAATGCTTGAATTTAGTGAACATGCTTATTGGTACTGCTTTGTATTTATTTGACCCCCCCAAAAAAAATAAAAGTGCCTCTCAAAAAATAATTATCACCAGCCGCCATTGCTGGCCTGCATGTTAAAAATCTATAACCATAATAAACTCAGTTGGCAAATAGCTGTGCGTGTTCCCTTCCCCTCATTGCCGCTGTATTTACATTAAAAATGATGGATGCAGCAGCAACCACACTGTCTGAGAGCACCTTTATGAAGCTTCCAACTTTTAGCAGGAGAAGGACTACTTTTAGGAGAGAGTGTGACGTTGTTTTACAACACTTTGTTTATAGGTAAATTAAATTAAAGTTATTAAGGTTATGTATGCAATAATCTGATTAAAAAAATTAAAATGGAAATGTTGCAACAATATTTACCAATAATTTTAAAAAATTATTATGTACCTACTGTATGATATGTACGTACTGTATGTAGTTTATCTTTAGCATTAGCTCAGTTCAGGGTTTTGTTTGTAATGAAAATAGCTCATTGACCTTCATTTAAATACTCGAGAGGTGCTGCTGATGGGGTTACAAGCACATACATGTATACACACATATATGTATTATATATATAGTCTGATCTGAAACACCGATCAGAAGGACATATAAATCGAAGTTTGATTAAGGTTAGGAAAGGTGGTTGTGATTGTGGTCATGGTTATAAGAAACCCAAATTAACTGTAGGTGTGAAACAGGAATTTAAAACAGTCTCCTGTTTTAAAATCAGATGTTTTGTAGACAAAGTAATACCACAGGAAAAAACATGTTTTTGTGAGCCTTTGAAATTTAGAAACATGAGCACAAACATACATAATTGTTTTCAGACATTTCTGTAATGTTGTGCAACTGAAGCAACAGTTCTGGCTCAATTTTCAAAGACAAACCTCAAATTTAAACAGATCCACCAACAGATAATTAATAAACATAGATACAGCAAATACAGAAAAGACGTACACATCAAGAATCAGACATAAGTTGAAAGTGTGGAGAGAATGACACACATTAATGATTGAACCTTTTTCTTATGTGGGTGATGTCCAGGGCTGGCACAAGTCCTTGTGGGGCCCCATACAGTGTGTCCCCCTACACTACACCTCAAGTTTTCTTTTATTTTATTAAATCATTATCTCTGTCTCTCTCACACACACAAATTCACAGAATTAGTAGAAGACATTGCTTTTCTTTAAAATCTCGTTTTCATTCCTGTTTTCTACTGTGGTGTTTATTTTATGTATTTATTTTTCTTGTATGTTGTACTGACCTGAGCAAAATTAATTTCCCTTTGTGGACAATAAAGAACATCTATCTATCTATCTATCTATCTATCTATCATGAGTTACTGAAAAGTTAAACTAGCACACTAGCATTCTATGAAATTAAGGTTGGTAACACAAAAACATAAATACTTCAATTTTGAATTGACCTTTGTGTTGGATGAACCAGCAGAACAACAACATATAAAATAGACTAGATCAACTACATTTAAAAGATTTAAAGAGAGATTTGAAGGTGGTGAAATCTAAACAATATCTGTTTAGTACAGTTTTCATTCTTTGAAAGTTTTATTATAAAAACAGTACGAATAAATATGATATTTTGTTGAAGATATACCTCTTGGTTTTATGTAATGCCCAATAGCACCCCTTCATTTCCAAATTTTCTCCCAGCCTATGTTTGTACCATTATTGTTTATTTTTTATATAATTGGTTATGCAAGGTATCCAAAACAGACAACAAGAAGACACCTTTTGGATACTGCAAGAAATTGTAGCTTTTAACGGTTGGTTTGACTTTAACTACTAAGTTTGGTAATCATATAATAAATTCACAAAGCATTTCAATATTTATACTAAGCTATAAATATTGAAATTAAAAGGGTACGTAAAAGTATATTACAATGTTGTAAACATACATAAAAATGGGAGCCGTAAGAATAATAAACAACATTACTTTAAAAGAACCAACTGTTTATTAAATTAATGGCTCTTGAATTCAAGTTTCTATACAATTTAAAATAGTCAAACATAAATCTTAACCTGAAAATATCCAAAAGTTGTTAAAATAAGCGAAAACCACTATGACCTGAGAAGACTGTATATGTTTAAAAATAATGTAACGTAAACTAAAAGGATTTAACAATAATTTAATTGAGAAATTAAAAAAATTTGATTCAGAATGGCGTGTTGGCATTAATAGTGCAGGCTTTTAATTTGCAACATTTGCTGTAACTTAACAGCGATTAAAAAAACGGCGAAGTAGAAGCAATTGGAAATTAATAATGAATGAAAACTCTATGTTTTTTATTTATATTTTGTTAAAAAACTAAGGGCAGCAGAGTGGTGAGAATGAGATGACTCTGTTGTTGCACTGATTTAACCATTTGAGCCAGTATAATATGGGTAAATCTACTTCCGCCTTAAGAGAATTTAAGATATTTTGTTGTTTTTACCTAATTGTGTAGTTACCTAAAGACCAAAATAAATTTACATTTTAATTGTTGAAACACATCTGTGAATGGTAGAATTTGGGGATTTTAGTGCCATTAGATGTTTTATTGGAGTGTATCTGTAAATAAAAAATAAAATGACAAATGAACATGGGATTTCACATTTGTAATTAGCTCCTTACCTTCTTATGTTTATAGGGTCACTAAATGGTAAATGTAATGGACTGTACTTGTATAGCGCATTGTTAGTCTCCCGAAAACTCTAAGCACTTCACACTTTCACATTCACCATTCACATGCATTCATATACTGATGGCAGGTGCCAACTGCTCATCAGAACAAAAAAGTAATCATTCACACACACGCTCAACACACCAAAGGCACAGCCCTCGGGAGCAATGTGGGGTTCAGTGTCTTGCCCAGTGACACTTCGATATGTGGGCAAGTATATACATATTTTTCTTTGTTAGTTTATTTTCCCAACATGTCAGCCAGCTGGCCTGGCTGCTGTAGTGTATATTTGCTGCTCATCCATTCGTTGTCTTTTTAGGGTTTCTAAACTTTGTGGCCACTCATAACCCCTGACATTAAAGAGTTAACATGTTGTCAATTCAATTTATGTATGACACACTTGTGTACTCAAGATACATAGAAAGGATGATATATTCTGAACCTATGTAGCTTAGTTTTTTATCACATGGATATCTGTACAATCCCAAAATTGAAAAGCTTCTCTTTAGGTTGTGGCTACTCCTAATTTTAGGTCCTGTCCTGGTTGAATGTTACACTGTGGTTGTACGGGAGGTATATGTCCCATTGCGAAACACCATATCAGAAGCCATACAGTCCTTGGGAAAATCCAAAGGGCTACAAGTTGCTTCTCTTTTCAAAGCTACAGCGCAGTAATCCACCTGCTCCACATCCATCCCAGACTCCAGCCACCGGAAACATACAATACGCTGGAATGAACGCCGGAAATTGTCGGACACAAAGCCGTACAAGATAGGATTGGCGCCGCTGTTAGCATAACTCAAGATGACAAAAAGCTGAGTGACCATGGGGTTTGGGGGCCGATGGAAAACACTGACCAGCTGGGCAATGTAAAAGGGCATCCAGCAGAGAACGAACACCGCCACGACTAGTAGCACCATGCGGGTGATCTTCTTCTCTGAGCGCCGACGTTGAAGCCAGCCTGCTTTTAGCCCCACTGCTCGCATCCTGGCCACCATTAGACAGTAGCATAAGCAGATAGCTCCAACCGGGAGCAGAAACCCCAACAGGAAGGTATAGACCACAAAGGCTTCTGACCACGCCGGTTCAGGCCACAAGAAGTTACAGTCCACGCCACCATCCTGTGCTGGTACAGTGTCTGCGAAGATAATGATGGGCAAGATGACTATGAGTGACAGCCCCCATACGCACACATTGACTACTTTGGCTACAGTAGGTCTGCGGTAACGTGCAGCTTTAATAGGGTGGACCACTGCTACATAACGGTCCACACTCAGCACAGTCAGGCAGAAGATTGATGTAAACATATTGATCCCATCTACACTGAGAACCAACCTACACATCAGTGACCCAAAGGGCCAGTGGCGAACGGCAGCTGATGTGGCCAGAAAAGGAACACTTAACATGAACAACTCGTCAGCAATTGCTAAATTGAGGATGTAAATGTTAGTGGCTGTTTTCATTTTGGCATATTTTAGAATGACGTAGATGACCATGGCATTCCCTGTGAGACCTACACAGCAAACAAGTGCATAGATGGATGGGATGATGATTTTACTGGCTTCAGGCCCCTGGTAGTAGTCCTCATAGTCTATGCTTGTGTTATAGGGCAGTCCTGTTGGATAGGACCCATATTCCTGGCTCCCATTGAAATCCATGATTACTTTTGGTGGGTATGTGATGCAAACTTTAAGTTTGACTAGTGCTACCCAAATGAACTATAGAGAGCTGAAATGAAACCAAACTCTGGGTTTCTTGGCATTGTAATTCCACATATTACTAACTAGCCATCCCTAAAACATAATCGTGATCAAAAGTATGTTGCGCAAGCCCCTTCCATTTGTCTATACAGGGAAGGTATTTATTTATTTATTTTTTATAAACAATGTAAGGTTGTTGTTTATTCAATAATTCTGTTTTCAGGAACACCATTTACCACAAGCCCAAGCCAGTCAAGTGAGGGTCAGGGAGTCCTGAATGGTGTAGATGTTGTATACACATTGTGACACTCTGGAAAGACTTCATCGGAGCTGTCCTTTTTTGAATGCTAAGAAGAAATAATTGTTACATTTTGTTAAAATCCTGAAGGGTTCAAATTCATTGATTTCTGTAGTGGTACTCATTTATCTTAGAATAAAAATAGTAAATCTCAGGAAAGCGTGATGAAATAACACCTCAATGAGAGATTTGATTGAGCTACAGAAGCTAGTGGAACAACAGCTAAACTGGAAATAGTGTCAGGACTTCAGCTCTCTATTGTCCTATTTTGGTTTCTATGACAATCCACAGAAAAGAGTATCATGTTCATATTACAGAAGCATATATATATTATATGTCCTTTGTTACTGTCATCCAAGAAAGAAGAAAAAGTTCATTGTTCTCTCTTCTCACAGTCCATATTTCCTCAAATCTCCTGGGTCTTTCGTGTCTTTGCTTGTGAGTGATTTCTCATTGTAAAGTCCAGACAACCTTGATCATTCTGTTCCTCTTAGCTATAGAAAAAACAGGTATGCAGCAATTTCTCTGAAGACCCTGTACACCCTGATTCACAGGATTGTTAGAAGACAAAGTACCATTTCGTTTTCATTCATGAGTTAAAATACATCTTAGTGCACATCTGCTGCAGAGTTCTAATCAAAAGCAGGGTAAAACTATTTGGACACAGTGCATACAAAACACTCCATATGTTGATTGAAATGGGGCGTTCTAGCAGGTCAAATCACATTGAGTGTTCTCTTATAGGTAGTTTTGTTTGGCTCCTGCACTCATGTGGTCTCGTTGAAAGTCTCACAGCCCTTGCATATCACAAGGTTCCTGTTGAAGATTTCCTTCAGGATACATTATGCTCCCATTTTCTGTGACCTGAATTATGAATGCCTGTGAGAAAAGAAAGAACTGTCACTTATTTTGCCTCTGACAGACACCAAGCACAACATCAAAGTACAAGTGAGTCATAAGAGAACCTGACACTGCATTAGTTTTCCTGACAAGTCACTACATTTACCATAAATGTATATGCCTGAACATATTTATTTAAGTCATCTGAGGCTTTGCAGCAATTATTTGAATAAAACTTACTTACTGTACACAGGCAATAAAACTCATGCACTACTCACTCTCAATGCATTGCACATGCGATACAATATATATCTATGTATTATTTCACAGGCTTAAAATATTCTAGACTCTGTTATACTCCCATACAGGCTGTCTTGCAGCAATACTGATTATTTATAGGCCATGAGTAATAATTGAGAAGAACAGTTTTAGAGTCTGGCAAATATCCCTGGACACCCATGGTAAACATATACACTTAGGTCTAAACACTTATTTAAATGGTTCAACCTAATGTCAAAATCATGTTATATGAGATGGATGGTAGAGATGGGAAAGTTTCCCATGTTTACAATCTTAAATTGTTCACATCATCAGACAACTATAGATGGTTGTGTAACTCTAGAGTAACTCTTAAAATACAGTACATGGTCAATGCAGCACTGTATCCATTAAATTTGGGTTTTATAACATTGAACTTTGGCTGACATGATGCATCCATGTTTGTTTGGTTTTCAGGCACTTTTATTACAGACAAAGTTGGATAGTACTGTAGTATTGGATAATACTGACATGGACAGTATTTACAAGTCTGAAACTGGTCATTATGGTAACATTGAGATGGCATAAGCACATGTCTAATCATCCAAAACAACCGAACACACTTGGAAGCTGCACAGGGCCTGTCATGGGGGGAAATCCTCCTCAGAATGCCTTTTTTGTTTGCTTAATTGATTTACTATTAGATTAAGTTATAGGGGAGAGTGGGGTAAGATGAGTTGACCAACCCGCTGTGTTGTTGTCAGGTGACCATAAATTCAGGAAGTTAAGATGCATGTAAAAACACATATGGTAGTGTGTGTGTCAAACTTCGACACAGACAGCAGAGGACAGAAGCACCACGCCCGTAAATGACACTAATGACGTGGTAGAGATTCTCAGCATAGTTTATTATTACATAACTATTTTGGTAAAATATTTACTCACCAGTGTGGTGGATAGCCCCTGAATTGGCGCTATGTTCAGACCCTGGCAGAGACATTAACACATATACAAATACATATATACTGGGGCAGCTGTGGCTTGGTGGCAGAACAGTTGTCTGCCAATCGGAAGGTCCACAGAGACTGAAAAAGGACAATAACACAAAGTGTTGACAATTGCATGATTATATTGTGTTAAATTTATTAAAGTAATGGGAATGCAGTGGTGGAATTTAATTAAGTACATTTACTCAAGTACAAATTTGAGATACTTGTAATTTATTTCATCATAGATAGCACGGATGATTCACGGATAAGAGATGATCCTATCATGCTGTCTCATTGTCTTGTGTTGCAGATGAGCATATGTTAATACATGACAAGAATGATAGCTGACAAGCAGAGATAGTTGACAATCTTGAGAAAGTACTGACCACATCCAGTTAGCATCCAGACAGTTGTGAAAGGCTACATCCAAATTACAGACAAGACGTGGTATCCAATTAGAATCAGAGAAGGTCTTATCTGTTGTAAGTATTGACATGTCAATTCCCCACTCAGCCTTGGCATTTCACTGAATGCCTCCTCTATGCTATCTGCTGGTCTGTTAACATCTACTCAGCAGAATCACCATAGCTATTTGCCACATATGAGGTAATCTGGATAGTGACAGCTTTGTATGATCTAATCACTTTGCTACTCCACTACAAATTATGTTCACATGCAGCTATTTAGCTTTGTGCTTTGTGGGTAATGTAATGCCGCAGGTGAATATTCACTCCAAAGGGGCTGCACGCTGGTTTTTATATTCCTGGGGGATTTTACCTGGAAATCCAGTGTTTTCTAGTTTGTTGAAACAGAATCTTGGTTTCCTCTTGTGCACACAGAGGAGCAATTAACCTGCTATTGACTTGTGTAGGTGAGGAGATAAAAACAAACCCTCTAAACAAGTGCTGATTCTGAGGACAGATAGGATAGACATCTACAGTATCTGAAACATTATTAACCTTAAAATGTTGAATAAAACACCACAAAGTAAGTGGTAATCAGCCTATATTATTTCCACACAAGTTTCAGATTTAACTATAGAAAATGTACTACATCTTTCGATTGGTTCTTCTAAACATTAATACCTGCGTTGATGTAAGTGGTTGTACTACTCCAGGGTAGCCCCCCTACTTGATCTGCAATATGGCCAAGTGCAATATCCAAATTGCAGAAGCTGCAATTTTTTGATAAAGGTCAAAACAACATTATAATGAAGTACTGTAGTGCTGCAGAGATCCCCTGGCCTACAAAACTTGTTCTCCAGGTGTAAGAAAACATGATTGTTTGGTACAGACCCTAACAAATGTCACATCATCATGATTTTATTAGTTTTTTTCAGTGAAAATGAAAATTGTGAGGCAAAATGATCATTCCCACTAATCGTGAATCATATCGCAATCATTATATCTGTCAAAATCGCAATATATTTTTTTTACCATATGGTGCAGCCCTACCCCCTACTGAAAATATGTTTCTGCACATATGCCTAAACGAAAATTTTTGGAACAATCACTCTTACTTTACACAACTATTGACCAGGGATTGGGAGAAGTTTTGAATTCAAGCTCTCCTTTTTCATTATTCACACAAATACCTATATCTGTGAACAGCTGGGGGTGTGAGTGTCCAAAAAAATATCCCCATTTATACAATTCAATGTGTTAAGTCACAAAGACAAAGACAGACAGGGAGTCAGTAGGATGCAGTCAGGAGGAGGCCAGAATATAATGGAACTACCTTTGTGATCAATTCGTCAAGACCAAAAAGAGGATGTAAAGGGGAAGCGAAGAGAAGCAGCTAGAGGAAAAAGGAATGTCTCCGTTCTGTTCTATAAACCCAGCTGTCCTGGCTGTGCCCCTCCCCTCTGTATGATGCAAACTTTCAACCTCAGCATCCAGTGTGGCCATTTGGAACAGCTAACACATTGGGTCAGATGTTTTTTTGTCCTTAACGCCACATCGCATTATAAGAATGTTATTGCCAGGGAAGCCTGGTGACCCAATGGTTAGAGTGCCTACCATGAACTGCAACATCCTTGGCTTGTGGCTGGCTGGAGACCTTTGTTAATGTCGTTCTCCATCTCTCTCTCCCCTCATCACCTGCCATCTCTCTACTGTCGGCTATCGAATAAAGCTAAAAACTCCAATAGGTTTTGTGCAATTTGTCTTTGTCACTTTGGTCCAGACTGAAATATCTCAACTGTTTGATGGATTGCTGTTATATTTAGTACAGACATTCATGGTCCCTTGACAATGAATTGTAATAATTTTGGTGATCCCCTGACATTTTATCTATTGCCATCATAAGGTCAAAATATAAATTTTGTCAGATACTTTGGTTTCTGATCATATAGCTTCAAAACTAATGACATTCCCATCTGCCTTAGTTGTACTTTGTGTTTAGTGCTAATTAACAAATTGGTAGAGCCTCACAGAGCTGCTACTGTAGCATGGCTGTAGAATGTTGTTGACTGTAGTTTTGTTTTTAGTTGGAATTGAGAGGGGCAAAACAATTTTTTAATCATTACTATGTCCGTGCAAAGATCTGTGCTTATGTCAGTCACTGCCGTGTGCATTCTATATGCAACCCATTTTGTGTGTTTGGCCGAACATTATGGCAAAGCAAAAGAAGTGATGGGGGACATGTGGTAAGAAAAATCTACAACATTGCTTGATGATGGTGCTGCTATGAAAAGCAACCTCACTGAACTTGAAAGATATCAAAGTGCTACCTACAGTGAAAGCAAAATCTGCATCCATTACAACCACATGAGCTCCATGCAAACACAGTGTTGTTCTGGGCTGTTGTTCCCAAAGAGTCTTTTAACAGGCACAGGTCAAAGTGGTGCTGCTGCAAATGACTATACATGACAATGGAACAACATGAAAGCTGCTGTACTCATTTACATACAAATAAATCAGTATAAAACTACAGTACATTCATCCACACATTCATCAACAATCATGTAGTGAATCTGTATAGTGTTTTCATAATAAATGTATGGTATGGTTACTATTCTGCATTCTGTCTTCTAATCCATTCTTGTCTCATTCCTGGACACTGTTTGTAACATACTGTAGGTTCCCATTGTTGTGAGCAGCTGCAAAATAGTCTTATCTGTGAGACACAATTGGGTAACACTATGGTATAAGTTCATTCATACTGCCTTAAATAAGTGATTGTCTAAGACACAAGAGCTACAAAACAGTCTGAAAAAAAAAAATTAAGAGCTGTGGACACAAATAAAGATTATGTCCTCCACCACAAAATGAAGAGAATCACTGGAGACTAGTGTCAAATCACTTAACCTGGTCTAATCAGATCTTTTGATCGTCCAGCATGTTCTGTAAAGGTCGTTGGTAGTTGATGTTCTAGTGTTGATTTTGTTTGTCTAAGCTGGCCTTTTGAGTGTGTAGCTCAATCTTTGATGGTCTACACTGGTCTTTTGATGGTCTAGCCTTACCGTTAGCGTGTGGCTCTGCTAATGTTATATGTGTCGTGAAGCTAAGCATTATGGCTAGACAAAGAGAAATTTAAGATGGTGGTAAGCCATGTAAGACAGAGGGTGACTCTACTAAAGTTGTATTAGCAGTAGTGTGGCCTTGCTGGAGGCCTACTACAGGTGTGTGTCTAGCAGGTAAAGATGATCTGTAAGCTAACAGTGCCAAGTTAAAAGGAGTTAGTTGCATGCAAAGACTCTGTGTGTAGCATAAATAACTAACATCAATTTAGCAGTGGCAACCACATTAACGAACAGATTGAAAAGCATCACAACGATAAATCTTGATGAAATCACATCAGTAATTTCACATATACAAAGTTAACTAATGGTTCTGTATTTAGCTACACTAAGCACCCTGTTGAGCTAACATTCAATTCAATTCAATTCAATTTTATTTATATAGCCCAGTATCACAAATCACATTTGCCTCAAAGGGCTTCACAATCTGTAACATACGACACCCTCTGTCCTTAGACCCTCGATTCGATTAAGGAAAAACTACCCAAAAAAACCCTTTTAACAGGGGAAAAAATTATAGAAACCTCAGGAAGAGCAACAGAGGAGGGATCCCTCTCCCAGGATGGACAGACATGCAATAGATGTCGTAAGTACAGAATAGATTCATAGCATCAAAACTATAACATATACAGCCATGATGGCAAAATTGTTGTATATATATATATTATTATGTTAGCAATGTTTTGGTGGTAAAACATAAGGGAAGATGATGGGTCCAGATGGACAACCGAGCAGCTCCAGGTGGAGCCCAACAAGCAGGACCCAAGCCACTCGTCCCCTGCACCATAGACACAGCAACACTGCCCCAGCAGGTCGCCATAGTCACTGATCCAGATACATCTCCGGACACTGAAATACCTGCTGAAAGTGACACTAAGAAAGAAGAGATGGACGACAAAGCACAAAACTCCGGGAGAGGGAAGAAGTCAAGTTAGTGACATGCATTTATGGGATGAGAATGCCTACGGATGGAGAGGAGAACAGAGGTGAAGAGAGAGCGGTGCATCATGGGAAGTCCCCCGACAGTCTAGGCCTATAGCAGCATAACTAAGGGATGGTTCAGGACTCTCCTGAGCCAGCCCTAACTATAAGCTTTATCAAAGAGAAAAGTCTTTAGCCTATTCTTAAATGAGGAGATGGTGTCTGCCTCCCGAACCCGAACTGGGATCTGATTCCACAGAAGAGGAGCTTGATAGCTAAAGGCTCTGGCTCCCATTCTACTTTTGGAGACTCTAGGAACCACAAGAAACCCTGCATTCTGAGAGCGCAGTGTTCTAGTGGGGTAATAAGGCACTATGAGCTCTGTAAGATATGACGGTGCCTGACCATTAAGAGCTTTATAGGTGAGGAGAAATTCTGTGAATTCTATTCTGGATTTCACAGGGAGCCAGTGCAGAGAAGATAATATTGGAGAAATATGATCTCTTTTCCTAGTTCCTGTCAGTACACGTGCTGCAGTGTTCTGAATCAACTGGAGAATCTTAAGGGACTTTTTCGGGCTGCCTGATAATATGGAATTGCAGTAATCCAGCCTTGAAGTAACAAATGCATGGGTTAATTTTTCGGCATCATTTCGAGACAGGAAGTGCCTGATTTCTGCAATGTTACATAGGTGAAAAAAGGCAGTCCGTGAGGTTTGCTTCATGTGGGAGTTGAAGGATAGATCCTGATCAAAGATAACTCATAGGTTCCTCACAGAGGTGTGGAGGCCAGGGCAGTGCCCTCTAGAGCAATTAGATCTGCCGACAGCGAGTCTAACGGCTAACAGTAGCTAGCTCTAGTCGGTCCGCACCGGTTACTGGGGCTTGGCTAGCAACTACCGACTGAGCTTGAGCTCCCATGGTGCGGAACCGCGTTTCCAAATCACTAAGCCTCGCCTCCAACGCTACAAATAAACAACATTTATTACATGTACCATTATCAGTAAAGGAGGCAGAGGTATAGCTAAACATTTGACACACCGAGCAAGAGAGAGCGGGAGAGGAAGAAGGAGAGAGAGGGAGAGAAGCCATTGCTAGCTGCTAAGGTAGAGACTGGTAGCTAGCAACACTGAAGCGCCGTAAGTGCTTAGGCAAAACTAATAAACGTTCAAATGTAACGTTATAGCAGATAGTTAGTCAATGTAATGAAGAGTCGCACAAATTAGCTATGTTGAGGTAGAGCAGCAAACTACACGCTACAGGTAACAAACAAACACCTGTAACCGGAAAGGAGACAAAACGCTTACGTCAGCACGTCGTCACGTCAGTCCACCCAACATGATACTACACATCATGCTATGCCCAGTGGTTGTTACCAGTCCAAAGGGTAGAAGAGAGAGGTTGCATGGGGACGTTGCTGCTGCGCTGGCCAGCGTCTGTCTGTCCGGGCCCAGGCTGGGGAAGAATTGAGGTTTTGCTGTGGGAAGCTCTGTTGCGATGTTGGTGTGCAGGAGTGGAAGACGTTCATCCACCGTCTGTTGTCGGTCGTGTGCCGTTGACTTAGCTTAGCGCTAACTCACTCAGTTGCTTCTTAAAGTTTAGCTGGCAGACTCTTCTTTCAGATCACCTTTACCAGCTAGCACACAAACACACACCTCTAGGTGGCCTAATGTGTACTAATACAACTTTAGTAGAGTCAACTCTCCTATCTTTTTTTGGCCTACCGCCATCTTTACATTTCCCTTTGTCTAGTCATGCAGCTAATGCTTAGCCTCATGTCACACTGAAGCTAATGTAACAGTAGCTACACTCTTGTCTTTTATGGCCTCCCTGTAATATTGATTTTGTGTTCTTTGTTTGATCCAGCACTGCCCCAGCAGGTCGCCATAGTAACAGATCCAGATACATCTCCGGACACTGAAATACCTTCTGAAAGTGACAGTAAAACATGGTCTCTCATGACATCAATAATGCCATTCGTGTGCCGCTTAACCTGGCACTCTGTTACTCACCAATACGTTCTTCACAGAGCCCACGTACCGGGTCATTCCAACACCATCGCTGCTGCGCTCTATCATTTCTTTTTTTTCAGAAGTTCAGGAGCTTGGCCCAACATGCAGACACAAATCCAATGCCAGTCCCTCTTTATTCAGCACTGACGTTCAACATGTAACCTCATACACCTGATCACTGACTCCCAGAACTACGTTATCCACAATATAGCACCCTCTACCCTCTCGTCTTAGTGGTCACCCTGGAAGACTTTCAATGCCTGTAACATAAACTTTCCGTCATTCGATTTTATCACCTTGTCCTGTTTCGTCACTTATGCTAACACCGTGATGGCTATCAAAATGTACACCATCAAAGTTTGCCTTAGTGTTATCAGAATCTTCTCCAAATGTCTTACTGGCAGCCCCAGCCCGACCTCTAACAATCCTCAGATAACCTTACTCCTCAGAGGACTCCAATGTCCAGAGCCAGCCCAAAATCCTCGCCAACTGCCTCTTACCGCTGATTTGCTGACAGTCTGCATCCACACCATACGCCCTGGATACAGCATCCCTCATGTCACCCGAACCTTAGAAGCCATGATTCTGTTGGCTTTGTTTGCTTTCTTCAGATGCTCCGAATCCACTGCCTCTACCCTTTACTTCGACCTATGCCGTTACTCCTGCATTTCAGACTTGTCACATTTTTCAGAAGACACCATGGTATTCTACCTCATGGCCGCGCGCTACGGTGGATTCCCCACCGAAGCTTCCCCCACACATAACCAACATAGAGTCAAGCCTGCCACAATCTCTGTTCATCAATACATCATTCAAAACATATCTTGATGGTGTGGTTCTTGCCAGTGAATTGATTATTAATTATGGTAAGACATCATGCATTTCTTTTGTGAATTTTGCTGATCATGTGTTGGAATTTCCTGTGTTTTGTTTTCATCATTGTTGTTGTTGTGATAATTAGGATGATCTGATGACTGATGCCCTTGATTAAGACAGGTGAACAGGTAAGGGGAAACAATTTTCAACCGCACAACTAAGAATCAATAATAAATCAGAGTACAAATTCTTTAGTTCAAGTTAAATTTTATTAATTAATTAGTCCTTCAATAAAAAGAGCAAATAATGATTATGTGAATTCGCATTGATTTAGGCCTACTGTTTGCTGCACCTTGGGAGGTTGACAGAGTTTGTTTTCTGCAAATGTCCTCTAATGCACAGGACTAACAACATGGCAAAAGCCAATCATGCTCATTTCGATTAACTTGTGAAATAGTTCCACAGAGTTGTTTTCTACGCCACTCACCTATGTAAAAACACGTCAGCCAAACAGGAGAAAAAGTGGATAGCCGCTTTCCAGTTTTCTACACTACACTTGAAAAAAACAAAAGATGCATGGAAACATTGCTCAGGGAATAAACTAGTTCACCATGTGACGGTATGAACAATTCAAGAAAATAACTGCCCAATTAGAGCTGAAAATGTAAATTACCTGTGCTGAACATGGCTATAGCCTCTAGGTTAATGGGGTGCAAGAGAGAGCCTTTGACATTTGAGTCCTTATGTGTCAACAGGAGGTTAGGACCACTTGTCGCTTACTGCATCACTGGCAGGTCATTTGGGGTACTGGGTTCTGGTCCCAGTGCTCCATTCATGATACTGACAGGTTCTGCAGTCCAGTCCAGTCCTACCATTGGTAGTATATCTGACTGTGTTGTATAGTAACTGAGGCAAAATGTAGTCAATTAGAGACAACATTGCTAAAATGTTGGTTTGAAATTGCTAGATGGGTTTGGATAGACCTGGTGTGGGTCAATAGGTCACTTATCTACTTCCATGCATTCACACATCATGTCAGTACAGAGAGTGGGCCTTTTGGTGGACAAAGCGAGAACTGCACTGACTTTATAGTCATAAGTAACAGCAGCTAATCTGCACTGTACCCCTCCAAAAACCTCAATGATGAACGATGAGGAAGATAGTCCGAAGTCTTAATTAGACTTCCACTCCACAACGGGCTGCTAGGTCCACTCCAACCTCACCTACTCTTCTGCCAGCTTTAATGACAGGCAATTATCCTTTTGAAGTTGGATTAGTGCTGCTTGGCGGAAGGAATATATCAGACGTTTGTTTCTGTGTTATGTGGTTTTTGGACACATACATTTTTCATGTTGGTTTTTCCACGTGTACTGCTATCATGTGATTATTTCACACCTAAACACATTATTTCACATGTTTTCAATTCACATGTGGGACTACCAACATGAAAAATTTTTACATGTTAACTGCAGATATGATAATTTCACATTAATACACAAAAGCCACACCTGAAAGGTCCAGTGAAATAAAGTCATGGTTTCATGTTTAAACACATCTATTCTCATGTATATGTGATATGTATAAGTTTTAGCAATAAAGCACTAATGACGAAAATAAACTCCCTGAAAAACATAAAAGTCACATGATTTTAGCAAAATATTTGTCTACATTCTACAAGCGAAAAACAACACATGTTCAAGGTAATGAACACATCCTTTATTGAAGAGAGTAACATAAGCGTAAAAGAGTGATAATTGTTGTGTGTGAGAGAGAGACAATGTATTAGTCCATCAAATCAGAAACATCCTCTTTAGATAAACATTTAACAGATGCACAAAAACCTATACTACTACGCTACCCTTTAATGAGAAAGAGTTTACAAGTAAGACATCACTTCCTGCTTACAATGCGTTTTTCTGAAATTTGATTGGATCTGGTGATCATACGGTTTGGCCTATCAACTATCAAAATCATATATTTGAAGATGTTGATCTCTAGATGCAACACGTCACCTGAATTGGCGGCGGTATATACCCAACACTGCTGTTGCCAAGGGAAAAACAGGAACTAAAATGAATATACCAAATGTAAGTTAGAACAATGACATCTGTCTATTTTTAGAGATGCACGCTGAGCCACCGGACTTGGTCGCCTTTGCATAACATTTAATATCCATCCATCCATACATCCATCTTCTTCTGCTTATCCGGGGCCGGGTCGCGGGGGCAGCAGTCTAAGCAGAGATGCCCAGACTTCCCTCTCCCCAGACACTTCCTCCAGCTCTTCCGGGGGAATACCGAGGCATTCCCAGGCCAGCCGAGAGACATATTCCCTCCAACGTGTCCTAGGTCTTCGTCGGGGACGCCTCATGGTTGGACATGCCTGGAACACCTCCCCAGGGAGGCGCCCAGGAGGAATCCGGGACAGATGACACTTGCTGGGCTAAATGTTTGAGAACACGTGAACATTGTCACTTCAGCCACCTCAGCTGACTCCTCTCGATGTGGAGGAGCAGCGGCTCTACTCTGAGCTCCTCCCGAGTGACCGAGCTCCTCACCCTATCTCTAAGGGAGTGCCCAGCCACCCTGCGGAGGACAATCATTTCGGCCGCCTGTATCCGGGATCTTATCCTTTTGACCCAAAGCTCATGACCATAGGTGAGAGTAGGAATGTAGATCGTCTGGCAAATAGAGAGCTTTGCCTTGCAGCTCAGCTCCTTCTTCACCACAACAGACCGGTATATCGACCGCATCACTGCAGAAGATACACCGATCCGCCTGTCGATCTCCCGTTCCGTCCTTCCCTCACTCGTGAACAAGACCCCAAGATACTTAAACTCCTCCACTTGAGGCAGGAGCTCTCCACCACCTGAAGGGGACAAGCCACCCTTTTCTGGCTGAGAACCATGGCCTGGGACTTGGAGGCACTGATTCTCATCCCCGCCACTTCACACTTGGCTGCAAACTGTCCCAGTGAACACTGGAGGTCCTGGTTTGATGAAGCCAACAGGACAATATCATCTGCAAAATGCAGAGACAAAATCTTGTGGTCCACAAACCGGACTCCCTCCAGCCCCCGGCTGCGCCTAGAAATCCTGTCCATATAAATAATGAACAGGACCGGCAGCCCTGCCGGAGCCCAACATTCACCGGCAACAAGTCTGACTTACTGGTGGCAAAGCGAACCAAACTCCTCCTCCGGTCATATAGGGACCGGACAGCCTCTAGTTGAGGGCCCTGGACCCCATACTTCCAGAGCACCCCCCACAGGTTGCCGCGAGGGACACAAAGCACATGTGGACTGTTTGGGCAAACTCCCATGAACCCTCCAGCAGCCTAGTGAGGATATAGAGATGGTCCAGTGTTCCACAACCGGGACGAAAACCGCATTGTTCCTCCTGAATCCAAGGTTCGACTATCAGCCGAATTCTCCTCTCCAGTACCCTGGCGTAGACTTTTCTGGGGAGGCTGAGGAGTGTGATCCCCCTGTAGTTGGAACACACCCTCCGGTCCCCCTTCTTAGGGACCACCACCCCAGTCTGCCAGTCCAGAGGCACTGTCCCTAGCCGCCACGCGGTGTTGCAGAGGCATGTCAACCAAGACAGCCCCACAACATCCAGAGAATTGAGGTACTCAGGGCGGATCTCATCCACCCTTGAGGAGATCCTCGAAGTACTCGTTCCACCGTCCGAGGATGTCCCCAATCGAAGTCAGCAGATTCCCACCCCCACTGTAAAACTGTGTGTGCAGGGCACTGCTTCCCCCTCCTGAGGCGCCAGACGGTTTGCCAGAATTTTGCCAGACCGATAGTCCTTCTCCATGGCCTCACCGAATTCCTCCCAGACCCAGGTTTTTGGCAACCACTCGGCTGAAGCTCGCTTGACCCTCTGGTACCCATCAGCTGCCTCCGGAATCCCTCGAGCCAACCAGGCTCGATAGGACTCCTTCTTCAGCTTGACGGCATCCCTTACTTCCGGGGTCCACCACTGGGTTCGGGTGTTGCCGCCACGACAGGCCCTGGAGACCTTACGGCCACAGCTCCGAGCGGTAGCATCGACAATGGAGGTGGAGAACATGGTCCACTCGGACTCAATGTCTCCAGCCTCCCTCAGGATCTGGTTGAAACTCTGCCGGAGGTGGGAGTTGAAGATTGCTTTTTTGTAAAAAAGGTTTTCTGTAAAATATAAATATTATTATTATTATATTGTATTTTTAATAATTAAACTGTTATGTTAATAGTAACATGTCATATTTTTGTCACATTAATAATATAAAAACAAAATGTTATATACAAACACTTTTCATTTGTAAAAACAAAAAATATAATTGCATTTTAAAATCACAATTTTAACCAGAATAATTACAATTAGATATTTTACTCAAATTGTGCAGTCCTACTAGGTACGGGAGGCTATGATTCAATGTTGCAAGTGTGTTTGGTGCGCTCTGTGTGAGATTTGAAATTTGTTATCTGGGCTTATTTTATTACTGTATGCAATATTTGTAAGTTAGTTGTGTAAAGCTATAGTCCACAGTTGGTTGATAAAGCATGCACTAATGATAGGCATGATCCTTACTGTGTATGAGAGTGCGTGCACCTGTGTGGCCCTATGGGTCCTTGTAAAGAGGTAATAGGCCCAACTACTAACTATCAGCCAAATGCCCTTTAAGATGAATTTAGTCGGACTATCTCATCAATAATGCTACTTTTCAGTCATGCCAGTAGCTGCTTGTGGTCCTAAAACCACTTTCTTCTTCTTTTCCTTTCTGCTGCTCCCTTTCCGGGGTCGCCACAGCGAATCATGCGCCTCCATCTAACCCTGTCCTCTGCATCCTCTTCACTCACACCAATTAACTTCATGTCTTCTCTCACTACATCCATAAATCTCCTCTTTGGTCTTCCTCTAGACCTCCTGCCTGGCAGCTCCAACCTCAGCATCCTTCTACCAATATATTCACAGTCTCTCCTCTGAACATGTCCAAACCACCTCAATCTGGCCTCTCTGGCTTTATCTCCGAAACATCTAACATGAGCTGTCCCTCTGATGTACTCGTTCCTTATCCTGTCCATCCTCGTCATTCCCAAAGAGCACCTCAACATGTTAAGCTCTGCCACCTCCAGCTCTGCCTCTTGTCTTTTCTTCAGTGCCACTGTCTCTAAGCTGTACAACATCGCTGGTCTCACCACCGTCTTGAACACCTTTCCTTTCATTCTTGCTGATACTCTTTTATCACACAACACACCTGACACTTTTCTGCAATATTCTGGTCTGCTCAACATAATTGCATAGACCAGTGACACTGCTCCCTAACTTGTAGTCTAACTTTTTTTGCATGAACTTCAAGCATGACATTTAATACAGCGGAAGTCCTAGATGGTCTGAGTTATGAATCTCAAACTGTGCCTGTGCATTCATTTTCTCCACAGAAAAAAACACCTCACTCGTCTAGAGAGTTACACGAAACTTACTTCAACAGCCCTCAAAAGGAAGTCATCCACTGAAGGTTCTATGGCCCTACCCTCCAAACAAACCAAGCTGTGGGAGACTTGAAGAGTGTCCCAGGCAAGTGTGGATAAAGTAGTCCTCAAATTCGTTGTCCAAGGCTTGCTCCCACCACACATTGTTCAGCAACAGGGCTTCATTGATCTTGTGCATTGTGCAATCTTCATTGAACATCTTCAGCCAAATACAAATGTCATGACATGAAATACTGTTGTAAACAAAGTCACAAAGGCCTCTGTTGAAATAAAAAAAAAAACTTAAAGCTGCCCTTGGTAAAACTGAGTTCATAGCAGCAACAACAGACTGCTGGATGGCACACTGTTGCGGTTTCATTGGTGTCACTGCGCACTGGTTTAACCCCCAGACCATGCAGAGATCCTGTGCTGCCCTGGCATGCAAGAAACTTAAAAAGTCCCATACCTTTTCTGCCCTGGCTGGTGCCTTAAATGATATTCACACAGAATGAATTATCAGAGAGAAGATTGTTCGCACTATAACTGACAATGGATAAAACTTCCCGAAAACCGTCAGAGTTTATGGGCAGACTGACGAGAACAACAATCCTTAACCTGTAGGAGAGGGTGATGGAGAAGAGGATGATGGTGGCCAAAAGTTGGATGAAGATGACTACTTGAATACCAGCTACCCAAGCACCATTGCTGTGCCTGCCACCTCCTCAATTTAGTGTCCACAGTTAATGCTTTAAAAGCAGAGGTCAACACATTGTACAAGCGCATGTCAAGGTCCACATTTGCCAAATGTTCTAGCCTGTGGAACAAAAGTTCACCGCATCTGATGTAATTGAAGACCACTGCAAACTCCAACTCATAAGGCCTGTTGCTACAAGGTGGAATTCACTCTTCTCAGCTGTAGAAAGAATAGTGACAATAACAAGATAACAAGGCGAAGGAGCCCTTGCAGCTGTCTGCAGTGAACTAGATACACCTAAGTAAGTTCTTTTTTTTCTGCTTTTCAGTTAATGAAGTGATTAACAATAGATTAAGTCATAGTTTTATACTTTGAATATTGTAGATCACATGTATGCACTATGCAGTCCCTATATTTACTATGGATGTGATTTGCAGCAACACATCTACATTTCTAAAAGTCTCACTCCCTGCCTCAGCAGCCTGTGAAAGATTGTTTATTGTTGCGGGGCTGATCTTTAGCCCAAGAAGAGAATCCGCTGGCTCAAAGAACTTTGGGAACCAGCTGTTTTTGCGGCTGAACAAAGCCTATTGGTAACTTTTTGTTGTTTTGTGCTTAACTGATCCTGATATAGATTACCCTGTTGCTGTACATACAGGATTGAGTCTAAAGTATTTGTTACATCTACTACTTAATGTGACGTTGTTGTCATTAGCTATAGAATTGAGCATAGTACATACCAGGAGGGTATCAAGCAGGAAGGTATCAATCAGGATTATGAGTTATTTTTATGTTTTGATTTATCACTTGGATTAATCATTCATTTTGACAGCACTAATGTTTATTGTATATAGACAACCATACAAGGGTAATTGTTACTAAGCCTGCCCTGGGTATAGCAATTTTCTTGTCTGTTGCCCTCACAGATTCCTGCAGATAAGCTTGGATGTACATTTACATCCCAATAAAGGTTATTGCTAACATGCCTCTGACTTTTTGCACCATTACAATACTTATAGGCAACTAGTCATCATATCTCCCGCTCCATGATACACGTTACTGCTCAGTAGTACACATATATGGTTCTTAAATGTATTTGCATTGTACTAAAATTCGTAGTAAATGGGCAGTGCACTATAGGCCCCTGTGGTGCTGCCTAAGCTTTTGTCCTTAAAGGCATTTTTTCCCTTACATTACTCCTTACATTACCCTTTTGAAACCAGTACTTTTATACTTTTACTTGAGTAAAAAGCTTGAGTTGATACTTCAACTTCTACAGAAGTCTTTTTAAACCCTAGTATATCTACTTCTACATAAGTAATGAATGTGAATACTTTTGACACCTCTGCTAGGTTTTCATTGAGACCATTTGCATCCATGAATAGAAAATATGGAAGTATATATGGGACTATATTCAAATTAATATGTAAACTTGAAAATGAAAATGTAATTCCACTATAGCATATTTGCCACATATGTATGTGTTATTTGAGTAAAAATTAAAATGCAATATTTAAATTTTCATTTTTACATACTTAAATAGTCATCCAGTCTGTGGTTAAAAGCACAACAAACCCCTCCATATTTCTACCTGGATATCGAGCATCATGGAGCACCGTTAGGTTCTGTTCATGATGATGTTTATCTGGAGCGCATATCAGTAGACTTTAGAGGACCATGCATGAACGTTGTGTAAGACAAGTATTAAATAATTTAATAATGCAGGCATTGCGAGGAAGACGCTCGTCCATCTTATCACAGAAGATGGCTTGCTCTGATGAGAGCCTACCAAGACAAGTGGGCCACAAAGTATTGTCATTTTAGTAGCAAATGCGTTACTAGTTTGCCAGTCACCAAAAAAGGAAGAGAAAACGTTTTTTGGTTTTGAGTAGTGTCCAGAAATTAACCGCTCCAGAGTTCACATGACAGTGG
Organism: Coreoperca whiteheadi; assembly: GCA_011952105.1. Classification (NCBI taxonomy): domain Eukaryota; kingdom Metazoa; phylum Chordata; class Actinopteri; order Centrarchiformes; family Sinipercidae; genus Coreoperca; species Coreoperca whiteheadi. The sequence goes on along the minus strand of CM022475.1, from coordinate 120,367 downwards.
TCCGAGTCCACTCCTTCGAGGCTGACCAGAGAGCGGTTAAATCCAGCATCCACACCGACTCAAATGTGTTACTGTTAGGGTCAGGGAAAGGGTCTTATCTGAACACAACTTTGGTCTTGTTTCTTTTTATATTCTCAAGCAAGCACTGCTGAGGGTCTGTCATCTTGCTATGCCACTATGTAACTTTGTGAGAGTCAATAAAATCAGTAAAAATGGTTAGCTGCATATCACTAAAAAGCTTAAATTTGAGTTTCTTTTAGCGCCCACAATCACTGAACAAAGAGCAAGTCGAGGCGCACACAGTCTGAACGCTGTGTTATGCCAGCATTATCTTGCTGCCTCTATCTCTGTCTCGCTATCATCTCTTATTCCTCTCTGCCTTTCTTCGCTCCAGCAGAATAAACTCCCACCTCCACCCTCCTACTGTGTCTGATAGCATCCTCCACTCACCATCCTCTCTCCCCCTAAAAAATGTTTTTGCTGGATGAAATCTACCACCTTAAACTGCACGCTTAAAAAAGCAGTTAAATTTGTGGATTTCCATGTTCGACATTTTAACCATTGTCAGATCTACTAAGATATTTTTCCCCATTTTGAATGGTTTCATTTTATAGACTAATTACAGTAGTCTGACTATTTTATTGAAGAGGAGACTCATAAAAAACACACATCCATTTTCTTCTGCTTTTCAGATGCCTGCACCACCTCAACTTGCTTCTTTAAACACAAAGAAGCAACGGCTTTACTCCGAGCTCCCTCCGGATTTCTGAGCTCCAGCCACCCTACAGAGGAAACTAATTTTGGTCACTTGCATCTGCAATCTTATTTTTTTGGTCACTACTCAAAGTTTGTGAAGGTAGATCAACTGGTGAATAGAAAGCTTTGCTATCAGAATCTGCTGTTCTAAGTCCAGGAAGTGGTTTGTTAGACATTCTTCTCCAGTCCTGTCTTCAAGTTTTAAAACTGCATCTCTCAACCAGTCTTGTCAATAGCCTCTTTCAGTAAATTTCTCCAACATCTTCAGCTTATGGTTTTCATATAGTTCATTACTATCACAGATTCTCTTAAGTTTAGTTAATTGAACGACAGGTAGGCTTTTTCCCCCCAAAGATGATGGATGGAAATGTTTCTGTAAGTTTTGTATACTATGCACTGTAAATCATCCTGATGAAGGCACTGCACCGAAACACGTTGGTGAAATAAAGAAGATTCTTACAGTTTGTGGTGGTGAGTTGTTTCACATTTCACTCTTTTTGCCCATTGCTTACACACTAAAACCGACCAAAGCCTCAATATCTAAACTTCTTGTAACCTTAAACACATTGTGAACTTTGCACTTTGTTTTCAATTCTGTAACACACTTATTGCAAAACACTACACATTTTCTTATATTAGACACAAAAATGAAATCACCTGCTATCATGGGGAAAACATGTCCACTGCAAAACTCATCTGGCAATTGTACGCACTTACATACACATCTGAAAACACTTGCACAGAAAACGCCAATGAGTCTGAGCCTTTGCACCACAAATAGGCCTCATGTAAGCCATTTTGAGAACTTTAAAAGCATAGAGGCAATGAGAGTCAGAGAAAGAGGAGTACAAAGAGAGAGAGGAGTCGGATGTGGAAGAGGACGAGGACAAAGACGAGGGCCAGTGCGGAGACGTGTATCAGATGACATCAGGGCTACTCTGGTCTGAGATTGGTTTAACAACCATAACCATTTCACACTTTTATACCTGCACCCTTACAGCCCCTTTCTAAATGCAATCGAGGAATTATTTTCAGTGGATGTGGAAAGTATATGATCGGCAACCACACAACTGCATGACTCTTCTGCAATCAATGGAAGAGGCATGCGGAGACACTGAGGTGGGATGTTGAAGAGGTCTTGTGGCCAGATCCAAACAGAAGGTGGGATCCATAACATTGTGAAAGGGGTCGCTCAGAGTGATGAACCTACAGATTTTTAGAGCTTTTTTAGCTCTAAAAATCCCTTGTACATAGACATAATAAGTGAGAGACTAGCTGGTGAACATAGTGGAGCATTTAGCAGCTAAAGAGACAGCTATTTTTTTCAGGAGTTGTTATAGTGTTTGTTAACACGGTCACCATAGCAACTTAAAGGATTATTTAAATATGTGAATGCTGTGTTCACAACTTGCTTCTGCTGCCCACAAGTGGCCCAAAAATCTGTTATTGTGAGTTATCACATATCTTCTCTGTTGAGAGTACCTACAGCAAAACACTGAATGAACAAATAAAACAGTGTGCCAACACACTGAGGCAGCCATGTGCTAGAAGAAAAGAGATTATGAACATCAGGGAAACAACTCACACTGGATTCATTTTCCACTTTTGTCTCCTCATCAGTGTAATTATTGGACAATCTGGTGAAAGGTGACCTCATCTCTGTCCATGTAGTGAAATGCAGAAAAGACGTTAATTCATCTTCTGTTTTTGCTTTGACAGAAAGATGGCTGTGTGGATCGATACCAGACTCTGCGCTGCAGCTGGCAGGCATCCAACTTTGCAGATCATGACACAGAACTGGTGTCATGATATAACACTGATTCAAAAGTACTGTTCTCCAGATCTAGAATCTTTTTTCATCAACTGTCAACCTTTCTACTCCCTCCGAGAGTTTGTGTTCTTCATACTGGTTGGTGTTTACATTCCACCACAGGTGCAGGAGGCACAGAGCAAGCTCACCGACCAGCTACTGTGTGTGGAACAGACAAATCCAAACCCCTAATTATAGTCTGACTTTAACAAAAAGGTAATCTAAGCCATGACCTCCCCAAATAGACAGCTTATTAAATGCCTGACCATAGAGGAGAATACTTTGGATCATTCTTGAACTACAATCAGCAGTGCCTATCACGCCTTCCCCAATGCTGCACTGGGACACTGACCACACCATGGTCCACCTTATTCCTGCATACCAGCAGAAATGAAAGCTCTCTAAACTTGTTGTAAGGATATCAGATACGTGGAATAGTATCACCCTGTGTGACTCCCCGGTCGACCTCTAGTGAAGTAAGCACAGCATAGGATGTATTTCCTGTGGTAGTTGAAGATGTTTAATCTGCCAGAATCAATGATGGTGCACTTCAACACCAAGTCCATCTGCACCTTCTCCATCACCATCTGGTACACTGCTGCCACTGCCAGGGACAACAGCAGATTGCTGCGTATCAATCACTCTGCTAAAAAGGTGATTGGCTAAAATCTGCCATCTCTCAAAAACCTATGCGGTTTCAGGGCCCTGAGGTGAGCAGGAAAGCTTATAGCTGACCCTTCCCATTCCAGACCCACATTTTTTAAAACATTCTCCTTCAGCAAGAGGCTGGGGTCCATTAGTCAAAAAACTTCTCGCCACAAGAACAGTTTCTTCCCCTCTGCAGCTGGCTTCATCAACAAAACTCGGAATCCCCAATGACACTGTATCTAATTCTGTCTCTAATTCCCTATGTAGTGAAGATTTATTTTTATTTTACAAAGCATTTATTTATCTCTCATATTTTTCCATGTTATATTTATGAATCTTGACTTGTGCAGTACTTGTTTTTCCTTTCTTTTCTCTTACTATGTTTATTGTTATGCACCAAAATACCAAAGCCAATTCCTTGTATGGGAAAACCTACCTGGCAACAGTGGCATCATGCCCGTTCAAACTGATGGGGTATGTGCCCCACAAGATTTTGATATCTTTATATTTTTATGTTTCCTACAATTATTTTTTATAATATGTGACCAATCACGGAAAGAAGGGACACAAGTCGGTTCTGGGGCATTTTGGGTTATTCATAGATTCTGAAAATGTAGTCTCCAAGCTTTCCAACGATGTGTAACACATGGAAATCTGATAATATTTGGAGAAGTTGTGGTCATTTGAAGGTAGGCACTCAAAAAAGCTCAAAAGGGAGAAAACAGCCTCTAAAGATTGAGTTCTCACCTGTTCTCACCTGCTTGGAGTGACAATAGTTCCCCCCTGTAAAGCTGCATGGGTCCATAGCAAAAAAAGACGCAATGGGAAAAATCAGACCACATACTATTAATAATAAAGGATTATTAGCATCACATTCAATTCAAGAATGCTAACAGCCAGGTTTACGTGGGCATTTACACCAGTCAATTCAAGCAATTGAAGCATTACTCAAATTAATAGCAGATGCTAACATTACTATCTAAAAGCCCATTATAGTAATGGTACACAAAACGATAAACTTTGATGTTTATGGAAACTGAGAAACAGAAAAGTATTCTTGCAGATCTCGTTGCCTCCAATTAAATGAGTTGTTTGGGCAAAAGTTCTCTTTGTTGGGGTCTTCTTTGTGGATGTAACCATCTCCGAAGTTTGCACTGTGCGTCTGTTTGCCTCTAATAGTCCAATAATTTGCATGTCCTGCCAGTGAGTGCTTGTTCGTAAGCATCCAGCTTGTCGAAGAAGTACTTCAAAACATTTTTGGTGTAACAGACATGGTTCAGCTCGTCTGCGATAATCTTTGCGGCGTCCATCTTCATTGAAATTTGATATCAGCTATCAGCGGCCAGAGCACTGCATATTAAGTAGCCACGCTTCCCTTGGGGGGCAATAACAGAGAAACAAAAGCTTATTCAGTATGGAAATACACACAGACAATGACACGCCCCTACTACATGCTAGAATGTCCGAAAAACAAGCCGGTTGCAAAGTTAAAATGTACGCTTTTAAAAAAAACAATACTGCTATCTCAAAAACATTGAGGCTTCTTCGTGATCTCAACTAACAGTTTCTGCAAAAATGCGAAAATCACCGATTTTGAAAAAACACGCTTCTTTCTCATTTTGCTCGAAAGTTGTGCTGCCGACTTGTGTTTCCGTGACTGGTTACCATGACGGTGTTAGATTCCCGCAGAGAAAATGGACTCAGGTGCGGACCGGGATCAGTTGAAGTGGCTTTATTAAGGCAAAGAGATACACGTGGCCGGAGGTAACCCAACGAGATGCGGTCGCAGGCAGTCGTGGAGGCAGTGGTGTGGTCAACCGGGGCGGGACAGCTGGCACGGTCCTAAACACGGAGACCAAGATTAGTGCTAGACGAAGATACTGCGTTATCAAAGTACTCACGTAGAGCGGCGCTGACCTAAGTTACCGTACGGTACACGGACGATCTGGCAGGGACTAGTTGTGGAGCAGAGTCTTAAATCCCCCCGGTGCTTGATTGTGTGATTGTGGCCAGCTGTGAAGACCAGAAGTTTCTGAGGCCCCGCCCCTGTTCCAGCACCTACTACCTCAGCCCAGAGCCGGTTTGTGGAGGGAACCATCACAGTACCCCCCCCTCAAGGGGAGCCTCCCGGCTACCCACCCGGCTTGGAGGGATGGCCGCGGTGGAACTCCCGAACCATGTCCGGATCCAGAATACGAGAGCGGGGAACCCAAGACCTCTCTTCCGGCCCATACCCCTCCCAGTCCACCAGATACTGCAACCCGCGGCCCCGTCGGCGGACATCCAAGAGGCGCCGAACCGTAAAGACAGGGTGGCCGTCGAGGAGCCGGGGAGGGGGGGGGGGACCCTCAGGAGGACACAACGGGCTGGACTGGACAGGCTTGAGTTGCGATACGTGGAACGTCGGGTGTATCTTCATGGATTTCGGTAGTTTGAGCCGGACAGAAACGGGGTTGATGACACGGGTGATTTCAAAGGGTCCGATGAAACGGGGCGAGAGCTTCCTGGACTCCGTCTTGAGGGGAATATCTCGGGTGGAAAGCCACACACGTTGACCGGGACGATTGTCCAGAGCTGGGATCCGGCGACGATTAGCAATCCTGCGGTTGGCATCGGACAACCGAAGGAGGGCTGCCCGAGTAGCAGTCCATATCCTTCGGCAGCGCTGGAGGTGATGGTACAGGGAAGGGACAGCTATCTCCTTCTCTTGAGATGGAAAGAGGGGAGGTTGGTATCCCAGTGATCCCTTGAACGGAGACCGTCCCGTTGCCACGTTCACCAGGGAATTATGGGCGTACTCGACCCAGGGCAGGCAGGTGCTCCATGTAGAGGTGTTGGTGGCGGCGACGCATCGTAAGGCCGATTCCAGGTCCTGGTTTGCCCTCTCAGCTTGCCCGTTGGTCTGGGGGTGGTTACCAGACGACAGACTGACCGTGGCCCCCAGAGCTTTACTAAATTCCCTCCACACCTGTGACACGAATTGGGGCCCCCGGTCAGAAACCATGTCTGCTGGGATTCCGTGCAGCCAGAACACATGCTGGACCATTAAGTCGGCTGTCTCGCGGGCTGTGGGGAGCTTGGAGAAGGCCACAAAATGGGCCGCTTTAGAGAACCGGTCCACCACTGTCAGAATGACCGTCTTCCCCTGTGAGGGCGGAAGCCCGGTTACGAAGTCTAAGGCGATGTGAGACCAGGGCCGGCTGGGGATAGGGAGCGGATGCAACAGTCCGGTGAGCGGACGATGAGAGCTCTTGCCCCGTGCGCAGATGGTGCAGGCAGCCACAAATGCCCGCGTGTCCGCTCCCATGTTGGGCCACCAAAACCTACTTTTCAGTAGTCTGAGGGTATGGCTGACCCCGGGGTGGCATGAAAACCGGGACGTATGCACCCAGCGGAGGACTTGTGACCGCACGCTCTCAGGTACGAATAAACGGCTACGAGGGCCCCCCCCCCCCCGGGTCAGGTTGTGTACTTTGGGCCCTCTGAACGATAGATTCAATCTCCCAGGTGAGGGTGGCCACGACGCGGGAAGATGGTAGGATTGGTTCCGGGGTGGATGAAGAGTCGGTGGGTGCATGAATGCGGGACAGGGCGTCAGGTTTTACGTTTCGGGAACCAGGACGGTATGTGATCGAAAACTGGAACCGGTTGAAGAACAAAGCCCACCGTGCTTGCCGTGAATTCAACCTTTTAGCTGACTGGATATACGCAAGGTTCTTGTGGTCGGTCCAGACCACAAACGGTTGCTCCGCCCCCTCCAGCCAGTGTCGCCACTCCTCTAGTGCCAGTTTAATGGCTAATAATTCTCGATTCCCCACATCGTAGTTGCCTTCGGCCGGGGTGAGACGTCGAGAAAAGAAGGCGCACGGATGGAGGCTTAGGCGTGGACCGGTTCGTTGCGATAGGACGGCTCCTACCCCGGTGTTGGAAGCGTCCACCTCCACGACAAATTGTTTAGCAGGGTCAGGCTGGACTAATACTGGTGCCGATGTGAACAGTTTCCTTAGCTTCGCGAAGGCCTCAGAAGCGGTAGCCGACCATTGGAACGGTTGGCGAGGTGAGGTGAGTTTGGTAAGGGGAGCTGCCACCGTACTGTAGTCCCGGATGAACCGCCGGTAGAAGTTGGCAAATCCCAGGAAGCGTTGTAACTGCTTGCGGTTAGTGGGGACCGGCCATTCTTCCACCGCCCGGATCTTGGCTGGGTCAGGCTTCATCCTCCCGCACTCCACAATGAAGCCCAGGAATGAGACCGATTGAACATGGAACTCGCATTTCTCCGCTTTAGCGAACAACCGGTTCTCCAATAACCGAGAGAGGACCTGGCGGACATGATTGACATGTTCGGTCATAGTCTTGGAAAAAATCAGAATGTCATCCAGGTAGACGAAGACGAACCGGTTTAGAAAGTCCCGTAGGACGTCATTGATGAAGGCTTGGAAGGTGGCCAGGGCATTGGTCAGGCCAAACGGCATGACGAGATATTCAAAATGCCCCAGTGGGGTGTTGAATGCCGTCTTCCATTCGTCCCCTTCCCGGACTCGGATTAGATGGTAGGCGTTCCGGAGATCCAGTTTCGTAAAGACGGTAGCCCCGTGCAGCAGCTCGAACGCTGAGTTGAGGAGGGGGAGTGGGTAGCGGTTCCGGATAGTGATGTTGTTTAGGCCCCGGAAATCAATGCAGGGCCGCAAGGTCTTGTCCTTCTTTTCAACAAAGAAGAACCCCGCCCCCAGCGGGGATGTGGAGGGTCTAATTAGTCCAGCCTTCACTGACTCGGCAATGTAGTTTTCCATTGCCTCTCGTTCGGGTCTGGATAGACTGAATAGCCGACTCACAGGAAACGGCGCCCCCGGTAGGAGGACGATGGCGCAATCATACGGACGGTGGGGCGGCAAGGAAAGGGCATGGTCTTTGCTGAAAACTCTACCTAGATCATGGTACTCGGCAGGCACAGTGGACAGGTCTGGGGCCCCGGGCTCGGCTGGGTCCGGAGCCGGTGTTAGCGCAGACTTCAGACAAGTGGAGTGGCATGCCGGACTCCACCCCCAAATCTCCCCTTTCTCCCAGTTCACGTGGGGATTGTGCTGGGTAAGCCAGGTGTGCACCAGGACTAACGGGGCCAGTGGCGAGGGGACTAGATTAAAACGGAGTACCTCATGATGGTTTCCAGCCAGAATTAACGAGACCGGACTGGTGCACTGCGTGACGTTGGCGAGAAGGCGCCCATCCAAAGCGTTGACTACCAGCGGGGTTTCTAGTGTCTCGAGGGGCAGGCCATATTGGTCCGCATAGTCGCGGTCCATAAAGTTATCGTCCGCTCCGGAGTCAATAAGCGCAGGTAGTGTTATGGATGACTCCTTAAAGCGGAGCGTGGCCTGAAGCTAAGTGCGATTGCGGGGAGAAGGGATCGGAACGTCTCGGCTCACTGCTATTCCGACCCCTAGCGGCGAGCGCCCCCTTTTGGTCGAACCGGACAGACGGCAATGTGGTGGTCCGAGTTGCCGCAATAGAAGCAGTCACCGGCCTGTCGGCGCCGGGCTCGTTCCTCGGCGGAAAGGTGCATCCGACCCAGTTGCATTGGCTCGTCACAGACCGCCGATGCGGCCGGAATGGCCGACGTGTCCAGCGCCACGTGAGAGATGGCCGTGGCGGCTCCTGGGGTACCCCCTGGTGGGGCCGGTGATGAAGGAGCCGCGCGGACTGCAGCCCTCGCTCGGCGGCGTTCCCTCAGGCGATTGTCCACTCGAATAGCTAAAGACACTAGTGTCGCCAAGTCCGGCGGCTCCTCGCGGACTGCCAGCTCATCTTTCAGATTTTCATTCAGGCCATTCTGGAACGCACTCATCAGTGCTTCCTCATTCCAACCCGTCTCTGCCGCCAGGGTGTGAAACTCCACCGAATATTCTGCCACACTCCGGGCCCCCTGATGGATGTTACGTAGTCTCGTGGCTGCGTTGCCCCGGTGGTCCGGATGGTCAAATACGTGACTCAGCATCGTGGAGAATTTCTCAAAGGTAAGCGTGGATAGTGACTGGCTAGTGTTGACCGCCTCGGCCCAGGCTAGGGCCCGTCCCCTCAGTAACCCCAGAGCGTAGTGAACCTTGCTTTGGTCATCAGGGAACATCAGGGGCTTCTGTCGGAAAACCACTGTACACTGCATCAGGAAACCCCTACAACCTCCCAAGTCCCCGGAGTAGGGCGCCGGGTCAGCGGCGTGCGACTCGCGGGGCGGCGGCGAGCGCCGATGGCCGGAGGGTGGGGATGGTGGGGGGGACACAGCAGCGGGAGGTGCCGGAGGGAGGACACGGGAAGTGAGCAGAGTCAACTGAGCAGTAAGTTGAGCTAACTGAGTAGCCAGGAGCTGGGTCTGCTCAGCTTGGGAACGCAGGAACTCCTCTTGTTTTCCCAGCCGCGCCTCCTGGTTGGCAAGCCACCTCGGTAAGTCGAAGGGGTCCGGATCCGTGTCCGCGGAGTCCATAGTGTGGCCAGATCGTTCTGTTAGATTCCCGCAGAGAAAATGGACTCAGGTGCGGACCGGGATCAGTTGAAGTGGCTTTATTGAGGCAAAGAGATACACGTGGCCGGAGGTAACCCGACAAGATGCGGTTGCAGGTAGTCGTGGAGGCAGTGGTGTGGTCAACCGGGGCGGGACAGCTGGCACGGTCCTAAACACGGAGACCAAGATTAGTGCTAGACGAAGATACTGCGTTATCAAAGTACTCACGTAGAGCGGCGCTGATCTAAGTTACCGTACGGTACACGGACAATCTGGCAGGGACTAGTTGTGGAGCAGAGTCTTAAATCCCCCCGGTGCTTGATTGTGTGATTGTGGCCAGCTGTGAAGACCAGAAGATTCTGAGGCCCCGCCCCTGTTCCAGCACCTACTACCTCAGCCCAGAGCCGGTTTGTGGAGGGAACCATCACAGACGGGTCACATATGTACTACTAATTTTATATTAAGTCAAACATATTCTTCTAATAATCTCATAGATCATACCTAAAAGGTCACACGCTCCCTTTCCCTATGGTGCTGCAACCGTTCTCATCCCAGGGTGTTTAACAGCTACGTTTTGTCACACCCTCTGCATTGTATACAGTCGTACATGGCACGCTTTAGCGTCTGTAGGAGACACTGTAAGAAACTCCTTTTACGTCTCTACCAGACTACTTTGTTAAGTAGTGGGAAGACACGTGAGGGTTAGATTTAAGAAACAAAAACTACTTGGAAAGTTAGTAGGAAGTCATGCGACATAAGTTACATATTGCATGTGACGGAAGTGACATTATGTGACTTGTAACTGAAAATAACTCAACGTTCGCTCTGTTGGGCCTTGCCTACCTTAGCCTAGCCTCACATGTGGGGGAAACAAAAGACTGCCTCCTGTTTGTAAGGAGCAAGCCTCAACTTCAGGCCTGACTGAGAAACAAAGAATCACAGTCAGCTGTTCAAACTAAGGTGTGAACAGCAAAGGTGAGATCCCAATTGAACCCAAACAAAAGACTCCTTTTGGAAGAGCCATGCAAGATGGTGCGTGAAATCTCGGTGCACGGCTATGACGACACTCTGAAGGCGTCTCCTACAGATGCAAAAGGGTACCTTGTGCTTCTGTATACAGCGCTGATGGGTGTGAAAAAACATCGTTATATGACGCCCTGGAAATGAGAATGGGCTGGGTATTTGGTTTCTTTAAAAAGTCACAGGATGAAATTGGTTCACAACAGCAGGAAGGCACGCACAATTCCTTTTTCAAAACGTGTGAAAATGAAGTGCAATTAGGAAGTGAACTTGGAGAGGGTTAGAGATTCCTTTTGGAGTTTTGCAGACAGACATAAAAATAGCTCTTGGCTATTATTGCTCCCCCCTCCCCCCTGTAGCTTTATTCTCTAAATTAATTTGCATTGCGGATATAGTCTTAGTATGTTGACTTATGCCCCTTAAATTTTTTGGTGAAGCATACAAGATTTAGCTCTTTTTTAAGAAAACTGGCAGCAGTGTAGAAGCGAGAGTGTGATTTTAAATAAACCATAACAGCACAAATAATTGACATGAAAATCCCTTAATATAAAGTGGGAGATTATTGAGCTACGAAAACTGATTTAGTGTAGTTTTAAAAGAATCCCCCCCAAAGTCTTTGACACAATTTTATGTATATTCTGTCTTTTTTTTCCTGGGGAAGGACCCAATATCCCTTGCTCTAACCACATTTCTTTTACCATTTCATGTAAATGTCATATTAAGCACTTCACTCATGGTTCAGTTGATGTTACATGTAATTAAAAACCAGGCCCCTCTTACGTAAATGTTCTCCTATCCAGATTGAAAAGCTCAGAATTAAGGTGAACCAGCTTTGTGATACATAATCAGTGTTAGAGAACTTACTTTCTGAGACAGGCCTCATGAGTCAGGATGTAATAAGCATAGCTTAGCATAAGGACTGGAAGCAGGGGAAACATCATGAATGGCTCGGTCCAGTTAAAAAATACACCTGCCAAAACCTCTAAAAAAGGTCACTGATTAACATGCTGCATATTGTTTGTTTAATCCGTACACAAACAGAAATGACAATTTGACAAAATGACAAAATAACATTATGAGCTGGAATTATTTCTCGACTTACTGAGAAACTGATATTGAAACTACTATGGTGATTTTGTACTTTTTCTGCTACACCTTTCCTACCATGGGAAGAAAAAGTGTTTGGAAATGAGTGCTTGGAAATGAGCAGAGAGAGCTGTTTAAGATGAATGGGAAAGTAATTTTTCTTACTGTATCAATACAAGCTGTCTTGAGGCACATTTACCTTAGTTCCATTACCTTCAGACATTATTTGAGTTCTCTTTTTTGAACCATCAATTCCTACTAGAGAGATGCCTCTGCTGCCCTAATGATCATCTGACAAACCTAAAGGAGCATTTGTCAGACTCAAACACTAAATTAATCCCTAGAGCAGAACTGAAATTGCCCCCCTTTGGAAATGTTCCCCCGATTTTCATAATCATGTAGCTGGTGGCACAGTGTATGAAAAATTAACAGAGGAAGAGAGTGCTTTAAAACCCTCTCTTTCATTTGCCTTCCCTTCACTCACTGCTATAGTGGCTACCAGTTACATGGTGAGGCCTATTTTCATCTAATTTCATATGACATATCTGCAGCTCACAGCCCTGAGTGCAGCCTCTCATTAATAAATATGGAAAAAGCTTCAGGTCTGCCTTCCAGATACTCTGGTCTTAGCTTATTGGTTTGAGGGCCATCAGTTAGTGAATGGAGAACAGTATTGTTAAGTATTTAGTCAGGATATCAGTAAGGATTTTATTGTTTTAGGGGTAAAACAGAAATACTTTTTTATGTTTTAAATAAAAAAAAAATAAAAGTATTACGTTTTTTAGGTTTAACCATTAATCCATCGTTCAGTTATGAGTACTCACCAGCTTAATTACTGAGATTTGGGGAAACAGATAGCAAAATTGACAACTACTGCAGCTACAGTACCATTGAGGACATGTCAAGTCCAGTTTCTGGGAATTTTGGTGTTTTGGCAACAATTTAAAAAAGACTGAATTCATTATTTTTAGATTCACTGGGGCGTATCGTATTCTTACGATATTTGGGTATTCTTATCCAAACCAGTCAGTCATTTTCTACCACTTGTTCCCGTTGGGGGACCAGAGAATATTGTGTGACGTTGGTCTGGTCTGGGATTCGAACCCACAAGAGACGGGAGCGCTGGCCGCTCTGCCACCATGCACCCCTTTCCCAAACCAGTCTTACTGATATCTGTGAGGTTTGCTTGGACAAGTTTTTCAAGTTGGACTAACCGACTTGGTGAGTGTTGCAGTTATGACGGATAAAAGAACCGGTTGGGAGAATCTGTTTAGGCAGACCCGACAGTGAGTGTAATCGACGGCCCTAAAATGTCCATGTTTCACTCCATTTGAGGGCAAGTTTCATTCACAAAAATGTTATCAAGTAGTAAGAAGAATTACACTCCGGAGGTTCAAGTCCTGCTGTCAAAAAACAGCAGGCAAAAAGGTAAATGGACTGTACTGGTATAGCCCCTTTCTAGTCTTCTGAATACAGAAAGCGCTTGCACACTACATATCACATTATCAAAGATAATCATAAAACATGCTTTTGGATAAAGGAAATGATAACCAACTAATTGATTCTGTCTTATAAAACACTAAAATATCAATTTGGAACTCAGATAGATTAATAATTAAATTAATAACTATAATCCAAAATTACTATTAATAGCTAGTAGGTGAATGATTTTGAATTCAAACATAGAAGAGGTTGGCAAATTATTCACTCTTGTGTGACATTAAAGAGATAAGCATAATCAAACACAAGCATGTATTTACAAAGGTAAACAAAGGAAAAGCACACAATATGAAGACCAAATCTAAATACACTACCTAAAGACAAAGGATTCCCTGTTTAATTTAACATAATAACACAAATTAATTTATGGACATATAGGGTTTGATTTCTTTGCATGTGTGGATGTCATGAGTTGTTACCAACATCTTCAGTAGCACCTTTAGAAATATATTTAATGAGAAATGGTAATGTGTTCAATACTTATTTTACCTGCTATAAATGCTTGTGTATAATTATGCTGGTTTCTTTAATGTTGCAAAAGAGTGAATAATTTGCAAGCCTCGTCTTTGTTGAACTCGAAATCCTTCAACCCGAGAAAGTGGGGTAAGTGAAGCCTGTTTCTGAAAGAGAGGTAAACTTATACTCAGACTCTGTGAACCTAACCTGGTCAGGAGCAGGTTTTATTCAGTAAACCCAGAGTTTCTTTCAGTCTCCTTCCCTTTTTTAAAGAGGAAGCGGTTTGAGTACCTTATTCATTCTTTCATTGCGCACATTTCTGTCACACATAGACCATCAAAGTGATAAAATGGCATGTCCTTTTATGGACGAGCCTGTAGATGAAGAGATGCAGCCAAAAATACTCAGTTCTGATATACAGTAACTGATGCTATAGCAGCATTTACACTAATGTCTAGGAGCCAAAATTTTTTTTGAACAAGCAGTCGTTTTGCTTCTCAATCATCACACCTAAACCACGTCCGTAGTTCTTCATTGGATGCTGATTAGTACGGCTTGTTCAGCCACAAGCACATAACTTAAAGCCTGGCAAGATGACTTTTCGCATGATCTCGCCTTGCAATGTAAGGAGGGAGGAGGGCGGAGGAGAGGGGAACATGCTGAGTGTGGAATAACTAATTAGGCTAATTCTTAGCACTGTAATGCCCTCCTAGGGTGTCTTAAATATTTTCTTGTCTGTCAAAACTGTCCTATGCATGTACTATTCGCCCTGTCAGTCAACACAGCTCTTCATAAAACATGTTTCTCCTCCCCTGCTCGACCTATTTCTTGAAAAACAGTCTTGTTTCAGCGTGTGATTTTAGAAAAGCCCCTTTTAAAAACACATCACACATAGATGTTAATCAATAAGGCTTGTGACACAAATGTTGTCCAAAAGTCTGTCAAAAGTAAATATAAGTATGAAGACTGAATGAGAAACTCTTTCTACGAGCCTGATTGATGACAAAACTACTGTGTGAGCACAAAGTAGATTCAAGCTGCAATTCAAGATTTGAGAGGATGCGGAGAGTTTGTTAAACACTAAATAATTTGAGAGGAAAATGTGCATATGGGGCAAAATATGTCCTCAGTGTTTCCTGCAGGTGTTTTTGAAATTCCTGATTACTTAAGATTGGTGCACACTAACAATTTCTGGTTAACTCACTTCAAAGGATGTGCCAAGAATCCTACATATTGAACAGTTGCATCCCGGCAGTTCCTAGTGGCTTTCTCGTCTTTGGCACCTGATTTTGATTTAGTTTTAGGCTTTTAACAAAAATGTAAATTCAATTCAAATTTTAGTCCTGTGCTTAGTGATAGTTTTAGTCTATATCCAGATGACCATCCAAATGTTGTGCACATTTTAACCAAATTTCCGTAAAATTGCTAAACTAAAGTCACTAATGAATGCATGTTTAAGTCCACTATTGTTTTTGTCTCCTTCATGAATATTAGGAGTTGGTTCAAGAAGAAACAATTCTGGTGTTCAAATTTTAATTTGAATTAAATTAACATTACTGGTCGAGACGATCACAGTGGCACACTGGCAAACCTGAGGCAGTTTCCCACTTAAGACTGTCAGCAGCGGTATCCTTGATCATGGGTATATGTTGAAAATGTGGCAGTATGCAGTGATTGGTCCTAGTAATTATCAGCTGGGTCTGGAGCACAGCCAGTTGCTGCATGACAATGCCGTATAAAGGCAGTCGGAGAGCACCTATCTGCTTCTCACTTGCTAAAGGCTGGGGCTACGTCAGATCCTGGCATCGTTCATTCTGCTCCGTGTGGTGACAGGTAGGCTAACGGCAGCGGCTGTACTCGCTTTTATGTTGTCCATTCAGTGCTTTTGTTGTTTCAGAATCTCGCTTCGGTATGGCTGCATGCTGCTCTTCACCTCATGCATTCAATGTCTGCCGCTGGTAACTCTTGTGGTGTGCCGATCTCTCTGACCCATGCTGGTTGTTTGGAATGGCCTGACCGGTATGTAGCGTGGTGGCTTTAGCTTCCTCCTCCAGCCATGGTAAGGTGCTCATGTTTGTTTTTTGTATTGCAGGGCAAAGGATAATTGAGCAACAGCACTACACCAGCTAACCTGCAAGAGACCACTGCTGTTTTGTCTTTGGCTGTGATTACTTCGTTTGTGTTTTTGTTTTGGCCTCCCCACATTGCTTTATTTTTGCGTGCTTTATTGTGGGCCTTCTAACTGGGTCAAGATATGTTTTAATAGTGTGTGTATGAGGGACAGGTTGTACTTAATTCTTTGGATTCTTTGTTGTTGTTGTTGTTTTTTTTTGTCAATTTGTTTTGTTATTTAGTGATTGTTGTATTAGTTAGGTTTAGTTTCTTTTGTTTTAACCCTGTTGCTCTTCACCCCCCCCCCAATTCAGGTGCTGAGTCTGCGTTGGAGGATTGGTGTCCCTGGTAGTGGTGTCCCTCCTTTTATATTTTTGCGTGTTTGAGTTTGCTTCACTTCTAGTTGTTTCACGGGTGGTGTTTCTTGGGTTCCCCCCCCTTCTTTGGAAAGTCCATCATCACAAGTCTCAGCCCTGACTGGCTTCCCTGTTGATCATCCTAGAGTGAGTGAGGTTTTATATTACTTTTAAAACCGTAAACTGGAATTAATAAAACTTATTGTTTGTACTTTAACTTGCGTCTCTGCCTCATTTGCGACAAACCTGAGTGCCTCCCCTTTTGTCTTATCTTTGTTGGGCTGAGAATATTTAAGATATTTCCTTGGGTGAAATTCCCAGGGTGGTGTTTAGCAACATAAGAATATTTAACTGCCCCACCTGTACATCACACCCTCGTGTCGCTACATTGACATTAAGCTGATTGATGGCAAATCCTTAAATTGTATACAAATCTGTTTATCATGATTGTCTATAGTTTTTCAGGTATTGTTGCTTCAGGATTCAGCAACAGTAAGGAGAACAACTTGCTGTATTATGGTATTTGTTGCTGTTGGCAACACCTTGCCACCTTGTAATAAAATGGAACTATCCTTTAAGACCCCAGCTGAACACAACTGACACAGCTACATTTTGAGACCCGACCCTACCCGAGGCTATATTTCTGGTTGAAAATATAAATTTTCTATGGCCAACTATTTCTGAACAAGATCAAAGTGTCACTGCAGAGAAGGCTTGCCAGTTGTATTGCTATCATGGAACATATTTTAAATTCTTTATAGTGTCCATAGCCAGTGGGGTTTTTAGTGCTCAAGGTCCTTACTTTTCCACATGCAAATGACTTCACCAAATCATTTGCCTTCTTCTGCAATGATTTAATGATTAACCAACTGCTAATATTCACATAAAAAGTGGATGAAAATGTGCTTTTTCTTTTACAGATATTCTGGAAATTCAGTTAAAATTTGTTCTACATTTTGTGGGAAATTTGACTTCTGACAGCTATTTCCGTAGGCAGTACTCTAGTGCATTCCATAGTGTTTTCCTCTTCGGTGTTCCTAGTGCTCATTGTCTTTCTCTCTATGTACATGTCAAGTCTTTTAATTGCAACAATGTTTTCCATGTGTCTTCTCCCTGCATCTAAATCCCTCCCACTGAGGATACATGGAGAGACTCAAGTGAAACGAGGGAATATATATTTAGAGAAATGACGGCGGAAGCTGCTCTCAGCTGGATCATCTGTCTTCAGCTTTGACAGTTGTAGAGACGTTTGATATAGTTTGTGTCTGCACACGTGCACTGTGCTAAATACTAATACAGACACACAGTTATCACTGTCAGAGCAGCAGTGTTTTGTCTCTGGTGACGATAAATTATGTAAAGTGTTTCATGCTGACAGACTCTGACTTTAATTGTATACATAATGAAAGCTGATTGGGGGGGGAATAACAAATCATAAATTCTTTCTAATAAATGAAAGTTTTGTGTGGTCTTAAGACCTAAAATTAACACAGATTTTTAACTACTTGGTGAATCAGAAAACAAAATATAAAACTTGGGAGTGATCAACTTGAGTTTAATCTGTTATCTGTCTTCACTCTGGTATGAAACTCCAGTTAGGTCTCAAATCAGTCTGATCAGCTGCAGCGTCTAATCAGTAAATGATGTCCAATAAGGGGGTGTGTTGGCCACTAAAAGATTTCCATGAAGGCTGCTCTCGTGTATCCTCTCTAATGGATCCTCAGAGATCCCTCCTTGGGCCTCTGGGCAGACATAAGAACTTTGGGACGGCCTGCAAGACAGCCGACCAGAATGACTTCCAGCTCGAGGGAGGAAATATCAAATAAAAGATTTGAGGTACCTATGTTTCTGTTGGTGTGTATGTTGCCATGGGCATGGTCCTCCCCTCTTTGCTCCCCTGGCTTCCAGCGCTGCTCCTCCTCCACACCTGCCTGCATTCGGCTCATCACCCCTCCCAGTCTGCTCACCTGCCTCTCATCAGGTCATCTGCCTGCAGTATATCTACCAACGGCTCATCAACCATTCTTTGCCAAATAATTGTTTCAACCTCAGTGGTAGTTATGCTCTACGGCCGACTTAGTTTGTTTCTAAAGTTTAATCAATATCTTGGTGTACTCACCTGCCTCTCTTAAGTTCCAGGGTTATCACCTGCCTGCCTGTCTCTCGCTTCTAACCTGCCTGCCAGCCACGCTTCCCCTCATTACTTCCACATACAGCTCCTCCATTACCATCACTCACTCCTGCTGCCACTGAATCCCCATTCCTTGCCATTAGCACCTCTTCCAGAGCCTCCACTACAATAAAAACTATTTTCTTACTGACTCCACCCTGTCCGTGTCCTGCGTTTGGGTCCCACTTGAGTTAATAACAGGAACATCATCTTCCAGTGCCACAGCTAGAATCCATTCCAAACAAAAATGCTGACAAATGTGGATAAAATCCAGGCAGCTATACTGATTGCTGTTATAATTCAACATAGAGAAACTCAAAACTTGACAAAAAGGTTTACTGTTCCTAGTAACTGCTACTAACCCTAACCCCTCTGTGTTGATGGAGACGTGACTCATATTTGTAAACCATGGCTAAAACCCTAGATTCCAAGGAAATAGATTTGGAAGTAAGATCTTAACCAAACATATTGAATATTTACAGTGCAGTATATCTTGTACCTCTATCGTGGTAGATACAAACATATTTAATATTTACAGTACAGTATCTCTTGTACCTCTATCGTTTCCAGGGCCACTCTAAGTATGACCAGTCGTAATGTTGAGTCCTGCTGATCTGAACCAATATAGTACAGTCTGTAAGCAGCATGTTAGTACTGACTCTGACTCAGGACAGTCTTCATTTTATCTATTCTCTCAGCACTCACCATCACAGGAGCCTGAAGATTTCATTTCAGAAGATAATGACATCTGACCCGCTTGATTTCTTCCCGTGCCTGGATGCAGTGCAGAGCATATGTTTCTGAAAATGACAGTGTGGTGCAGCTTATAATGTACTGCTGCTGTAGAACTCTGTTGTACATTCTAGATGATGCTTTTGTACTCATCTTCTACCACACCCCCAAAAGCAACTGTCTGGTACTAGTATGTCTGGTTGGGTAGACACAAGGGCCATTTTTACAGTCATGATCATCAGATTACTATTAATATTATGATAGTGCACTTACTAGGTATGGCATGAAAGCTTTCCTAAGATTTAGTGGTGATAGAAATTGCAAGAGAATTAAATGTTTGTTTACCTCCACCAAGGAGGTTATGTTTTTGGTGACATTTGTTCGTCTGTCAGTAGGATTATGGAAAAACGTTAAATAACAGTGGCACTGAAGAAAAGACAAGAGGCAGAGCTGGAGGTGGCAGAGCTTAACATGTTGAGGTTCTCTTTGGGAGTGACGAGGATGGACAGGATCAGGAACGAGTACATCAGAGGGACAGTTCATGTTAGATGTTTCGGAGATAAAGCCAGAGAGGCCAGATTGAGGTGGTTTGGACATGTTCAGAGGAGAGACTGTGAATATATTGGTAGAAGGATGCTGAGGTTGGAGCTGCCAGTCAGGAGGTCTAGAGGAGAGGAGAAGACCAAAGAGGAGATTTATGGATGTAGTGAGAGAGGACATGAAGTTAATTGGTGTGAGTGAAGAGGATGCAGAGGACAGGGTTAGATGGAGGCACATGATTCGCTGTGGCGCGCCCTGAAAGGGAACAGCCGAAAGGAAAATAAGAAGAGACAGGAACAGAACACACGACCAACTTAAGATAACCTGAACTAAGAACGGACAGGGAGTGAAGGGAGGTGACTCAATATAAAGGGAGTGCAGATGACGAGGAGAAGGTGCAGGGAATCAGGGAAGAGCGGGAGTGCTGTTAGTGAAGTGACTACAGGTGTGGGACTGGGAGGCAGAAAGGGCAAATGAGGGGCGTGGAAGGATGTGGATTGTAACATTAGGTCTAAGTCCTCAGCAAAAAAGCAGCCCTGGATAAATGATAATATTCACAGCTGTAAAATGGAATGCAGGATAGCAGAGCGCAGATAGAAGAAATCCAGCCTCGAAGTCCACAGAATCCAGTATAACCAAGCCAGAAACACGCTGACGAAGGAGATTAGGGTACCCAAGAGGAGTAACACTGAGTTACAACAGGTTTGTAGCCAAAAACCTTACGTCAGTGTGGCGAGGCCTGCAGGAAATAACCAGCTACACGAAACCATCCCCCCACACTGTGGGAAATCACCAACTGGCTGATGACCTAAATGTGTTTGACGTGCCCACATTTACACCCCTCACCCGTTCTGACATCAAACAACCAACTACACACTTTCAAAACTGTGGAGATGACAGTGGACTTCAGGAGAAGCCCCCCAACACCGTCCTCACCATATCCAAAAACATAGTGTCTGCTGTGAAAGCCGTCAGGTTTCTGGGATCCACAATCTCCCAGTACCTAAAGTGGGCGTCCAACATAAATTCGTTCATCAAGAAGGCCCAGCAGAAGAAGTTGCCTCAGTAGTTGCTGCTCCAGTTCTACTCTGCAATAATCCGGTCTGTTCTCTGCACATCTATCACTGTCTGGTTTGTTCTGGTCACCAAACAGGACAGGTAGAAACTAAAAAAAGACAGTCAGGACTGCAGAAAAGATCATCGGTGCTGACCTGTACTCCATTCAGGACTTATACATGTCCAGAGTTAGCAAACAAGCAAGAAACAGATCCATCCACACCCTAGTCACAAACTGTTCCAAGTTCTCCCTTTTCATAGGCGCTACAGAGCACTTTACGCCAAAACAACCAGACAACAGTTTCTACCCAGAGGGCATCATTCTGATGAACCCTTAACACCAGTGACAGGAACAATCCCTGTGCAATAACCCTGTGACATTAACATCCACTGTACCTGTACATTTATCTCATTGTTTATGTAAATAGTATGCCTTTTTAAATCTGTGCACGCTGTACATACAATAAATATTGTCATATCCACCTACCACATGTGTATAAAGCAACCTGCAACATTATTTATTTCAGCAGCATTTGAACTCTACACCATTGCACTAACTGTGTTACTGTTTACATATGTTACTGTTGTTGTTTTTCATACTTTTGCATATATATATTGCACATAGTAGCTTAATGTTTGTTTACATTGTAGAGTTTGTTGTCCTTGTTTTTAGCTGTATTTATGTCTCTTTCTGTGTACATTGAGAAAATGAAAATGTATGTACACATACCTGGCCAATAAAGCTGATTCAGATTTGGTTTCTTATGACGGAGTTATTGTAACCCTATATAGTAATAATACCCGCGGAACACACCATTTTTCCGAACTACCCATAAACCTAGATTTTTATTTAAGACAACCAATAAGCTCTCATTGTTCCCCAGCTGAAAGTGATGCTGATTGTGAATTGTTTTAATCCTATTTTACTGATGAAGTGTAGTCAATTAGATCAGGAATGAGTACATCAGAGGGACAGCTCATGATGTTTCGGAGATAAAGCCAGAGAGGCCAGATTGAGGTGGTTTGGACATGTTCAGAGGAGAGACTGTGAATATATTGGTAGAAGGATGCTGAGGTTGGAACTACCAGGCAGGAGGTCTAGAGGAAGATCAAAGAGGAGATTTATGGATGTAGTGAGAGAGGACATGAAGTTAATTGGTGTGAGTGAAGAGGATGCAGAGGACAGGGTTAGATAGAGGCACATGATTCGCTGTGGCGACCCCTGAAAGGGAGCAGCCGAAAGGAAAAGAAGAAGTCAATTAAAGCCTCTATTACCCCCAATGCCATTTAGTCTGATGTCCTTTACCCGCAACAAGATAGTTTTAACCAGTTTTATGCTTTTTTGCCTTGTCTGATGTTTTAGAAATACTTTTGCATGTGAGAGTGTCTTCCAGCCCTCTTGATGTAATAAACCAACAAAGTTTTTACTAAAAGTAATGAAATTTGTCAGGCCCTGTTTGTAGAGCAGCCTTTGACACAATCGACCCCAACATCCTGTTAGACAGACTGAGGTACTGGGTGGCGATATCTGGTACAGCCTTAGAATGGTTTTCATACCTGTCGAATAGGAGGTTCTGTGTCTCTGTGAAGAACTATGATTCTCCATTTTTCTCTGTTAATTATGGTGTGCCTCAGGGGTCAGTTTTGGGACCAATTTTATTTTCTTTATACATGCTTACCGTTGGGCACATTATTCATAGACATGGTCTCTCTTTTAATTTTTATGCTTATGATACATGATGTACCTGTCCGTTAGATCCACACAACCTGGAATGCTGAGTTAACTTAACAACTGCCTCTGTGATGTCAAAAACTGAATGTCAGAAAATTTCCTTCAGCTGAACTCTACAAAACAGAGATTCTTGTCATTGGGTCCCAGCACATGGCAAAAAAAAATCTGACATCTGCTGGTTCTCTATTGAATTAAATTAATCCTGTTTCAAGGAATTTTGGCATCTGGTTTGATAATAATTTAAGTTTTGAGCAGCACACCACAAAGCTTGTGCAATCATGTTTTTATCATCCTAGAAATATTCCAAAAATACAATCCATCTTAACTTAAAAAAGAGAGACCATTTTACTCACCTTCATCTCATCGATGAACCAAAAATCTATTGATTGACTATAGACCTGTAGAACTCAGCTGCCAGGCTTTTAACCAGAACCAAAAAACATGATCACTTAGCTCCAGTTTTAGCCGCTTTACACTGGCTCCCTGTGTGTTTTAGAATAGATTTTAAGATTTTGCTGATTATTTTTAAGGCCCTTCATGGCCTCTCTCCCCACTATTTCTCTGACCTCTTGGTACCATACACGCTGGCACGTACTTTGAGATCCTCAGGCAGGGGTCTTGTGCCTGTTCCAGAGACCTGGCTGCAAACTAAAGGGGACAGAGTGTTTGTCAGGGCCCCCAGGCTTTGGAACAGCCTACCCGAGGAAATCAAGTAGGCTGAGTCAGAGATCTCTTTTAAATTCCTTCTTAAAGCATTTATCGGAGTGCCTTTCCTGATTTTGCTTGAGTTTTAATTTTACTTTTAGTTGAATGAGTGTTGTATTTTGCTGCATTTGTGAAGCACCTTGTAACATGGATTTGGAAAAGTGCTCTATAAATAAAGATAATTATTAATATTATTATTATTAAGTACTGGAGCTCACCTATGACAGTTGTGGCTGGTTTCAAAGGTTATGTAACCACTGTTCCTAAGTAGCAAGTGTAGATACAACTATAGCTAACCACATAATCAAATGTTGGACTGACTTTATAAATATTTTCATCATGTTAAGAATATTATTGAATGATTTCATTTACTTACTTTCATTACTTGCATTTACTAGAAATTAAGCCACATTTGAAACATCCATTCTGAGGAAAAGTTGCAGTGCATGCAAAGGTCAAGCTCATCTAATAGGCTATGCTATGAAAATGTTGTTAAGTAAGGTTTCATTTCCTGCAGGCATTGTGGCTGCAGCACAAGCTGGCCAAGATTAACAGGCTGCATTTGTAATGTTTCTTTGCAGATGCATCACAAATAAAGAAACCGTCAGAAGAGTGAATGATGAATGGAAGGATGTTTTGCTGACATCATCTTTACTAGTTCAATCATGAATCCGTAAAAAGAAATATACTATGGTCGCGCTAGGTTTTTTGTCCTCTCTTCTGCGTGTTTGACTGAGGGCGGGGCTCAGCTCCTACACTCGCACCACTCTCTGAAGCTTATTGTCGTCAACTTCTCTCCTCTCATCTGTCTTATGGTGGCTGGACAGCAAGAGAAATTGTAGTGGCAAACTAGAGAGATACTTGGAGGATGCAGACCTCCACCAAGGCCAATAGTCCAGTATTCTATGATATGCAAAAAAGTGATATTTACAAAACTATTAGAATTCCAGTATGTGAAACAAGCACGTTGTGACTGTAACAACCGTAGCCAAACCAGGGGGGAAAAAAATCACCTTTCTATTACGCGAGTTGTCATCAACTCGAATAAAGAGCTGTCAACAACTCGATTAAAACATTAACTTTATTTTCACATGGTTCAATGTCTCCACCACAGCCTCTCTGCTCTGCTGTCCGCTGTAGGGTTAAGTGTAGGGTGAGAGCATATATGTATGGATAAAACAGTCCTGTTGAGCTTTACACGTGACACACAGATCTCCCGTTACCCGCGACCCCTAACGGGAACAAGCGGTAGAAAATGACTGACTGACTGACTGACACAGGTCTCCCTCTATATATAGGCTACTTCATTCAACAATGGGCTGCTCCAATGTTATTGCCACAATAATTTATTATGTTGTAAAGATTATGTTCATAGATGCATCAGGAATAATCATATTGTATTGGGTGCCTGTGCTATTGGACAAGGCAACTCACATGCAACGTGCTTTTAAACAATGTTGCTCTGATAATCAGCTGGGTTGTGTTACACTACTGTCTACCATTCATCATTCACAATACGCAGCTGACATTTATCCTTTAAAGCAAGCAATTTTTGCTACTTCAGCCCTGCATCTACTGTTTTTCCAACCCATTTTAATGAAACAGCACCCACTTCAGCTGTCGCAGTCCCTCCTGCCCATCCTGCTACTGCTCCTCTCGGGGAGTCGCTCTTAGTTGCCAGAGTGTCTCTGGGCTAGGCTGAGCAGACAGGCTGGTGTTTCGGTTTAAAGAGTGACCATGTTAACTGGTGACTTTCAACTGTGTATGTCATAGTTATGAGGAACACAAAGAGAATATGTAGCTGTCCTCGTGAATACCTCTGTATTTAATTTTTCATCACAATTTCAAAAACACATACCTGATTTGTCTTTGGAGTCTTTTTTAAGGAATCATATCTCCTACTAACACAGTCGTGGTTGGAACATTGCTTGTTGTTAAGGAATATGTTGAATACAGGAAGAGAGCAAGTTGCTCTTCCTGTGAATGTAGATCTCTAGTACATTTTCTAAATACACCTATTCATCTTTGGAGCCTGTTTGAGTAAACATATGCAGAAGAACTATTCAGCCATTATAAACATTAAAAAAAGAAAAAAAGGAAAATTACTTTTTTACAGTTAGATCTCATACCATTGTGGGAAAAATGGTATGAGATCATTAAACACTACTAAAGATTGGGAGATACCTACTAAAGATTGGGAGATACCGCCACATCATTTTGTAACTGGTGTAAAATAAAACAATTTATACAGAATACAGACAGTCGTCTCTTAAAAACAGGCAGTAGCCAGATCAACTTGTGATCACACTGCCCATGCACTTCAGACCATTTTGGTATTTTACTGTTTCCAACACAAATAAGCTTCCATTTAAAAACAGTTAATTCAAAACGTAATTGTAGTGCTACAAATCAATGAAGCAAATGTTGTGGATCTAATCACATGGAAATATTTAAGTTTGAAGATCCCGCATCAGCCGCACAATAAAAAATCAATGTTTCAATGTAGGTGTGTTCTGATAACTTACCGTCTATCTGCAGCTGCAGAAATACTGCTGTCCTCCCATTCTAATCACATTGATGATGGAAATAGACAGTATATCTGGTTTCCTCCTCTGTCTCTCCTCTGGAGTGTGAGAATCTTCTATTCTCTGTCTCCCTCGTTCCATCAGCAGCTGTGCATCTGTCAGCATCCACTGATCTCTGAGCTGCTTAATGCCACTACACTCTCCTCTGCCTCTCCACACACTCTCAGCCTCCTCTCTCTCGTCTGTGCTGTTAGACACTTATTTTTCTAGTATGCTGACATGTTCTCTCTCTCTCTCTCTCTCTCTCACACACACACAGACTGTCACTTGCTCTTTTATCTGCTATCGCTCCGCTGTTTCAAGTTTCAACTCTACTTCTGTCTGATACATTCTGCAACCTCTAAATGACACACAACCCACTAATTTCCCTGAAAAATACATATTAAGGTGAGAATAAAGAAAAATGATGAAAGTTTGATGGGTTGTTGCATTGAATTAGAGGGAAAAAGAGATGGAAGATAAATCGCCAGAGGAAGATTTGGATATTAGAATTAGTTTAGTAGAAATGTATGTATAGAAAGGTGGAGAAAATTCAAAAAGGAGTGCAAATTAACCACAGCACATACACAAACACACAAAAATGAATAAAAGAGATAAAAAAAAGAGAAAATCAGAGGGCCAATTTGCATAATTTAACCTGATTTCTGTCATTCAAATGTGGACAGGAAGTAAAAATTGACATTAAAATGTTCTTCCAGAATGGTGGCATACTAGTTCCAAAAATAAATAACTGTAAAGAATGAAGTAATTTCTAGTCAACAGTCTTTTGAGAAAATGCCTTCCCAGAGAAAGAATAAAGTTGTAATTTTCCAAGAAAAACTGTAATAATCATGAAATAGTCATAATATACTTACATAGTCATACTTACATGAATAACCTATTTATTTTTATTTCAAGAAAAAAGTATCAGAATTGTGTCGTAATTTGGCAAAATTTTATGACACATTTGTAATTTCACAGGTAAAACGTATTACTATTTTTTGAAAAAGTCAAAATGTTACAAGAATAAATTCTAAACTTTACCAAAAAGTAATAATATTACTTGATAATAGTATGATAATGGAAATGTATTTTTCCAAGAAAACACTTGACTATTCATTATGTGAATAAAGCAAAAACTAAATTTGGTATCAGAAAAAAGACACATTTTAAAGAAAAAGTAAGATAATGGTCAATATTTTGAAAAGGAAAATGACAATATTATAAGATACAATCAAATGTTTATTTTCTGAGGAAAATCTTGCATTAGCGCCATTGTAGGTAAAAGAAAATAATTACAGAGTTGGGAAGGGG
Source organism: Coreoperca whiteheadi (assembly GCA_011952105.1). Lineage (NCBI taxonomy): Eukaryota > Metazoa > Chordata > Actinopteri > Centrarchiformes > Sinipercidae > Coreoperca > Coreoperca whiteheadi. The sequence continues at coordinate 93,317 of CM022475.1, read as the reverse complement.
GGGTAAAGTTCGCATTTGCAAACATCCATGCATTAGCAAAAGAAAGCACAAACAGTATTTATGAAATCAGATTTAAGTGGAATACAAGCAGAAACACCAAATATTAGTTAAGTGTTCCAAGCAAAATCAAAAGTTTTTCAACAGGCGGCTGTGGCTTTGTGGCAGAGAGGGTCGTCGACCAATCGGAAGGTCAGCGGTTCGATAAGGTAATTAATAACAGTACAGGGGAACTGTATGGCTCAGTTACAAATCAAAACTGTCTGTGTTTATCTGTTGACAAACAGGGAGATGCAAAAATGATGACAGACACCCAGTGCACCACAAAACCATGGTTCCCTGAGTGGGGAACAAGATGTTGCGTCAGTGATGACACTTGGGGAATGAAATGCTGCGTCAGTGACGACACTTGGGGAACGCCTTCAGCGTGACCACATCTGAATCACATGTACAACCTAGTCCATTCTTGACTGGTGTGACGTTAACACTGTGCACACTGGCGAACCCGGAAGTTATAAAGGGAGCCGGCTTCACTGTTGTTGTTAGCCTTATGATCGACTAAAGCAAGCTGCTCCCAGGCATGCAGGTAGTATGGCACAGGGATGCAGCATCTCATTCCCATCTCATGGACCCATGGTTACATGTGTAACCTGAGACATTCTCTTTCGGGAACTCCACGTTGCATCGGTGACAACACTCAGGGAACGCACTACCAACCTCGCCATGCTGATGGCTGCCTGTCCTAGAATGAAGCAATTAAGCCACACTTAGGAACAAAGCCCTCGGGACCCCAGAGTATCCAGGCAATCCAAGCTGTAAAACCTTACAAAAGTATGGGGGGAAGACCACCCCGCAGCCTCACATATTTCAGGGAACGATGTTCCCGACCACCATGCCCTGGAAGACGTCACATTTCATGTGGAGTGAGCTTTGATAGGCAGAGGTAAAGGCAAGCCATGGACCTCCTAAGCCTAAGCAATAACTTCAACAATACACCTGCTGATGGTGTGGTTGGTCGCAGGGCAGCCCTTCTTAGGGTTTCCAAAGCAAACCAGCAATTGGTCAGATTCTTTTCACTGAGATGTCCATTGGACCTATATCTCAAGGGCTCTGACCAGATAGAGCCTGTCCTGTTCCGCCGATGCAAGAGGAGGATGAAAAGACTAAAGGACCACGCGCTGGGCCAACACAGTGGATACCCTAGGTACATAACCCTGTCCAGGATGGAGGATGGCCTTCACTGCAACTGGAGCAAACTCCAGGTATGCACGGGCCACAAACTAGGGCTGCAAATATCTCACTCTTTTGAGATAGGCAGCTATCACTGCCATGTACACCTTAAGTGTAAAAGGGAGAAAGCCTGGGTGAAAATTAGTCCTAAAGGAATTCCAGTACTGAAGTTAATGAGCAGTTAACTGGATTCAGTTGATGCTCTCGGCACCAAAAAGTGAAAGTTCTCTGCATAAAAGAATAAAGTTTCCTCGTGGAAGGAGCTTTATAATGAAGGATGGTCCCAACTACCTCGGTAGAGAGACCAGCAGCTTGGAATGAACCCCCTCAGGGGCCAAACCCAGAGCTTCCACATCCCTGGTCAGGCATGAAATATTTCGCTGTTGGCCTGTGACAGGAGATCCCTCCTGATGGGAATCTCCCATGGGAGACTGTCCAGGAGGGCTTTCAGGTCCAAAAACCATATTCGGGAGGGCCAGAATGGGACCACCAGCAGAAGCTGAACCCTGGTTTGGCCAACTCTCTTTAGAACTCCCGGGAGCAGGACAATCTGGGGAAAAGCGTACAGCCGAAGCCTCCGCCATGATCTTACTGTACCACGACCGCCCCAGGGGCGCTGGATGCACAAGGGAGACAGAGGGACAATTTGCGTTCTCTTGGAACGCAAACAGGTCCATGTCCGCACTTCCGAACCTCCTCCAGATAATCTGCACCTTCCAGGCCTCAGCCCCATCTTCGACAGGATGTCCACTCCCACAATCAGGTACCCCGGGATGTAAATTCCTCTCAGAGAGAGCAGCTTCCCCTGGGACTACAGGGCCCTGAGGTCTGGGAGAAAGTGCCGTAAGGCTAGCAAAATTGCCAACATTTCTAGGTAATTTATATGTGATAGATGATGAGTCAACCACAGACCTTGGGACGAGTGGCCATCCATGACCTGGCCACATTCAGTGCTGGAGGCGTCCGTGGACAATATTCGACAATGACACTGTTAGACAAATCTTACTCAAAGACGAGAGAGTCACTGGAATCTTGTTGTGGAAATGATCTAATAAAGCACTCAAGACACACTGGACTACTACTGCTAATGTGATCAGGGAGACAGGTAGGAGGGTACTTGGTGTGTCATCTGGAAAGAGGAAAGTGGACAAGGAGACTTGGTGGTGGAACCAGGAAATTCAGGAGTGTATACAGAGAAAGAGGTTAACAAAGAAGAAGTGGGACACTGAGAGGACTGAAGAGAGTAGACAGGAGTATAGGGAGATGCAGCGTAAGGTGAAGGTAGAGGTAGCAAAGGCCAAACAAAGAGCATATGAGGACTTGTATGCTAGGTTGGACACTAAAGAGGGAGAGGTGGATTTGTACAGGTTGGCCAGACAAAGAGATAGAGATGGGAAGGATGTGCAGCAGGTTAAGGTGATTAAAGATAAGGATGGAAATGTATTGACAGGTGCCAGGAGTGTGATGGGAAGATGGAAGGAGTACTTTGAAGAGTTGATGAATGAGTAAAATGAAAGGGAACAAAGAGTAGAAGAGGTGACTGGTGTGGAACAGGAAGTGGCAAAGATTAGCAAGAGTGAAGTGAGGAGGACGTTGAAGAGGATGAAGAGTGGAAAGGCAGTTGGTCCCAATGACATACCTGTGGAGGTATGGAAGTGTCTAGGAGAGGTGGCAGTAGTTTGTTTAACAAGATCTTGGAGAGTGAGAGGATGCCCGAGGAATGGAGGAGAAGTGTACTGGTGCCAATTTTTAAGAACAAGGGAGATGTGCAGAGCTGTGGCAACTACAGAGGAATAAAGCTGATGAGCCATACAATGAAGTTGTGGGAAAGAGTAGTGGAAGCTAGGCAAAGGGCAGAGGTGAGCATTTGTGAGCAGCAATATGGTTTCATGCCTAAAAAGAGCACAACCGATGCAGTATTTGCTTTGTTGATGCTGATGGAGAAGTACAGAGAAGGTCATAAGGAGTTGCATTGTGTCTTTGTAGATTTAGAGAAAGCGTATGACAAGGTGCCTAGAGAGGAGCTGTGGTATTGTATGAGGAAGTCTGGAGTGGCAGAGAAGTATATTAGAGTGGTGCAGGACATGTATGAGAGCTGTAAGACTGTGGTGAGGTGTGCTGTAGGTGTGACAGAGGAGTTCGAGGTGGAGGTGGGTCTGCATCAAGGATCGGCTCTGAGCCCCTTCTTGTTTGCTCTGGTGATGGACAGGCTGACAGATGAGCTTAGACAGGAATCTCCATGGACTATGATGTTTGCGGATGACATTGTGATTTGTAGTGAGAGCAGGGAGCAGGTGGAGGAGAATCTAGAGAGATGGAGGTCTGCTCTGGAAAACAGAGGAATGAAGCTTAGCCGCAGTAAGACAGAATACATGTGTGTCAATGAGAGGGACCCAGGTGGAACGGTGAGGTTATAGGGAGCAGAGGTGAAGAAGGTGCAGGACTAAGTACTTAGGGTCAACAGTTCAGTGCAATGGAGACTGTGGAAAAGAGGTGAAGAGGCGAGTGCAAGCAGGTTGGAACGGGTGGAGAAAAGTATCAGGTGTGTTGTGTGATAAAAGAGTATCAGCAAGAATGAAAGGAAAGGTGTTCAAGACGGTGGTGAGACCAGCGATGTTGTACAGCTTAGAGACAGTGGCACTGAAGGGCCAGATTGAGGTGGTTTGGACATGTTCAGAGGAGAGACTGTGAATATATTGGTAGAAGGATGCTGAGGTTGGAGCTGCCAGGCAGGAGGTCTAGAGGAAGACCAAAGAGGAGATGTATGGATGTAATGAGAGAGGACATGAAGTTAATTGGTGTGAGTGAAGAGAATGCAGAGGACAGGGTTAGATGGAGGCGCATGATTCGCTGTGGCAACCCCTAAAAGGGAGCAGCCGAAAGGAAAAGAAGAAGATTATTATCAAATAGAGTAAAAGCAAAATAATCATCAATTGATCAAAAACAAGACATTAAAGACACTTCACATTTATAAAGGGAAATTTTGCAAAAAGATAAAAAGGAAAAAGAAAAAAAAAGGGAAAATCATCATTAGACAACAAAGCGTGTTCAATAGGACCTATAGTTCCAGAGCACCCCAGGGCAGAAGGCTGTTACTTTTCAAATCAAGAGTTTTTTTCCTCCTGAGGTCAGCCACAATATTTTCAACTGCACCCCCACTCTCTGGATGGTAGGCACAGTGTCTGACAAAAATGAAATTTTATTCTTTACAAAATGGGACCATTATCTGACAACTTTTCTGGAATAATGTCCTGTACCAAATGTTTAGCAGTTAATTTTGGATCTGCATGTTTACAGGGAAAAGCCTCTACCCATTTAGAAATAACAACCACCACTGGACAATGCTTGTACCCTCTAGCTGGTGTTAATTCAATAAAATCCATCATACAATGCTGAAATGGACTGTCACAAATAAGAAATGTTGATTGTGTTTTGCTGTGTGACTTACCTACATTGTGTTGAGCACACAGTACACACGCGCAGTTAGAGCCATCCTGCAACCCAGGCCGGGTTATGTACCTAAAGTACCCACTGAGGTGGCCCAGCCAGTAGTCCTGCAGGCATTCCATCTTCCTTCAGAGAGGGGCACGCTGGGCCAAACTCTTACAAACATGTAAGAGCTGTGAGATTACGAAGGCTGAGGTGGTCCACCCTCAGCTCTAGCCCGACCTAGGACCCCTAGACCTCTGGCAACGGGGGCTAAACCGCCGTCGTTGCATGGTGGAGCGCCGTCCCATCCTCGGATGTGAGGGCCCCGCCAAAGTCAAGGCCCTAAGCAGGTCGGCTGGGCACACCCATGCCATGGCGTGCGGGCATGCCCCGCCTGACCCGCTGCCCTGTATGCCTTGCCCACTAAAGTCAATGTAGTGTGACAAGGCCTACTAGGCAACGTTGGGGTCTTAAGGGAGGTCGCGGCCTGGGCGATAAATCGCCACCAGTGTCTCCCCTCCCTAGCCGTTCTCCTTGCACCCACTGATCGACGCAGACTGGCGACCAGTCGGGCTATAAAACCGTGCAAAATACGGCCTGGACCAGGATTTCGACACCGATTCAGAGGCAGTCACACTGAAGGCGTTCCCCATAGCATCAGCTGACGCAGCGTTGAAGTTCCCTTGAAAGGGAACCATAGATTGGTAGATAGACATCGTTACATGTAGTCCTAAATAACTTTAGATATAGATAGATATATTAGGCTACATAATTACACATACATACAGTATATATATCAATATAGATATATATATCTATATCGATATAGATATAGCTATCTAGTAAGATGTGGCAGCAGCGGGAACCAACTCGGAAAAGAACTCGTTCATGGGATGACTTCGAATTGCTGGCGGATAATAAAGTAAGTACGACTCTTATTTTTATTCACCTGTATTTACACCGGAACCCCTTAAGTACAATGTTACTATAGAAAACATAGTAACACGATTGTCTGCGATGTAGCCTACATGTCTGTTGTAGCAAGTGCATTACTATTTTAGTGAAATTAATTCATTCAAAATGTTATTGACTTTGCTAACTGATTGTTTCACAGGTAAGCTGTGTGATACGAGACTGTCATACAGCAACAATACCTCGTCCATGCTGAGGCATTAAGGGCCAAGCATAGAAGAGAGATGGATCCGGCGCCAGAGAACATGGAGCCAGCTATTGCCATTAACACTGGTATTACCTTTGCCTGTAAGTTTGTTTTATATTGCCCTGTGATACACACATTAAATAACACTTAGTATTTTTCTGTAACCTATTGTATTGTCAGTCAGTCAGTCATTTTCTACCGCTTGTTCCCGTTGGGGGTCGGGGTGACTGGAGCCTATCCCAGTGACTTTGGGCCTTAGGCGGGGTACACCCTGGACAGTGGCTGACACATAGACAGACAACCATTCACTCCGGAGAACCCAGAGAGGGCCCACGGTAAATGCAGCAGCAATTGGGCCGCAATGTTAAGAAGCTCAAACTGGAGGTGGACACACAGTGGAACAGCACTCTGGAAATGCTTCAACGCCTCTATGAGGAAAGAGAGGCAGTAGCAGCAGCTCTTGCTTCTCTAAGCACAGACCTCACTCCTCTAAACAACCAGCAATATGAAAGCACAGGAGAATGCATCAAGGTATGTTGCAGAAGGGTTTACTCGATCAGCGCATAATACTACACTGAACAATGAATAAAACTACACCACACAGTAAATGCATTCAGGCATTATGAATTTCCTGTCATTTCAGCTGCTGGCTGCATTCAAGCTGGCAACTGTGGAGTTGTCCGAGAAGAGATTCGAGATCGAAGGTCATACCCCTTTACCATGTATTGAGACATCCAACAGAACAATTGAATAAACAAATGATTACCCCCATGGCACAACATCTAGCACATAACCTAATCAGGTGCATGGGAGACAGACTTCAGGACAAAGAAAAGGAAAGTTCCCTCGCAGTCGCTACACTACTGGATCCACGCTATAAAACATTTGGATTTACCAGTCAGAGAGTGGCAGCCGGTGTCAAAGAGCGCCTGATTACAGAATGTACAAAAATTAACATACACAATGCCAAACAGTAACAGCAGCCATCTACTTCTCAAGCACTACCTCAGCCTCCAGCACCAGCCTACACAGGTCTTTCTTTTTTAATTGATTATAAGTAAGAAATAACTAATGACTTTTCTGTGATAATGATCTTCAATTTATTTTAGGGGTTAACCTGTGGAGGCTGCTAGATCAAGATTCAAACCGAGCTAGGCAAATGCTATTGTGGAATTAAACCACTACCTTGCTGATCCTCCCCTGGTGCTAACTGAGGACCCACTCGCATACTGGGCCACCCATAAAACTGTTTATCCTAACCTGTATAAAGGAGCCAAGCATTTCCTGTGTACCCCTGCCTCATCTGTGCCATGTGAACGTGTTTTTTTCCAAGGCTGGGAAATAGTAAGTAAAAGAAGAAAACGCTTAAGTCCAAAAACTGTTGAAACACTTGTATATCTTCAGTAACACAAGCACCCACTACCCTGTTCTTCAAGCACACCTTCTTTCCCCATGCATAAACCTTGTTAGCAATGATCCCAGTTCCAGTTCCATGTGAAAATATCACTTAAAATCAGTCTTTATATGCAGATGTTATCTTTATTACTATTATTTAAAACCATACAATCATATATCGCAGTCAAACAGAAAATTGCTGTAGTCTTAATTTTCTTGCTCCATGATACAGTTAAATGCTCATTTATGATGCATGAACCACTTTGTTGTTTCATTCTGTATCGCAACTAAGCCACTGGTCTAGTTGTCTCGGCCCTGTCGGGGAACTGAGCAGAGGAATGGGTGGCTCCTATGGTTTGTCTTGAAACTCAAGGGCTATGGGTTATTTTCTGAAAATAAACGTGGGTTCGATTCCCGAACCAACTGAGTATTATTTAGGTCCTCGATTAAACATTTGAAATGAATTTGCCTACTAAACACCGTCTATTCAACATCTTTTAAGTGATGGGCTATTTAGAGTTGTTTTTAATGATAGAATAAGATTCATAGCCCAAAACATGATAGACTTCTACAAACAGACATACTAAATAAAAAACATGGGCTTTAACATGAGTTCCGATTTATTTTATACTTTATTATGTCAGTTTGAAACCATACAACCATGATGATTCAAATCCCAAACAATCCATGAACCAGACACTTCCCAATTGCATTTCATTTTATTGACCACTAGATGTCCTCTCGAGCACTGTGTCATTGAAGCCTCGAATAATGAACCTTTTTTTTTTAATACTGTGTTAAGGCTTCAACAAAGCTTCAAGCACCCATCACTACAGGCAGACAGCTAAGTCGGCAAGCAACAGGCATAACTCCAAAGGTAAATGAGCTCCAAAAACACTGACGGACAGGAGCAAAACAATTCCTTAAACTTAGATGCAGAGTCATGTGAAGTTCTGACGCCAAGTGTCAGAAAAGTTACATTGTTACATGGGATTACAGTGGGATTACAATGTTCCATTCCATCTTGATGTTACTATCAATGCAGTGTTTTGCACTTATTTCCTGGTTCAGTGGTCTCATCTTTGTCTCATTATCATTCTTTTTCCATTTTCATTCTTTAGGAACCAACACATCAGGGAAACATCAACGGAGAGACTCGTAAAACATCCTCAGCATGGTCCGGCAGATACGATTTTGGTACTTCCTGTTTTATTTTAGTAATCGGTCTGTTCACTCCTGTGTCTGTCTGCTTTACTTCCTACCTCCTGATTTACTGAATATGTTCACCTGTGTTATGTAGTGACCTGTGTCAACGCTGTGTCAGCTGACGCTATGGGGAACGCTTTCAGCGTGACTGCCTCTGAATCTCTGTATCAACTTAGACCAATCTTGATTGGTGACACGTGACATACGCCGGCGGAACCGAAGTATAAGGGGAGCCAGCTTCACTGTTGTCGTCAGTCTTCTGATCTTGAGCAAGCGCTCTGGGTCTCTGTGGAAATGACGAGTGTGAAGCGGTTTTGGCAGTGCTTCCTCCCTGCCCGCGGATTATCCCCACCGGCAACTCACGTGTTTTGGTTGGCTGTTTTGGGTTGAGAGCTCGCTCTGTCAGCCCTCGAGGTTGACTGTGAGCAGCGTGAGCATCTCCTCGGGAGCTCGCTCCGCTTGGTGCGGGTCCCGCGGCTGCCGTGAGAAACGGGAGAGACACGGCTCATCCGCTAATTCCCACCCGTTTTCGGGACCGGAAGCCTGCATCGCGGCTTCTTCTGACCGGAATGGGGGACGTGTTCAGAGGCCACACAATTGTGTCTGCTGTCTGCACAGAGAGCAGGCTCTGTCAGCCCTGAGGGGTGACTGTGAGCAAAGAGGGTGCCCTCTCTGAGGAGAGATAAGACGCTCTGCTCTCGACTGACTGTTTGTTGTTTGATGAAGCCAGGCTGAGCCTGCAGCGTCTTGTGACCTGGATGTGGAGCTCGCACAGAGAGGATCCAGTTCCGAGGACCTGGATGTCCTGAGTGCGGAAGGTGGTGACGTGGGTGGCTCGTCAGCCCAGTTACTGCAGCATGAGGAGCTGGTGGAGGTGATTTTTCCCAAGAGAGGAAAATGGTGGCTAGGCTCAATATCGCCTGGCCAGCGGAGCAGCAGGACACTCTTCGCCGGAGTAGCTCGGTGAGTGTTTCTTTCTAGCCACACCTCCACGCCCACGTCAGGACCTGCCGTTCTTCTGGATCTCCACACCGAGGTGTCGAAATCCTGGTCCAGGCAGTATTTTGCACGTTTTTTTAGCCCGACTGGTCGCCAGTCTGCGTCGATCAGTGGGTGCAAGGAGAACGGCTAGGGCGGGGAGACGCTGGCGGCGTTTATCGCGCAGGCCGCGCCCTCCTTTAAGACCCCGACGTTTCCTAGTAGGCCTTGTCACACTACATTGACTTTAGTGGGCAAGGCATAGGGGGCAGCGGGTCAAGCAAGGCATGTCCGCACGCCATGGCATGCGTGCGGGTGTACCCAGCCGACCTGCTTAGGACCTCGACTTTGGCGGGGCCCTCACATCCGAGGATAGGACGGAGCTCCGCCATGCTACGACGACGGTTTAGCCCCGGTCGCCAGAGGTCTCGGGCCTGAGCTGAGGGTGGACCACCTCAGCCTTCGAAATGTTGCAGCTCTTACATGCTGGCTCAGAAAGTGAGTTTGGCCCAGCGTGCGCCTCCCTAGTGGCCAAGGGGCTTGCTCCAGCCTGCTCGGAGAGGACCTGAGAGGGAGAAGACGAACCTGAGGGCCGTGCTTCTCGCCCAGCAGGCCTCACAAAAGAGGCCCTGACTCGAGAGTCGGGTTTTGGAGTGTGCCCCCCCCTTTCGGGGTTGAGCATATGGCTGCTCCCCCATTGTGCCCTCAGGAGCTCAGCCTCAACCCTGCCACCGGTGGCGCCTCGGGGCATGGCGATTTCCATGCAACCGTTGCCTTTAGACCTGCACAGCTGTGCAGCAGTCAGGCCAGAGTTGCGTCCTCTACTAAGGCCTGTAGACATTCCTTTTCAGTTAAATCCCGCCGTTCCATCGCTTCGGGGTACCGCAGCTCTCACATTGCAGGTTCGGAGGGCGGTCAGGCATGTACATGCTGATCCTCGGGGATTTTCCCGCCGCTGCAGTGCTTCGGGTAACCGAGGCCGCCACTCCAGGTCCCTCAGGCACCAGCCTCGAGCGCTTGGTTCCCCTGAGGGACTCTTCTGCCCGCTTGAGAAGCTTGACCCCGCGCGTCGCACTGAGTTTGCGCACTGTCCGACAAGGTTACAAGCTTCGGTTCCGGTCCACACCTGACCCTCCACTTTCTTTTTCCTACTCATGTAGACAGCCATCTTGGCCTGACCAAGCAGGAAGTTTAAAATCTGACCCTTTTCTTGTCTTTGGCGATTGTAATTAAAACCACAGATAAAGGAATGTGGATCAAAAACCTCAAACAGACTGAACACCATGCACAACAACCCAAACAGCTGTGTCAGACGCCGACACTCATAAAAACAGTGGAAAACTGTCTCCGTCACCCCACAAAACGGACACCCCACAGGAACAGTGTTATTTACATTATTCACAAAAGAGTTTGTGGCAATGGCGCCGTGCAGTATCCTCCACTGCAGGTCACCATGCTTTTTGGTCAGTGGGGGCCTGGAGAGGACAGTCCAGGCGGGTTTAGAGTTCTTGTCCTGTCAGCTGATGGTTCCAGTGTCCTGGAGGACTTTAAACCCAAGTGACCAGCTAACTCCACAAAGTTATCCAGCTGTGGTCCAGCCCGCTCCAGCAGCTGGCCTAAGGTGTAAATCCCACCAGCGCCGAACCGCCCACACAGCACTGGCCCTGCCCAGACCGGACAGGTGAGGCATCCGTGTGTGAGGGGCTCCTTCAAGAGCCAGCTGAGTGAGATGGTGTCAGCCTGTCTCTGTTTTTAAGGACACTCCATACAGACAGCAGACTGCGGTAAAAGAGTGGCAGTGATGGAGATACTGGTCTGCTGCCATCCGTAAGGAACAGAGACAGGCCCAGCCCCCCGGCTCTCTGCAGGATGGAAACAGCCAGTGGTCTCCACACCAGGTCCTCAGGACCTTTGAGGAGCCGCTGGAGGAACTGCAGCCGGAAAGCTGCCCCTCTACTGGCCAGATGGATGAGTCCCTGTCCCCCCTCGTCCTTTGGCAGGAAGAGGACTCCCTGTGGTACCCAGTGCAGCTTGTCCCAGAAAAAAATCAACCAGGAGCCTCTGGATGGTGGATAGGAGAGAGGCCGGTGGGTCAATGCGCATTAACTTGTGCCAAAGAGTAGAGGAGACTAGATTATTTATGACCAGAACCCGCCCCCCATAGGACATCCTGGGTAGCAACCATCTCCACTTATTCAGCCGCCCTTTGACCCTTTCCACAGTGTCGTCCCAGTTTTTTTGGACATAGTGGCTACCCCCCAAGAAGACCCCCAAATATTTAAGGCCTTTCCTGCGCCATACCAGCCCCCCCGGCAGACTGAGCCCTCGTAGGCTCTCTCCAACCAGAAAGGCTTCGCTCTTCCCCCAGTTGACTTTGGCGCTGGACACCAGCCTAAACTGCTCCACAGCATGGTCTACATCCGCCTGCGAATCCACAATCACAATGACATCATCAGCGTAAGCAGACAACTTAAAGCTGGTGTCACAGCCCGGAATGTGCACTCCTGCCATTTAGGTCCTTAGTCTGTGAAGCAGAGGTTCTATGGCCAGGGCGTACAGCATCCCTGAAAGAGAGCACCCCTGGCGTATCCCCTTGCCAACAGAGAATGGAGGACACAGGCCCCCATTGATTTTCGTACGCTCATGATGTCACTGTACAGAGTCCGAATGTGGGCTATAAAACCAGGGCTGAACCCAAAAGCAGCCATGGTTTCCCACAGATACCGATGTTCAACCCGGTCAAAAGCCTTTTCTTGGTTTATTGAAATCAGACCTAGGTCGATGCCCAATGAGCCACAGACCTCCAAAACATCCCGAATTAGAGTGACATTGTCACTTATGAGCCTGCCAGGCACACAGTACGTCTGGTCAGTGTGAACTACGGAGGCCACCACCTCTCGAAGTCGGGAGGCTAAGACTTTGGACAGGATCTTATAGTCCGTACAGAGCAACGACACTGGCCTCCAGTTCTTAAGTAGCTGCAGGTCACCCTTTTTTGGCAGCAGGGTAACTACTGCCCTCCTGCAGCTCAAAGGCAAGTGGCCACTCTGCAGGCTGTCCCTAATGACCTCCAACAGATCCTCCCCCAGAATATCCCAGAATGCCTTGTAGAAATCAGCCGGAAGACCATCAATGCCAAGTGCTCTGCCTGTTTTCAAGTTCCCTACAGCAGCGGCCAGCTCAGCCATCGATACAGGGGCTTCCAGCCCTCTGTTCTGCTCAGCACCAACCTGAGGCAGGCCGTCATGAAACAGCCTGTCCACGTCAGCACTGTCACAGAGGTCAGATGTGAACAGATTCCGATAGAAGTTGGAGGACAAAACCCCAATCTTAGAGGACTCAGTTATTAAGCTACCGCTGTCAGAGCGCAGAGACTGGATGATCTTCCGCTGACCATTTTTCTTCTCCAGATTGAAGAAGAAATGGGATGGGGCATCCATCTGGGAGAGGTCCATGTGGCATGACCGCACCAGAGCTCCCTGTGCACAGCAGGTTGGTCAGGGCAGACTTTTTAGATCTGAGGGATTGTAAACACCCCCGATTTTCTGTAGACTCTGCTAAAGACTGCAGTTCAACTACTTGCATCTCCAGGTTCATTACACATTGGACCCTGTCTCTAGT
>CM022475.1:14937-65192 GCA_011952105.1 Coreoperca whiteheadi | reverse complement strand
GTGAGTCCAACAAGATCGCTCGCATCTTCAGGCAATTTATGTGCCATCGGTGCAGCGTCAACCACAGACCTCGGGCTGAGCAGCGCCCCATCCAGTGCGGTAGTGGTACACCACAGCAAGCACTGGGCCCTGGGTCAGGAACACCCGTTCCTTCCACCTGGCCAAGGAACGAAGGCCTCTGCATGTAACCTTGATCAGGCGAAAAGGATTGCCCCTCAGGGAAAATCCTGTGTTCAAGTCCAAGTGGGTTTATGGTGGAAGCTGCTGCCATGAGGCCTAACGGTCTCCGAAACTGTAACGCAATGAGATGTCGGGCTAGCTGCACCCTGAACATCATGGTCAGGATTGACTCCATCAGTGCGGGAGACAGTTGTGCCCGCAACGTAACCGACTCCCACACTACTCCAAGGAACAAAATCCTTTGTACTGGTGTAAGCATGCTCAAGTGCTAGGCCAAACGGAAGAACCCGATACTGGGAAGCTTTGCACCCAAAAGCGAACCGCAGGACCCTCCGATGTCCTGGTAGGATGGAGATATGGAAATACGCATCCCTTAGCTTTATCATGACAAACAAGTCCTCAGACTGAATGTGACTTACGATCATGGGGATTGTCAACAAGTACCGGCTAAAGAACCTGGTATGCATCTCCCAGGTGGGGGCCTGCTCCATGGCCCCTTTTTCGTTGAGAGAATGCAGCTCTTGCTCCATGACCTGCACCTGTGCCGGGCCCTTTACTTACCTGGATTTACAAGATCCCTGAGAATCTTGGAGGTCGGGACTGGAACTGAAGTCTGTACCTCTTTTGGACAGTGCACAAAACCCAGTGTGACACCATGGGCAGAGCTTACTAGGTGGGCAGGAAGTCCCTCTGTTGATAGTAATCCATTGCCTTAGCCGCTCTTCTAACGCCCACTGATCGAAGCGCACTGGTGACCAGTGGGACCCGAAAGCCGTGACAAAAATGGTCTGGACCATCATCTCAACACCTCAGTGTGGTGATCTGGGGCGGAAGAAGTTGGAATGCGGGGTTCCGGGTCCCGAAAACGGGTGGGAATTAGTGGATGAGCATATGCTCTCATTTTTAGTGCCGCTGCCGGGCTGCCTCACCACAGCCGCAAGCGAAGCTGGCCGCTCTCGGAGCCGAGAGCGGCGTGATCTCACGGGGAGATGCAGAGCGCTTGCTGAAGATCAGAAGTCTGACGACAACAGTGAAGCCAGCTCCCTTTCTAACTTCCGGTTCCGCCGGTGTGTTGGCGTTACACTAATCAACATTGGACTAAGTTGTACAGAGATTCAGATGCGCTGACGATGGAGGCGTGCCCCATAGTGTCAGCCGATGCAGCATTGAGTTCCCTTGAAAGGGAACTGTTATTATTGTGGAAGGTAGTTTCTTCATTGCAGCCATCTTCTCCACAGAGTGACAGAATTGTTGATTTAAATACTTGAGACTTTTGAGAAATTGGAGATAAGATTTGAGATTTCTGTTTCTTGGCTTGGTTAGGTCTGCATATAATATTTTGTGATTTTGTGTTGAAAGTGTTTTATTTGATTAACCATTCTGAAAAACAGGAAATATGATGTGTCACGGTGTGCTGGAAACAGTTGACTGGGAAAAGGACCCAAATGCAGATAGCAGTGATAGGATGGTGAATAGTGGTTTAATGTCCAAATTTCAGGCAGTGGCAAAACAGGTAACAAAAATAATCCAATATGACAGGCAGATAGGACCAACACACATGATGACAAACTGACAGACAGTGAAACACACACACTAAATACACTTGGGAAGGGGTGCAAACGAGACGCCCATGACCTGAAAGACAGGTGAAAACAATCAGGCAATCAGCAAGGGAAGCAAAATCACCAGACACATGAGGGAACAGACAAATTACAAAATAAAACAGGAACTGACAGAACCTAAACCCCAAAACCCAGACAGAATAGACATATTCAAAATAAAAAAAGAAATCCACAGTATAAAGTACTCAAAGCCATGACAGTCACTCTACAACACACCAAACTTAACCCAAAAACAGGCCTATTCAAAATCAAACCCCACAAAACACAGAAACCACCCCACTCAACCCACCACCATGACATGCCAAAACCTTTTATAGAACTCTATGGGATATCCATCTGAACTGGGTGATTTATTGTCAGGCATAAGAGAGCGCTTTCTTGAGTTCTTCTAAAGTTATGGGTTTGTCTAATGTGTCCGCATGTACTATGGATAGTTTAGGAAGTTCAGTGTTGTCAAGAAATGAGTGGATGCCTGAGGCGCGGCATTCAGTCAGAGTGGTAGACTTCCTTATAGTAATCCGGGAAGATGTGGTTTATGTTTTTTGGGATGTAAATTTGGTTTCCCTGTGGATCTTTGATTGCTGTTGTCACCGTTTTTTATTTGATCCTTTTAAGCTGTTTGGCGAGAAATTTACCTGCTGGGTCATTGTTTTAAAAAAAAAAAATTCAGTCTATTTGCATGGAAAGTTGGGTTCCCTTTCAAGGGCACGTCAACGCTGCGTCAACTCCCTCAGCGTGACCGCATCTGAATCTCTGTAACTACCCCAATCTTTGATTAGCTTTAACATCAACATGTGACGCGGCCAGGCGAAACCGGAGGTTACAAGGGGAGCCGGCTTCACTGCTGATCTTCAGCAAGCACTCTAAGTCTCTGTTATGGTGAGTGTGAAGCGGTTTAGGCAGTGCGTTTATCCCTGCCCACGCTATGTTCCCAATGGTGATACACACGAGATGTGTGTTAGCTGCCTGGGAAGAGAGCATGCGCTGGCAGCCCTCGAGGGGTGGAGCTTTTCGAGGAATGTGGTCAGCTCTGCTCTCCACGAGGTAAGGGACCGGAAATCCTGGTCCGTGGGGCCTGATCAGTGGGCGCATGGAGAACGGTTATGGCGTTATGCCTGGTATTGAGGAGACATTGGCGGTGTCAAGCATTTTGCCAAAACTGTGCAGCTTCCCACACTTGAAAGGAGGGGCTTACTCCAAACTAGATTTCACTCAAGTTCGCTTTATTGAACAGTCTTGTCGATATCAACCAGTGACATGAACCAGGTTAAAAACATGTTTTAAGCCTTCCACACAAATAAACCAATGAATACTTTTTACAAGTCAAACAATGCCAAAATAAAGCAATTAAAAATGACTCTTTCCCCTGGAAATATATATACATAACCCAACAATCTCACCACTTTTTAAACAGCAATTGCTTTAAATCAGATAACAATTTTAAATATTTTCTTAACCTATTTTAAATATTTTCTTAACAAGTCAATTTAGCAAAAAAGTGGAAACAATATTATAATTATTCATTACAGGCTAGATCTTAGGCTTCAAAATGCATCTAATATTTTAATAATAATTATTCCACTATTAAAATACTTTAACTTATTTAATGTCTGATAATCATCCAATGTAAGCGGTCCTAAGTTAGTAAGCTGGTTCACATATCTTCATATTCAACACAGCAAATAGGAAAGTGATGCAATTCATTTAAAGTTACAATTTATTTGCTTCTTCTTAATTAATCAATTACCCAAATGAACCCAGAATAACGTTACCTTGACAGTTTTACACATTTTGCATACAATTTCGCTTTACCCAAAAAATGTTTTACATAAATACAAATGACAAATCACAATTCCCAAAACCCATAATCCATGTTGCACTAGTGCTTACCGGCAGTCCTTGCTTCCCATTTTTTCTGCACAGTGGGTGAAAAGTTACGTGGTTTGACCAGAGCTTACTGCTGGATGTAGTGTCTATTGTCCACCGTTCAGCTGAACAATGCAACACTTTTAAACTGCCCAAGGTACGCGCTTCTGATTTCAGTAATTACAAACATCTGCTCAAATGCGTGCAGCGCAGTAATCAGCCTGCCGACACAGCTGAGCGGCAGCCCATACCAAACCAAGACAGCCGACCACGCCTCCACGCAGGTCGCCGCCACAGGCGGCGTATTTATTGCCAGAGGCCTCGTCTTCTCTTACACCCCCGACGTTGACCACTAAGACCTGCCGCACTACCTCTACTTTATTGGGCAAGGCTTAAATGGCAGCAGGTCAGGTGGGAGCATGTCTGCACACCATGGCGGTTTTGCAGGCTTACCAGGCGGACCTGCTTGGTGACCTCAACGACGGGGGGGCCCCTGTGCATCCGAGGATGTGAAGGAGCTTCGCCGTGTGACTTATTTATCACTCAGAGCCACTAAAGACATGGCCCAAGCCATGGGACGGTTGATGGCCCTGCAGGTGGCGACGGAGTGCCATTTGTGGCTGACTCTGTTGGGCATTAAGGAGAGGGATAAGACCTTCCTTATGGATGCCTCTCCCCAATGGTTGAGGGGTTTGCTTCTGCCCACTCAGCGAAGGCCTGAAAGGGAGAATACGGACCTGAGGGCCGTGCTTCTCGCCCGACAGGCTTCGAGGAAGAGGCCCTGACGCGAGTGTCGGGCCTCGGAGGGCGCCCCCCTTTGGGGTCGAGAACATGGCTGCTCCCCCATCAAGCCCTCAGGAGCTCAGCCTCCTAACCCCGCCACCAATGGCGCTTCGGGGTGTAGCGAGTTGAACCATGCAACCACTGCCTTTAGACCTGCACAGCCGTGCAGCAGTCAGGCCAAAGTTGTGTCCTCTACAGAGCGGCTGTGGTTTCTTGGCAGAGCGGGTCGTCTAATTGTCCAATTGGAAGGTCAGCGGTTCGATCCAGCTTTCCTCAGCCATGTGTCGAAGTATCCTTGAGCAAGATACTGAACCCCAAATTGCTCCCGAAGCTGGTGAGTGAATGATGAGTTTTATTTGTACCGATGGGCAGTTAGCTCCTGCTCCTCCTTCAGTGTATGAATGTGTGTGTATGGGTAAATGTGATATGTAGTGTGAAAGCCCTTTGAGTAGTCGGACGACTAGAAAGGCGCTCTACAAGTACAGTCTATTTACATTTACAGAGGCCTGTAGACCTTTTTTCTGGTTAAATCCCGCCATACCAGCGTTTTAGGGTACCGCAGCTCTCACATTGCAGGTTTGGGGGGTGGTCAGGCATGTACATGCCGGTCCTCGGGGATTTCCTGCCACTGCAGTGCTTCGGGTAACCGAGGCCGTCACTCCAGGTCCCCCAGGCACCAGCCTCGAGCGGCTGGTTCCCCTGAGGGACTTTCTGTGTTTCGGTCCCGACCCCCCAGATTCCGAGGGATCTTGGAAACAGGTCAACCGAGTTCAAGCACAAGTGATGGAACGAGAAATACATTCTCTCTTTTACAAAGGGGCCATAGAAAAAATCCCCGCTTGGGAGATGTATACCAGGTTCTACAGCCGGTTCTACTTTATTGTTTCGAAGAGAGGCGGTGGTTTGCACCCCATATTAGATTTTCGTCGCCTGAACTGTTCTCTGAGGAGGATTCGGTTCTAGATGGTGACAATGACTATGATCGTGAGTCACCTGTCAAACTGTGCTATATTCAATATCTTCCTTTATGTGGTATTGGATTCACTAAACCAATTTCAAATGAAATTAGAAAAAAATCCAGAAATGTACATTTGAATTAAACACTTTTCATATCCCTTTTAACTATTACTACTAATTACTTTTTCTTTTCAGTTTAAATTAAAGTATTCTTTTTTCTTTTTCACATTGACAAAACTTTTGACATCGCCATACTTGTGCAGCAATCCGAGCCAGCACCAGTGGCTGTAAAGGTGTAATGTATACACTGTCTACAATATACATTGTATGTTACATGTATATTGTCTGTTAACATCACAGCCCATGCCTATCGTTTACTTAAGTGAAAGAAGCATCAAGACAACGTCATGTGTAATACTCCATACCAGTGTATTTGCACATGAATCATGTATACTTTACATTTTTTTATACAATTTTCAAACATCTGTTTGACAGTTTATGATTTTTAGATGTTTGTCCCACCATTTCAGGCATCCATTGGGTTCCATATATTCCCTACAGTATGAAAATCAATTAGCAAACTCTTGAAACTTGCTTGAGTTGTGTGAGACATCACAGCAAACACCAAGTCTGTATTTGTTTTTGTCAAATTAACATTACTTTTATGTGGTAATGCAGTTAAGGCACAGACTTATTCGAAAAGTCTTTGCTGCAATACCTCATAATGCTAACATATCAAAAAATAATGCAGACTTGATGTTCACTACACAACTTAAGCAAGATTCACAATCTGCTAAAAGATTTTCACACTATATGAAATTAATGGAAGCCAATACATTCACATTTCTAAAGTACAACTGTCATGTAAAGTCTATGTTATTTTTGGTAAAAGAGTTAAATCATGCAAAACTACTGGAATGGTCCTTTAAATAGAAATATGGAATTATTATAAAACAAATGTACTTAAATATCAAAGTAAAACTATCCATTAGACAGAATGGCCCTTGTCAGTGTTATATAATTAAATATTATATAATTTCACTAATATTATTAGCATTTAAACCGCATTTTAATGTTGTAGCTTGGAGGCAGCTAATTTTAACTGCCTAATATACTATTGGGTACAGAACAATGCATCATAGTGCAGCACTTGTACTGTTCTTACATATGTTCTTAGTTAGATTCCACTGCTGTTATTTGTAAAAAATAAATAAAATAAATAAATACACAAATTCATGACATTTAGACAACGTTTTATTAGAAAGCAGATTGTCAGTGGTTCGCATTTCACTTTCCACTTTCATAGTCTTTCACACAGTGCTAAGACCTAAAAGCTCCTTGGAAACTAATTTTACAGTCAAGCTACAGTAACGGGACACTTGGGATGTTATTTTCGTTAAAGGTTTTTTATCTCTCATCACACAATTTTTAATCATCATACAGGCAAACATACAAAATAACCAATATATATTCTGTAACATTAGATTACACTGGTTAAAAAATATATGATAAACTTTCTGCTCTACACATAGCACCAAGCAATGACATGATAAAAGACAGTCAGCAGTATGACTCAGAAGATCTTTTTTGTTGTAGTTACACAGTCAGTCCACATGTGGGTGGTGGTGTCCCACTGCTCGGTTAACAGATCCATCTATCTGCACAGAGTGGTAATGACAGTGTCCTGGAGGCTCAGCAGGTTAAGGCGCAACTGAATGGATTCCCTAGATGTCAACACTTTCATTGTTACATTTCACTAATCAAAGTCTCTACCTAATGTCCAAAGTGCCCTAATTAATGTAACTCTTACGTCATTATCACTGTAGGGGAGTTCATGTTGTGCTAGAACCGTTTATATCTGTGTGAAATGTTCTCAAATTTTGAATCAACAGTTTTTCTTCTTGAATCATATATGATTCTTTTTTTAATAATATGTGCCATATGTTTCTTCAAATCTCAAAGTTTATTCTCAGCGATCTTCCATTCATACCACAGTTCAATAGTGTTTTTAATGATTTTCCTACCTTTTCCTATTATACTGGCAGCCTTTCATGAAATACTGAAGAGAACTGAAATGCATTTGAGATTGGTAATCCACTCAGCATTATGTTAAGTTTCATTATTAGTTAAGTTACTGTGCTATAATGAATTTATAAACTTAAACTGAACCTTAAGTACAACACACAATTGCTGAGTTATATAGCGGCACATCATCAGTTTTATAGTGGCTCATCATGCGACAGACACCCAAGATGACAGAAAGCTAGGTACAAGATCAAATATACACCCCTGTGGGCTTTTAATGAGTGGTAAAATTTGGATTTTGTTCTTTCACAAAGAACTGCAGTTGTGGTTTGCTTGTTTCATGTGAGTTACAGTAAAGTCTAAGTGTCCTACCATGTTGTTCTAGCTTTCAAGCTCTTACCCATATTTTGGAGGAAATATGATTCTGAAACACTTAAAGGTTTATGGATACTAGCAGATTTTCAGACCAAAATCAGCCCTGCATAAAAACCATGCGAGGGGCTGAGTTGTTGGGGGTGCGTTGCTTCAGGTACCACAGAGATATGAAATACCATCCAGGAAGCCTGAGTAACAGATCGTTGAATATGAGGGCTTCTCAGACACCAAACACTGCACATCGGTTTATGATAATCAGAGACAGTATTTTATAATTCAGGAAAGTTATCACAGTGGCGACCATTTTATCTTTTGTTGCAACGATCACAAGGTAGTAGAAAGACGTTATTCTTGTTACAACGTAATCTACCAGGAATGTGTGGAAAGAAAGTTCCTGGAGAAACCAGAGCTGCAGTTCTTCATGAAGAAGACAATTACATTTTTACAGCTACTTGTCAAGCATACACTGTGTGAGTGTTTGACATTGGGGCAGCTGTGGCTTGGTGGAAGAGCGGTTCGTCCACCAATTGGAAAGTCGGCGATTTGATCCCAGCTTCCCGGGAAGTACAGTCCATTTACCATTTACATTGACATTTTGAGTAGGCTGTCACTTCTAGAGTTGGCTTTCCAAACATGCATTTTCACACTGTGCTGATCTGCCCTCTCAGCCTCATTATTACACAACAACTTGTACAAAATGAAATCTAATGTTTGTTTTGACTGATTCTCAAGGGAGTTTCAAGTCTATTCAAGCTGATTTCAATAGTATACTACTGCGGTATGCTTCAGAAAATTGTTAAAGGATCATTACAGTTAATTGCAATGGCAACAGTTTATCCAGATTATCTACACCACTTTATTTTGAGGTCAAACTTAAAGCGAGTGATCGAAAATGGCACTGATAATCCCTCAATGTGTACACAACTATCATAAGTACAGCAGGTTAAAGTTGAAGGAAGTGGGTCTGCAAACTGTGAAGGATGTTTACAACAGACAATTTGAGTAACAATTTTACTGTTCACCTTCTTTATCTCTTCCAAATAGGTTTGAGTGATCAGGGGTTTTTGTTTCTAACATTTCTGATCATCTGACTACTTGTGATTCTTGTCCCATTGTACTTCAGTACAATGAGTCAGTGAGTACAATGTTATTATAACTGATAGAAACTGATAAGCAAAACTACAAACCAAAGTTTGGAATAAACAGGAAATACCCTTGAAAGTATATGCAAATTATAGTGAATGGGCAAAGAGATGCTAAACCACTAGTATAGTTATGAGCCTCTGCACTGATGCCATCGAGTCAAAAGAAAAGGATAGTCTTCCTCTATGCTTTCAGGCCTGTATCAACCTCCCCTTATGATAAATTAGATTTTACCTAAAAAAACAATCACTTCTTACATGCTCCATGTGGTGCCTGATAGTCTCTGATACAGATTTTTAACAAAACAATCTAACCCTAAGGTAATTAGCTTGTTCTGGAGCTTTCACTCATTCCCGGCAGTCTCCATCAGCAGATGGAGTTTGCTCTGTTGTCACGGAACTTTAGATGTTTCTGTAGTTCCTTAGGTCAAGAATAAACTTCCCATCAAACTTTTAATCCAACATGGACAAGAAGTCCTAAAAGTCCTCAGAAACATGGAAAGTCTCAACACCTACAGCGCCATTAAAACTGAGCAAACTCCATTTGCTGTAAAGGAGACTGTGATGCAGTTGATGAAGACCTTGAGTTGACTTTCTTTTGTCAAACTGCTGTTTCCGAGGTCAAGCTCACTGATACAGCATTTCTTGATGCCTGATGCATGGGTGAAATGTCATGAATGTGAAAGAACACAACGCTTGGGCACCATCTCAGGATACCAGTCCTGCATGACCAGTCCTACATGACCAGCACCTCCCCCAGTGTCAACAATGAGCCGCACTATGAAGACACACACCTCATGTCCTGTCTCTGAAATACACATTTTTATTTTCTTGATGTATCAGCTGGGCTGGTTACTGTGCTGGAGTGCAGCGGTGGCTTTTGTAGGTTCCCAGATGCCGGAAGCTGCGTCCACACTGCTGGCAGCAGTAGGGTGTGGCCCCACTGTGGATCCTCTGGTGGGTGTATAGGTTCCCCAGCTCCTTAAAGCGACGGCCGCACTGTGGACAGGCGTACGGGCTCTCACCAGTGTGCACCCTTTGGTGTCTCTTAAGTCCAGAGAGCACTGAGAAACCTTTCCCGCACTGTGGGCAGGGGAAGGGGCTCTGGGCTCCGCTGTGCACTAGCCTGTGGCTTTTTAAGCGTGCCGCGTGGCGGAACCTCTCCCCGCACTCGGGACACATGAAAGGCTTTTCTCCAGTGTGGATACGCTGATGCTGCCGCAGGTTGCCAAGGTAGTTAAAATGGCGGCCACAGTCCCCGCACTCATACCCCCCCTCAATTTTAATCTCCTTTTTAACAGGGCCCCGACCAATGCCGGCACCAGCCTCTACTGCTGTGCCACCCTCGTTCTGCCCTCCTCCACCCCTCTTGGAGTCATTGCTGCCATCTACCATGGTTGTTGCAGCTGAGCAAGTGGACTGCAGGGCCCGGAGACCCTGGGCATCAGCAGAGTCCGAGTGTATCATTTTGACATGTTCCTCTAGGAACAGAGAGTCAGGGCAGAAGGTTCCACACAGAGAGCAGATATAGGTGTGGCTTGGGAACTGCTGGCCTGAAACCACAAACAAACATTATGTCAGCAGCTTATAACAGCCCATTAAATTCTAAACTATGGCAAACTGCAATAGTTTACTTTGTACTTTGAGAACACACACTCAGTAAGGTGGAGATCAGTGTGAGCTGCAATCCAGGTCCGAAATTGAAACACATCACACAACTCTTCTCCAGTCCACCATGCTTTATTCAACAGACATATAAAAAAATACGATAAATAAAGCATGGTGTACTGGAGAAGAGTTCTGCACTGTGTTATAAAACTGTCATTCCTTAAACTTACAGACTTTCTTGCCATAAATGAAGTTTGATTTTGTAACACAGAACTGCTGACACTTATCACAAAAGTATTTTTATTCAAATTTCATGATGTTCTTCTTTCATATTTGTTAAATGTATGTATATATATATATAAAATATCTCAAGGTTACTATCTATGGTGATGCAGAAAGTTGAATCGCTACAGAGCGTCCAATTAGAAATGGCACAGTCACTGTTTCTTAGTTGAGGGGTTAAATCTTAAACTTGGTCATTTCCGCTTGAATTGCTCCTTTATTGTTGCCATACTGTATATTGAAGGTGTATAATGAGTTGGGGTATGGTTCTGAAACACAATATAAACGGAATATACAGCATATGAAACAACAGCAAATAAGCAAATAATTATAGGCCTACACACATATTGTGGAAGAAATTATAGATTATTATCACTAAATTAACTTATCAGCTAAAGTGATAAAAAAAGGCCTACAGCAAAGGATAGTTAAACCACAATTACTATAAAGCATATTATATAACAATACACTTTTTTATCATTACTATTAAGGCAGGATAAACAAAAATTATTGGGTATAATAACTATCAGCCCTGAGGTCAGATTTTACAAGAATATGGTATTAACTATCTTAATCTATTATTTAACTTAACAACTGCACAATCATTCAGCTCCTTGCCTCATAATTCACTGCGCATGACGTTAGTTTAGTGCATTCATGGCAGTTAATATTAATATTCCCAAAACTGTAACTAGCAAAAACGCTTTGATTTGAAGGCAATTAAAAGCTTACAACACCCTTTATTTCTCCGAAATTGATAATTAATGACTTCTCCCTCTAAAACGCTATAAGAAGGAACAGATCGATCATTCTTACTTACTTTTGTGTACGCACAACAACAATATAAGGCAACTGAAGATGCCTACTGTTCGCTACCACTCTCTTAATGAACAGAAATTAGAGCTTTGTTGCCTGTCTGGTGTCACTTCAGTTCTACATGATTGGTGGAACAAAAGACAATCAATAAAACAAACTATCACAGAACAGCCCTCCATTTGCAATCAATGGACTTTTTTACCACAGTAAAATAAAATAATACATGCTAAAATAAAATCTAAAAAGAAAAATATATATACATAGAGTAAAGGAAGGTGCAAATTGAAAATTGCAAAAGATGGTGCAATTGATGAACGAAAGTGCAGGGTAGTGGTTACTCTATTACAAAATATGAGCAATAAAAAAGTGTATACTTTCTATATCCTAACAGTTTTAATATGTTTGAGTGGTTATATGCAAGCATCTGGCCATCTTTATAGTGCTGAAATTAATGTGTGCATTGCTGAAAAATACCAGCATCTTAATAACCAACATTAAATTCTAATCAGTGTCCGAAATGAACTTTTTGACTCACCGGCCAATGGGACTGGTAGATGGAAAAATCAACCAGCCAAGCATACTTTTTATCGGCCAAAATAATAAATTGCCTTTTTGTCACATATACATTTGCTTCAGTACATTTCATTGAGATAATGAGGTATTATGTGGAGTACAAACATGAACAAAAGCAAAATTTGAAGCAAAATTATTTTAGTATATTGATCAGCAGTTAATCAGTTCAAGCCTAATTCTAACATAATAATATATATATATACAACAATTTTGCCATCATGGCTGTATATGTTATAGTTTTGATGCTATAAATCTATTCTGTACTTACGACATCTATTGCATGTCTGTCCGTCCTGGGAGAGGGATCCCTCCTCTGTTGCTCTTCCTGAGGTTTCTGAGATTTTTTTTCCCCTGTTAAAAGGGTTTTTTTGGGTAGTTTTTCCTTAATCGAATCGAGGGTCTAAGGACAGAGGGTGTCATATGTTACAGATTGTGAAGCCCTTTGAGGCAAATGTGATTTGTGATACTGGGCTATATAAATAAAATTGAATTGAATTGAATTGAAGCCTGAATGCAACTCAAAGTCTTTATATCAAAATTCTACTTCAGTATTTGCTATTAAATGTACTTTAATGTAATGGGTCAAACACAGGACTTTCACACAGAAGACCGGGATTTGTTTTCCCTTGTGAAACCATTAGTCAACGTTGATTTTTTTTAAGGAAGTAAACCTAACCAAATAGTTTTGGGGCCTAAACCTACTGAAACTGCGACCATCAGCTGAAATGTTTCTCAGCAAGCTTTATTTTGATAGTCTAACCAGACATTGCACATTTATTATTGCTAATTTGATTGTGGAATGAGAATGTGTTGAGAATGTGACACTGCCATGGTGGACCAGCGTGTGTATTACACGCTTTGGTTTGATACCAGGTTGTAGCAGCAAGTTTAGCAGAGTATCTGTGGTCCCGTACGATAAACGGTGCCACGAAACATCTCGGGTTATGTCTATAACCCTGGTTCCCTGGGAAGGAACTAGACACTGCATCATCGAGATGATACTTTGGGGAACGCCCCAGCATAGCGTGTCTAAAGTGAGAATGAAAACAGGCCAATCTTGATTGGAGATCCATACTGACGTCGTATGTGACGGCGTACCCGGAAGGCATAAAGTGACGCCGGAACATAGCACCGTTAACTTTCTGCAATGAAGCGATCGCTCTGTGGCGATGGGTGTGGCGACGAGACGCAGTCTCTCGTTCCCTCTCGGGAACCAGGGTTATAGACATAACCCAAGACGTCCCCTTTCAAGGGAACTCGCACTGTGTCATCCCCACACTTTGGGGAACGAATACCCACTATGCCACACCAATCGCCACCACCCAGTGTGAGGCTGGAAACCAGGGACACTCAGGAGGCCAGCACTCTAGCACCGGACGTCGCAGGGAGGTGCAGACTATAATATCAAATGAAGGTGTGCGGGGTGGCCCACCCCGCCGCCTCACAGATGTCTTGCAATGAAGCTTCCGACAGGAGGGCCACCGAGGAGGCCATGCTCCTGGTGGTATCCAAAACACACCAACAACTGGTCTGACAACCTCCACTGCGCAGACCTGTCTAAGTAAATCCTCAATGCCCGGACCGGGCAGAGGAGATGCAGTCTGCCCTCTTCCGCCGTCACATGAGGTGGAGGATGAAAGGCCTGCAGAACCACAAATCGAGCCCCATTAGCCGGTACCTCCAAGACAGCCCTGACTCCGCCAGGAGCAAACTCCAAGCATCTTGGCGTAACCGCCAAGACCTGGAGGTCTCCCACTCTCCTCAGAGAAGTCAAGTCAAGTCAAGTCAAGTCTGCTTTATTGTCAATTCTTCCACATGTACATTACATACATACAGAGAATCGAAATTGCGTTACTCCCACACCCCCGGTGTGTACAGATAACACTAACAGTAGACCCTAAAATCTAGATCAAATATAAAATATAAGCTAAAACTATACAATAAGGGAATATATATAAAAAAAAAAAGACATAGTAAAATAAAATAAAAATGAGGTTAAATAAAAGCAGCGCAAGGCACATGGCAGATAAAGTGCAAACCAGTGACCAAACAGTGCAGATAAAAAGATTTTAAGTGCATAAAAAAATAGCTTATTCAGTCTGATTAAAGTGACAAAGGGCTTATTTTAATTAAACTGACTGATGAGGTTGTAGAATGACGTCAGTTCCATGGTGAATGAGGTAGTGAGCAGACCAATGCTACACAAAGTGACTGGTGCATGTGACATCGTATGTTAGTGGAAGGACCTGGAGATGTGGGATCTGGGGGCGGGTGGGGGTTCATGGTTCAGTGGTGCCTGGGGCAGAAGAGGGACGGGGGGGCAAGTTCGGGAGCGAGTTCAGCTTCCTGACAGCCTAAAGGATGAAGCTGTCCTTCAGTCTGCTGGTCCTGGCCTGGAGACTCCGCAGTCTTCTCCCTGATGGCAGCAGACTGAAGAAGCTGTGTGACGGGTGTGTGGGATCACCTGCAATGCAGAGGGCTTTGCGAGTGAGACGGGTTCCATAAATGTCCTGGAGGGAGGGGAGAGAGACACCAATGATCTTCTCAGCTGCTCTCACTATGCGTTGCAGAGTCTTCCGGCAGGACGCGTTGCAGGCGCCAATCCACAGTGATGCAGCTAGTCAGAATGCTCTCGATGGTGCCTCTGTAGAAGGTGTACAAGATGGGGGGTGGGGCTCTGGCTCTCCTCAGTTTGCGGAGGAAGTAGAGACGCTGCTGTGATTTCTTAGCCAGTGCTGCAGTGTTGTCGGTCCAGGAGAGGTCCTTTGATGTGCACACCCAGGAACTTGGTGCTCCTCACTCTCTCCACAGTCGCACCGTTGATGGTCAGAGGAACATGCTGAGTGTGCGCTCTCCTGAAGTCAACAACAATCTCCTTCGTCTTCTCCACGTTCAGAGAGAGATTGTTGTCACTGCACCACCCGGCCAGGCGGCTCACCTCGCTCCTGTAGTTTGTCTCATCTCTGTTGCTAATGAGACCCACCACAGTCGTGTCATCCGCAAACTTAATGAAGAGGTTGGAGTTGAGTGACGGTGTGCAGTCGTGTGTCAGCAGAGTGAAGAGGAGGGGGCTCAGCACACATCCTTGGGGGGCCCCAGTGTTCAGTGTGATGATGCTGGATGTGTTGCTGCCGACACGTACTGCCTGAGGTCTTCCAGTCAGAAAGTCCAACAGCCAGTTGCACAGCGCAGTGTTGAGCCCCAGCTCGACCAGTTTGTGAATGAGCTGTTGAGAAGTGATGGCCAGAAGGAAGGCCACCTTGAGGGTTAGGTTCTTAGCCTCAGCTAACTCCAGTGGCTCGAAAGGAGCCTCGGCCAACCCCTCGAGCACCACTGCCAGGTCCCAGGTAGGGACTCTGGAACGAGCCGCAGGTCTCATCCTCCAAGACCCCCGGAGGAACTGTACAACCAACGGGTGCCTCCCCAGCAATCCATCGCCTATAGGTGAGTGGAACACCCCAACAGCCGCCACGTACACCTTAAGTGTGGACGGGGTAAGCCCAGCAAAGAAGCAATCTTGGAGAAACTCCAGCACTGAAGCCACTGGGCAGTGAACTGGGCCTACCTCGCATTCTCTACACCAAGTGGAAAACACCTTCCACTTCAGGCTGTACAGTCTCCAGGTAGAAGGAGCCCTGGAGCTGAGTAAGGTCTCCACTACACCTGCCGACAAGCCCTTTCCTAGGTACTGGGACCCCTCAGGGGCCAGACCCAGAGGTCCCACAGCTCGGGCCGCGGTTGACATATTGTGCCCCCCGCCTGAGACAGCAGATCCCTGCTCAGAGGGACCTGCCATGGGAGGCCGTCTAATAGGCCGACGATGTCGGAGAACCAAACTCTGGTCGGCTTGGTGCTACCAAGAGAAGGCTGACGCCGTCCTGGCGGACCCTCTCAAGAACTCCTGGGAGCAGAGCAACCGGGGGAAATGCGTACAGACCCAGCCTCGGCCATGTCTGTGCCATGGCAACCAACCTCAACGGGTACGGATCTCCAATCAAGATTGGCCTGTTTTCATTCTCACTTCAGACACGCTACGCTGGGGGCGTTCCCCAAAGTGTCATCTCGATGACGCAGTGCGAGTTCCCTTGAAATGTAACTAGGAGATGGTCAGTTTTCGCGGCACTGTTTAGACATGCGTAAAAACACATGGTAGTGTCACTGGGTGTGTGTGTCAAACTCCGACCCAGGACAGAACCAGTGCACCCATAAATGACACCAAAAGGCAGTAGAGACTCTCAGCAAAGTTTTTTATTGCCTGACTATTTTGGTACAAACATTTCTACCCAAATTTGGCATTTGGGAGGTGTTAATTTCGGACCCTGATTCTAATCCAGACACACTGAATAGATTGACAGTGATCAGCTCTGGTAGGGCTTGATATCAAACTTCAATATTAAATGTTAATTGGCTCAAGTCAAAACTATAAAAAAGAAAATGTTTCAAAACAGTTAGAGGAGTGGAACGAGAGGATGACTGAAGGGAAGATGTAGATAAAGAATACTGGTTGAAAAGGAGTGTGCGAATTTGGCTTCAGGTGAGCCTTGGTGCAACTTTGAAGCTGACAATCCTCTGCCTGACACATGACATGAACACTGACCTGATGGCTACACAGTCATGCGAAAGTCATTAATCCAGCTCTTACTTAAAATAACATCTATCAATCTAAGTGTATTACACTTTCGGTCCTTTTTTTGTAATTCTGACCATAATTCCTTTCCCTTCTCCTTATTCTTACCCACCTGCTGCAGGCCTGTCTGTGTTGCCCTCCAGGGGACTCCCTCCCTCCCCTGGAGAGCTCTGGGGCTCCATGGGGAACTCAGAGGTCTGGACGTGTGAGAGCGGGACATGGGCCTGGTCCAGTCCACCCTCCTCCCTCCGCGACGACTCATCTTCATCATCATCCTCTGTCTCACCGGTCGGCGTGTTCTCCCCCTCAGGCTCCTTCATGACTGGGAAAAATATCATTACATTAAACTTGATCCCCAGGGGACAGTTGTACTGCGTGAATTTACTGCTCATGGTTTTTTTCCCCCAATTCTATCAGATACTCTTTCCTTATTGGCATTTTATGGAGGCCTGTTTCCACTCGCAAAAGTAAAAGCTAATGAAAAGTTCTGTAGACAGCTTGATCGACGTCATGCCAGAAAAAAGTCCCTATCATCCCCCTAGACTGTATTCAGTCTCACCTTTAATATCTTGATTTCTACGGTTTTCTCGCATAGGCAATATTTGACTGATTATCACAGGCCCGCCACATAAAGAGTCAACCATTCTCACCTACTGGCAATTTAGTCTCCAGCCAACCTAACCAGCATGTGTTTGGACTGTGGGAGGAAAATCATGCAGCCACAGGGAGAACGTGCAAACTCCACACAGAATGACCCAACCGGCCGGCAGGTTCAAACCAAGAGCCTCCTTTATGTGAGGCAACAGTGCTAACCACTGCGCTTTCTTTTTACCTACCTCACACCTTTGACTAAGCAAGAGTATTTTCATTTTTATCATTCTAACTTTTCATCCATTTTGCTGGCTGCAATGGTCTTTCACAGATTATACACAGTGAATGTCCTCAGTCGTGTAGTAACATCTCTGTGACTCCCCACACACACGCCTTATCATTGGGTATGTGTCTTTACCTTTCAGGTCTGACGAATACTCCATTGGTGCTATCCATTCGTAGTCATACATGCGTTTGCTGCCAGAGGGGAGCATACTGAAGATGTCATCTGTAGTGGACTCCGGGTCTTCATGCCCAGGCCCGGAGCCAGCCATCCCGCTGTCTGGCCACAGGTTGAGGGAGTGCGGGTCCGGTTCTTGACGAACCTCCCTGTCGCCGCTGGCTTGGCTGCTCTGGTCTCCGTCCATTTCCGCACACCCCCTCGAGTTCTTGTCTTTCATCAGATAGTCGCAAATGGCATCTATGTTCTCCTTCTTCACACCAGGCATGACAGCTTTGGCTCGCCTGGGGTCGACACTGTTGTGTTTGTTGCCGGAGCTGAAGTCAGGTTTCTTGAAGCCAGCGTCTCCAGACGGCTCCATGGTCGTAACGCCGGGGAAAGGGTCCCTACCATCCCTCTGGACTGTATCCAGTCTCGCTTTTAACACTTCGATTTCTTCGGTTTTCTCGCGTAGCTCCATTTTCAGGACTCGTATCCTGATGCTGACCATTTTGCGGATCTCAGACAACGCTGTCTCTAGCACCACGGTGATATTTCTGCCAAGGTGCTCGGTGATGTCGCTGACCGAGCAGAGAAGCTCCTCGTCGGGCTCCAGCTCCAGGAAATCGCCGTCGGCTCGACTTGCTGTCCCGGGATGCTCCATGAAGGCGCCGTGGAGTTCAGGAGACAGGCTCGCTTCAGCGAAACTGTGGTTTCTTTTGCGACTCATAGAGTAGCTTGGCAATTGGCTCTATTTTATGTAGAGTTTGGCTAGCTAAAAGCTACTCAGCAAGCTAATGTTTGGATGATGCTTAAAGAAAGCAGTTAGCGTGAGTAACGCCGGATGTAATAGCAATTTGTCTTCAAAACAAAAGCATTATTATGTGAAACAGCTGCCTGGACATAGTTTCGTCAATTTGACTTTTATTTTGAAAGCAGTACATGGAAGTATGCTTTTTGATATTGTTTACTTGACAGATACACGCAACACAGAGTTGCAGTAATGGCTAAATTCGGCACAGTTTAGATCAATTTTCATAAGTAGCGCCCTCTAAAGTATACAGCAGGAAACCAACTTTATATCAATATATTGTGGTTGGCCTACTACTTTCTAATAAGGCACACTTTATAAAGGTTTATGATGTGTTGTAACTAGTAAGCTATCGTAATTAATGGTTAATAATGTATTTACACGTTTTATATATCAATTGTAATCTATTAATAAAATAACTTATAAGGTTGTGAAAAATCCCACTCGGAGGTGTCTCAAAATGATGCAGAAAATTAGTCCATGCATTTGTTACTTCAAGGTTGGATTACTGCAAGTCCTTATTATCAGGCAGCCCAAAAAGTCCCTTAAGATTCTCCAGTTGATCCAGAACGCTGCGGCACATGTACTGACAAGAACTAGGAAAAGATCATATTTCTCCAATATTAGCTTCTCTTCACTGGCTCCCTGTAAAATCCAGAACAGAATTTAAAATCCTCCTCCTCACCTACAAAGCTCTTAATGGTCAGGCACTATCGTATCTTAAAGAACCTATAGTACCTTATTACCCCACTAGAACACTGCGCTCTCAGAATGCATGGTTACTTGTGGTTCCTAGAGTTTCCAAAAGTAGAACGGGAGCCAGAACCTTCAGCTATGAAGCTCCTCTCCTCTCCTGTCGAATCAGATCCCAGTTTGGGTTCGGGAGGCAGACACCATCTCCATATTTAAGAGTAGGCTAAAGACTTTTCTCTTTGATAAAGCTTATAGTTAGGGCTGGCTCAGGAGAGTCCTGAACCATCCCTTAGTTATGCTGTTATAGGCCTAGACTGCCGGGGGACTTCCAAGGATGCACCTCTCGCCTCCTCTTCCTCTCCATCCGTATGCATTCTCATTCTATAAATGCATGTTGCTAACTCGACATCTTCTCTCTCCCATAGTTTTGTGCTTTTTCTGCTACCTGCTGGGGCAGTGCTGATGTGTCTATGGTGGAGGGGGTGAGTGGCTTGGGTCCTGCTTGTTGGGCTCCACCTGGAGCTGCTCGGTTGTCTGTCTGGATCCATCCTTTTCCCTTATGTTTTACATACTACACATTTCATCATAATTATATATACTACAATTTCATCATTGTCATCATAATTGTATGTACTATGTATTCTGTTATGAATATATTGCATGTCTGTCCATCCTGGGAGAGGGATGCCTTTTATTTTTATTTATATAGCCCAATATCACAAAACACAATTTTGCCTCAAAGGGCTTCACAATCTGTAACATATGACACCCTCTGTCCTTAGACCCTTGATTCGACTAAAGAAAAACTACCCAAAAAAAACTCCTTTTAACAGGGAAAAAAATGATAGAAACCTCAGGCAGATCAACATTGGAGAGATCCCTCTCCCAGGACGGACCATCAGGAAGTAGATGTCGTGTGTACCGAATAGATTCACAACAGAAGATCTTAGTACATACAATTATGATAATAATGGCAAATTTTTAGTATATATAGTTATGATGAAAAGTGTAGGATGTAAAACATAAGGGAAGAGGATGGGGCCAGCTGGACAACCAAGCTGCTCCAGGTAGAGCCCAACAAGCAGGACCTGAGCCAGGTCGCCGTAATCACAGATCTATATTCCACATCGCCGGAGGCTGAAATACCTGCTGAAAGTGACAGTAAGAGAGAAGAGATGGACGAGAAAGCACAAAACTACGGGAGAGAGAAGAAGTCAAGTTAGTTACATGCATTTATGGGATGAAAATACATGCGGATGGAGAGAAGGAGAGAATCTCGCAACCTGAATGTTTTTCTTATTAATGGCTTATAACTAATCTAATGTCAGTCATCAGTCAGTCATTTTCTACCGCTTGTTCCCGTTCGGGGGCGCGGGTGACTGGAGCCTTGGGTGGGGAACACCCTGGACAGTGGCCAACTCATCGCAGGGCTGACACATAGACAGACA
Source organism: Coreoperca whiteheadi (assembly GCA_011952105.1). Lineage (NCBI taxonomy): Eukaryota > Metazoa > Chordata > Actinopteri > Centrarchiformes > Sinipercidae > Coreoperca > Coreoperca whiteheadi. Next base: position 44,354 of record CM022475.1, on the reverse strand, counting down.
ACCATTCACGCACACATTCATCCACTAGGGACAATTTAGAGTCACCAATTAACCTAATGCATGTCTTTGGAAGATGGGAGGAAACCGGAGAACCTGGAGAAAACCCACGGTAGCACCGGGAGGACATGCAGGCTCTACCCAGGGAGGTCGTGGTCTGGGATCCGAACCCACGATCTCCTTATTGGGGGGCGGGGGCGCTAACCGCTCTGCCACCGTGCACCCCACTAATCTAATGTATTAAGCATTAATAAATCTAGTTAAATTAGTTACAACCAAACAGCCTTTATATAAAGGGTTATAGTTATATTTCCGTTTTGTGATATGAAAAACCATTGATGACAGAGTGAAATGGAATGGTGAAAAACATGGCTCCGAAGAGAGAACCCTTTGTGTTCCAGAGAGGACACTAAAATGTGCCTGCTTATTTTCTATTCCTCACACGTTTATGTGAGATGGTCAACAGTAAAGCTCACTTGGTAGCTAGGAGGTAAACTTTCCTTCCAATGCCTATAACCTTTTTAACTATATTGATAGTAACTCTTAACCAGTTTAACATGTGATTACTTTTTTACCAAGTTTGATGAAATGTGATCCATATGGGAAAAGGATTGATCTTCCTTTACGACCCTGTATCACAATCCATTAAGTGACATTCAAAGACACACTCGATGATTTTGGTACAGCACCCAATACCCCACATTTCTTCCCACTTCATTGCTGATGTTTCAAAATACACCTGTGAACTACATTAACAGAGAGTGGGGAGTTAATTTGTATATTTGGGTGCTTTGTTGGAAACTACAGTATTTTTTTAAACTATCAATATTTTTATTTTGTGGATGGATCAAATTACCCTGTGTAATGTGAAAGGTGTCATTTTTAGTGACAAACCCAAAGAAAATGACCTCTAACTCTTCAGTTTAATTCACCTTTACAGAGGATTTTATCCCCTTTTATTTTGGTTTTACTGCCTAAAACTCAGCCTGGTTCCCCGCAGCAGCTGTTTTCATTGAAAATGCTCTAAAAACCCACTGTACACTACCTGCGCAGCACCAAACATTAGACAGACTCAGTTGGAGACTAGCTGGTGAACATAGTAGAACATTTATTTGCTAAAGAGCCAGATATTATTCTCAGGACTTTGTAGAGACCACAGCTCATAGGAGAGTGAATGTTGGGCACAAACATGATTCCAAATTAATGCTAATCCTGCTCTGTGTCAGCTGGATGTTTACTAACTTTTAAAGCTTATCAACTTTATAATGTGATACTATAACAAACGTTGTGTTTTCAGCTTGCTCTGCAGCCCCCAAATGGCCAGAAAAAAATCAGGTGATGCAATTTTAAGTAAATAATTAACTTGTGAAATCACGGAAAGGTAACCTAATTGAATAGCGTCTAAAAGTCTGGAATCCATGTGAGTCCGCAGGGATCATACTTTCAGGGATTTACACTCACATATAATACTAAAGACTCCTGTACTTTATACCACTTAGTCATCTGACAACTACTGTGTGTGGAGTAAAAGTGTAATAAAAAGTAGTATAAGATAAAGTATTATATGATACTAGATTTTTTTAGACAACTTGTAGAATGTGTATTACACAAGTGCTGAGCCATCATGTATCTTGTGATTCCTTCCCTGTGACTGTCTTTTTGCTGCTGTTATAAATTCCTGAGTTTTGCTCCAGTTTTAGAACAACACTGCTGCCGCTTGGCTGCAACTCTGAGCTGACTGAGGAACTCACTGGACAAAAGGAAATGCTGAGTCTGTTCCTGGGATGTTTTAGGGGAAACACACACTCTGGATTATACAGGGACTCAACCCCCCACACAACTAAACAGAGAGGGAAACTTTAGGGGAAAAGTTAAGGATAGAAAGAGTGTATGTCGGCAAGAAAATACAAGTGTTCTTTGGTCATATTTAGGAAATAGGTCTAGCTGGGCTTTATGTAAGAGAATGAATAAAATGTAGGCCTGCACTCCACTCTGTCAGCCCAATTAGTGATTTGGTAATGGAAGGAGCTTTATTTGTTCAGTGAGTGATTATTAACCTGCACACTTGAATTGTGAGGATAGTTTTGTTAAAACTTGTTATTTGAACTGATGTGTAGATGTACCACAAGCTGCATGAATATAAATTGAAAAAACAAAAACAGAAACAACATGGTAAGGGTTTCGGCCTTTTAACAGGAAATAGATGGGAAATGTAGCGAATGTAACTTCAAAATAAGAGTAACGTTTGCATTGTAACTGTATAACATTTGTAGAGCATTTTCTATCCCACTATGGCACACCCTTCACTGCTGTTACCAAAAATCTGATTGTAACACTTGATTGTAACACAGCCTGAAAGCCTGCATTGAGGCTTGAATTGATTGTAAAAACCAACAACAAAAAATAGTGATATAAAGAGTCCCTTCATCCCCCAATACACCACCCCACCTCCTCCAAATGAATAACAGAAATATGCCTTACAATTATACATACACAGATACATAAAAAATGTTAGGCTATAAACATTTAATAATATAAATACTAAATATATAATAATATAAATAAATACAAAAACAATACATATAATTTTTATGTGTCCTATTTTATGTATTCACTTAACTGTTCAGTTAGCCTATATTTCTTGTAAGTTTTAATTCCCAAAAGAAGTCTAGATAAAGATAAAATCCTGTTGGGTAAATACTGACTTCTTATTATTATTACTAGTCACATTTTAGTCATAATTTTTTGAATACGTATTACTCATTTTTGTTAATTTACTGTAAATATAGCTGATAAAGACTGTTCTAGTTTATTTAAAAATGAATTCAAACTATACATTAAAACAATTCTAAAAAATATGCTGACAACTTGTGAATTTTTTCATAGTCTATCTTCTGCCAAAGACGACAACATTTATTTCAATTCTGATCTCAATCTCAATATGCATTAATTTGGATAAATGTATTACACAGTTAACGTGTGCAACCACTAAGGTATGGGTCAGCTGAGGTTAAAGGTTTGTGTCATGAGACACTTATTTTGAAAAGTTACAGTGGTCATCTTGACACTCCTGTCTCTGGTAGGCTACTGTGAGAGAAGTTTTGTTACGTGCAGAGGCACATAGTGGTGTGGTGTTGACTGATCACCGGGGAACGGGGATATCGTACGGTTGTAGTGGACATGTCAGCCAGGTCGGACCGAAACACTGGCAGCCGCTGGTATAGGAGAAAGAGCTCTACAGACGGCCAGCAGCATCGGGAGGTGGCGGAGAAATCAAACCGACATAGAAGAATGGGTATCTGCACCAATATTTCTACAATATGATCTTCAGAGCCAACATATTGTCAATTTATTAAAGACGCTATGTAATTTTAGTATAAGATTATTTTGATCATCTAAAAAGCAGCCAAATTGTGTTAGCATATGATATTCTATGATATTTTTCTCTGTATGATCCTATTTATTTTATTAGGCTCATAGACTAAAGCCTAAATGCTTAGCTTACACACTACAGCCTTTGAATATTATAGCTGAAATGATCAGATGAATCGGGGGTCAGTTTTGATAATGAATCCTTTTACACCATTTGTCTAGAAAAACACTAAACATTAGTTTACACTCCCTGATCCCATTTGGCATTTTTTTAAGGGGTAAAACGTTACAAAATATCATTATAGGTAGGCCTACTCCTTAATGTGTAGGTTACCTTTCAATTCAAGTGTAAATTCATCAGTTCCTCCTAAGTTGTTTTTAATTAATGGATTAATTGATTAATTGATTAAAATAGGGTTCACTGGAAGATCTGCAACACTACTGATCTGAGCAACACTGGAGCGGTGGGGGTTCAGTGGTGGTAATGAGGAAGAGGCAACTTTACAATGCCAGGAATTGTTAAGTGGGGTTTTTTCTGTTTTCAGGTTATGAGCACTATGGTGTACATCCAGTAGTGTGTTAATTGGTTTTCCGTTACATTCCTATATTGGAAAGAATGGTATTGGATGCTGTACTGAGAAAAGGGGGACAGTTGGTTCTGTTTGGGGGCTTGTGTCTTTCAATTGTAATTTTCCATTTGAAGAAGACACATTAGTCATGTGAGTTAGTAATCTGTGATAGTGCTTATAATAAAAGTAAGCCACTTGCAATGTAAAATGTACAAAACACTTCTAGAGTTTAGTTATGTTGATTTCACTGCTTCTTTATGTGTTTAACAGTGCATGGTTTCTCCAGAGATGCTGCAAGTCTGAAAGGAACTCTGTCTACATGTGAGGAAAACTTCCCAAAAGGTAACTTGAGACCCAACCCATCCTCACCAGAAAAACAGCCGTATAGGTCAATTGTGAAAGCAGCTTATTACGACCCAATTATACATTTATTGTTAGGCTTTGACCTGTAGTGGCCATACTAATTATGAAGGGAGCAAATGGGGAAGTCAGGTGATGTAGTATAAAGAGCGACAGAGTCCGCATAAGGAGGAAGGGAGGGTGGTGGATACATCAAACAAACACAGGACTTTAACCCAGGAGACCGGGGTCTAGGTGTTCCCTTTCAAAAGCTCCACTCGATGATGCATGCAGTATGCATATGGTACCATCTTATGTGAACCGGCTTTGAAAAGTGTGTTTAAACACGTCAATGAAATTGACTCAAAGAAACTATAAGTAGATGAGCCTTAGCTGCCAGCCTTCAGGTCTTTTTTGTTTTCAGATCGTTACTGTGAGGTGTGTGAGCTGGTGTTGTTAGCTGGTGTTACTACTAGACAATATGAGTGGACAGAAGTGTTGTGTACCTCGGTGTTCTCGTCTTTTGACAGATGCGGACACGCATGACTACTGCGTTGTTTGTTTGGGGGAAGAGCACGCGGCTGCGACATTTGACTCAGGCAAGTGCCGGTACCGCGAGTCCCTTACCATTGGGACGCTGTGGGCTCGCCTGAGTTACTTTCGGTCCGCACCAGTGCTGCAGTCCTGGGGCTCTGAGATAGATTTGGCTGACGAGCAGTGGACGGGCCAGCCCTTTTCGCCTGCTTGGTCGCCAGATCAATTTGTCCTCCCGGCTGATCCAGAAACGCGCTGTGGGTGCTTCTTCGGCTCACGTGGGGGACAGCGAGGAAGTGGATTCCCTCGGGTCTGTGGACCCTGAGTGGCCACTAGAACAGCCTCCTCATGGCAATAAGTCCGTTGAGAAGCTGCTGGAAGTGGTGACGCGAGTGGTGGCCAGGCTGCAGCTGGACTGGCCCCGTGAGGAGGAAGCCCCCAAATAGAGTAAGCTAGAATACAGGTTTCTTTCTGGAAGTGAAGAGAAGGGGCTTCTGCAGTCTCTCTCTTTCTTTGAGGACCTCAATGACGAGCTTTCTAGGTCATTGGGCAGACCTTATACCACTATATATAGTGTGGCGAGTCGAGCTCTCCCTCGGCCAGATTGGGGATCGGCTTGCCGCCCGCAGCGGCCTCCCAGAGTGGACTTCTGGACCGTGATTAACAAGAAGCGGTCCTGATGGTCTGGCACCCAGTCTGGTGCGGTGGCCCCCGCGGGGTGGGGTGCATCTTACATTTGCTTACTCCGTCCCGCGACCCTCACAGAACCTCTCCACCTCCGCCACCTTTGGTGTTTCGTGGGGGGTTGTGGGTTCCAGTGACATGCTGAACGCCCCATGTGTAAATCCTGCTGTTTTACAGGACACAGAGTTGTTAACACCCCCCCACACAGGAAGTGTTAAAGTTAATACAGTGGTATTAAGAGAGCTTGGCAGCATGGGGCTTTCTGCAGCCATTTCTGCGTGGGTGTTACGCACAGTACACCTTGGGTACCGAATCCAGTTTCTTCGTCGTCCTCCGGGTTTCAACGGCGTGGTTTCCACTTCCGTGACACCGGAGGTGGCGCAGGTACTGTCCCAAGAGCTGCGCACTCTTCTGAGCAAAGCGGCCATAGAACGTGTTCCCCTTCCAGACAGAGAGTCAGGCTATTACAGCAGATACTTCCTGGTTCCCAAGAAGGATGGGGGGCTGTGCCCTATCTTGGATCTTCAAGGCTTGAACGGTCAAAGCTCTGAAGTTAAAGATGTTGACGGTAAAGATGGTCGTGTCACAAATCCAACAGTGCGATTGGTTCGTCAGGATCGATCTACAGGAGGCACATTTCCATATAGAAATATTGCCACAACACAGGAAGTTCCTGAGGTTCGCTTTTGGGGGCGAAGCTTACCAGTTTCGGGTTCTTCCTTTCACCCCGCACATACACAAAATGTTTGGATGCAGCACTGGCTCTGTTGCGACTCCAGGGCATTCGCATTTTGAATTACATTGACGACTGGCTAATATTAGCTCAGTTGCGAGAGATTGCGCTTCAGCACAGAGATATCGTGGTGACGAATCTAGTCTCTCTTGGGTTGAGACTCAATGCCAAGAAGAGCGTTCTTTCTCCTACCCAGAGAACGACTTATCTGGGGGTCGTGTGGGATTCAGTTGCGATGCAGAACATTTGTCTCCCGCTTAGATAAAGACCATTCAGTGGACCCTAAGCACATTTTGGCTAGGTCGAGATCTCTCTGTTCATCAGTGTCAGAGACTGTTGGGTCTCATTGCGTCAGCCTCCACGGTGATTTCTTTGGGGCTGTTACACAGAGACCGTTTCAGTTGTGGCTCAGAGGCAGGGGATTTCATCCAAGGGCCAATCCTTGGAGGCTAATAATAGTGACGTGCCACGGGCTTCATACACTAACTATGTGGTTTAGAACCCGGTTTCTTGCCTTGGGTCCAAGTCTCGGCGTACCATGTCGTCGCAAACTGCTAACGACAGACGCATCCCTCATGGGTTGGGGCGCTGTCTTAAGTGGCCGTCCAGCCGAAGGGGAATGGAAGGGTCATCAACTCAGGTGGCACATCAATTGCCTGGAGTTAATGGCTGTATTTCTGGCCCTGAAATACTTTCTCCCCCAGTTAAAGTCCTGGTGCGGTTGGACAGCTCCTACATAAATAATCAGGGAGGTCTGCGCTCGCGCAATCTGAACAGGATAGCGAGGCAGATTTTTCTCTGGGCTGGGGACAAGCTCCGGTCACTCAGAGCAGTTTACATTCTGGGGCAACTGAATGTGGGAGCAGACTTACTATCCAGACAGACTCTAAGGATGGGCGAGTGGAGACTCCACCCAGAGATTGTCAGTCAGATTTGGACCAGATTTCACAGAGCGGAAGTGGACCTCTTTGCCTCTTTTCAGACTGCACAATGCCCCCTCTACTCCTCTCTCATTCTCCCAGCTCTGCTGGGTCTGGATGCGATGGCTCATACATGGCGCATAATGCGCCTGTATGCCTTCCTTCCAGTCGCTCTGCTCCCGGAAGTTCTAGCCAGGGTTCGCCAACAAGGGTCCGACCTCTTGTTGATAGCACCTTGTTGGCCGAACAGAGTGTGGTTTTCGGACATGGTGTCTCTCCTCAATGGCTCGCTTTGGGCAATTCTGGCGAGGAGGGACCTTCTGTCTCAGGCGAAGGGCACAATATTCCATCCCAGGCCCGACCTGTGGAACCTTCATGTTTGGCCCCTGAAGGGTACCAGCTGAGAAACACTGGGCTTTCGCCTGCAATCATTGAAACCATTCTAAGTGCTAGGGCTTCCTCTACCATGAAACTTTATGCCAGTAAGTGGTGTGTCTTTGACAGATGGTGCGTGATGCAGCAGGTTACTCCAGTTAACTGCCAGGTTGCTTCAGTTCTGGATTTTCTGCAAGAGAAGTTGCTAGCAGGCACTTGCCCTTCCACTCTCAGGGTTTATGTGGCCGCTCTCTCGGCTTGCCATGCCCTGGTGGATGGGGTGCCCTTGGGGAGGCATGGTACACGTCCCAAGAGCTACTAGGTAATGTCTTTCGAGTTTATTTTTAGAATCGTTGTTTGCTAGTTTTCAAACTAATCTTAACGTAATGCCCATATTTAAAGCTTGCTTGTTTTCACTCAGCTTCAATAACATGGCTGAGATGTACAGGATTTCTAAAAATCATTCCAAAACACAAATATCTGGGATATGTTTTCAATGTGCAGAAAGTTTTGATCATGAGCCGAAATCTTGCTAAAACACATGTGAGCTGTTAAAGTCCGGATGTTTGTAAATTAATTAAAATCACTTAATTTATCATTGATGTGAATAGTTACCACATGTTCATTTAAAGAGGTTACTTGCCCAAACAAAAGACACAAAAGAGGATGGAAGAGTAAATCATGCCTACGTGTGTTGATTCAGCAGGGTTAAAATTATCAGAAAAGTTGATCTACATGAGATTAAATGTTTGAAATCAATACAGAATGCCCTTACTGCATTATATTAATTTAGAATTTTCAACTGGCCCCTGAATTTTGTGTTTTCCTTTACATAAATAAAGACACAATAAATTAAAGGAAATCAAGTGTTTGATGCTCAAAATTTCTTAGGGGAGGACCCCCACACCCCCACTTAATATGTGTCCCACTCAATGTTGAAAAGAACCTACGCCCTTGACTGTAATAACACTTATTGGATGCATTATACATGGTGCCTAGGGGATGAATCCTAATTATTTTTGTCAACTCCTGAATTTTATTTTAATGCCACCATCAGGTCAAACTTGCAAAACCTTCAAAACTAAGGACATCCCCATTAGCCACAGCTGTACTTTGTATTTTGTGCTGATTAGCACATTTTTGCATTTAAACACGCTAAACTAAGAAGGTACATGTAACATTACACCTGCTATACATCAGCATGTTAGGATTGTCATTGTTAGTATGTTAGCATGCTCATGTTAATATTAGCTCAAAGTACCAATGTGCCCAAGTAGCCTCAAAGAGTTACTTAGTTGCAGTTATTTTGTATAGAGAATTGTTATGTTGACCTAAAGGTGACAGTGGAGGGAAAGTTAAAATTCCAACTGGGCTGAAATCTCATGCAGGAAATCGACAGGTTCACTACACCTCATTGCAATCTTTAGATTTTGATATTTGTTATGTTGCTTTTAGTAGTACTTGACAGATCATAAGAGCAAACACCTGTAAAACTGTAGTGACCTCAGTGGAAAGTCATGTGAGACAATTTGAAGTGGTTTATACCTTGAACCTGTGAGTTCCTCTAAAGTCACTTATTAATGCATGAGTCATCATGGACTCCAATCACTGGACAAGTTCATAGGTAGCTGTCAGTTTGTGTTTTAAGCATGTGTGGGTTGGTCTAATTGTTGATATCCAATCCTAACATCCATCCAGGCTTTCTAATAATTCATCGACCAAATAACAACAATGTAAATTGTTGGTCAGAAACTTTGAAATATTTTGAAATAATTTGAAAAAATGATGTCAATATCCTGCTGTTTCTTCTTTGTTTTGAATGTGTTGTTGTTTTGTGCTTTCTGTCCTGAAACTTCTATAGCTAAAATTGAAATGTATGGGGATAAAGGACGACCTTGTTTCAGACCGCTTTGCAAGTAAAAATTCTGTTCTACAAATAGAACCTTTCTTTTCCTGAAAAACTATTATATTAAACTACTATTTGTGTTTGAAAAAAGGTACATTTATTGTAAGACTGGATTGTGGCTCTTGTTTTATTGCATCAGTTAGGCTAAGTGTTTTTACCAAACAGCAGAAACTTATCAAACATTAACAAGAAAGGTAGTCTAATCCAACTGCCTTTGAGGTTAGGAAAATACTAAATTACTCTACTGTAATTTATGAACGCTATTGCAGTTTACCTTTTTTTTTAATCTATATTTTACTACAAGTTTACCAAGGTGGAAATAAACGTATTTGAGGTCAAATTAAAGTGGTACATGTGATGATGGTCTCGTTATAGCACCCAATAACTCCCAAATCCCCCAAATTTACCTTTTTTTTACACACATGAAGAGTGAAACTGGAACTTACAGGTTGTAAAAAAATCAAGTGAGGTGAAGGAATGTTGGGTAGAATTACCCAATTAATTAAACCAGGATCTTTTCAGGATGTAAATTGTACAGTGTAGACCCTAATTATATACTCTGTGATCTTTCCCATGCAATGCAAAACTGACCAGAGGACAGGTACTCCAGTAACGTATGAGGGTTTTGTGCCTTTATTATGCAATCAAACAGAATAGGTTTGAATGCAAAAAATTTTTTATTGCAAGCAAATTAATTTGTGATTAAAACTGTATTAATGCAAATCCAACAGTTTTGCTTTTGAATCAAAAAGCTTTGCTTGCTGTTGAGCTGAATCTCGTGGATGGGAACTACTCTGAAAGATGTAAGACATGTCTCTATTGTCCAATCTCGATCTGAGTGACAGCTTGGCAACATCCGCTGTCAGTAGACAGGAGACGGAGTTTTGAAGTCCATGGAAAAGACAGAGCGGGAGTGGATAAGACAAAAATCAGTGCACAGTTATATTTACACATAATTTCTGTCTTAGTAATAGCAAGAATGTTATGTTTGAACTGTTGCATGCAGATTGCTTTTGTTTAGCGATTTGTGATATTGTAATGGGTTAAAAAAAAACCTGAGAAACCTCAATATACACGCCACTCTTCACCAGAACTGTCTGCATCTGGGATCTCTTTCACTCCCTACCTGGTGCCAACACACTTCAACCACAACAATTATCTGTATTCATATTTATACTAGAATGTGCGGATCTTAAATCGGACATGGGTGTGCTTACACTGGAAGTGGGCGGGGCTAATCATACTTGTTAATTATATGGGTTGATCAGAAGTTTGCAATACAGTATTAAAAATCTATTTACAGAACAGCATCGGAATTGAGTGAGGAGTCTGTGAGGAGTTCCTGCACTTTTTTATTCAGAAGGTGGAGCGCACTAGGGCCCTTATCAGTCCACCTCTGTATGACCCTGGCATATCTGTAACCTGCTCTGCTGTTTTTAACCAGTTTGAGCCTGTTAGTTTCACTTTTTTGGAAAAGATTATTGGTCAATTGAAGATTACTGGCTCCCCCAATGATGTGATTCCTCCTCGTCTTTTTAAAGAGGTTTTTCCCACATTAGCGCCCTACATACTTGACATTGTTAATGGCAGTTTAGTGAATGGAGTTGTACCTATGAGTTTTAAACATGCAGTTGTTCAACCCTTGTTAAAGAAACCTGGACTGGACCAATTTGAGTTCTCTAACTATAGGCCGATTTCTAAGCTCCCTCTGCTGTCCAAAATTGTGGAGAAAGTTGTTTATCTACAGTTGAGCTCATTTCTGGAAGACAAAAGTATAACTGAGATTTTCCAGTCTGGATTTAAGTCAGGACACAGTACTGAGACAGCTCTGCTGAGAGTTTTTAACAACATTCTTTTGGCTACTGATTCCGGTAATATTGTTTCTCTGCTGCAACTGGATCTCACAGCTGCGTTCGATACAGTCGATCACCAAATTTTACTTTCTCCATTGGGGAACTATGTGGGCATAAAGGGGTTGGCTTTAGCCTGGTTAAAGTCGTATTTAAAAAACAGAAGTCTTTCAGTTCAGGTCAGTGAAGCTGTGTCAGTTTCGGCTCCTCTGTTGTGTGGAGTGCCTCAAGGTTCTGTCCTGGGGCCTCTACTCTTTTCTCTCTATCTGCTGCCTCTTGGCTCAATCCTCAGAAGTTACGATGTTTTGTTTCATTTTTATGCTGACGACTGTCAAATATATGTGGCCACTAGCTCAGTCACAAATCCTTTTAGATTGCCTCAATGAAGTAAAAGCATGGGTGGCTGCAAACTTTCTGTATTTTAATGAGAAGAAAACTGAGCTTGCGTTGTTTGCTCCTAGTGACTCAGCTGTTGCAGTTCCAGTTGACCTGGGTTCTCTACCCCAAGCCGCTAGCCCTGTGGTCACGAACTATCTTTTTAAACTTGATTCCCAAATCAGTGCAGTGGTGAAGACAAGCTTCTTCCAGCTGAGGCAATTAACCAAAGTGAAACCGTTTTTATCCCAACACAATTTTGAAATCGTAATCCATGCTTTTATCACCACTCGCTGAGATTACTGCAATGCACTGTATACCAGTCTTAGTAAATCCTCCATTGCCCAATTACAGCTATTCCAAAATGCAGCTGCTCGTCTTTTATCTGGTACTTGTAAATTTGCCCATATCTCACCCATCCTCGAAACCCTTCACTGGCTCCCGGTACACTTTCGCATTAATTTTAAAATTCTTTTATTTGTATTTAAATGTCTTCATGGCCTAGCCCCTAAGTACCTATCTCATCTCCTTGTACCCTACACCCCTTCTCGCACGCTTCGGTCAGCAGGTCAAGCTTTGCTGGTAGTTTCAAAGACGAAGCGTAAACTTAGAGGAGACGGCGTTTGCCGTGGCAGCTCCCAGACTATGGAATGAGCTGCCTCTGCACATCAGGCTGAGCACTTAAAACTCATATTTTTTCTTTGGCATTTAACTCAGTCTGACAATTGACTTGATTAGTATTGCATTTACTTATTGCTGCTTGTTTAATGTTTTGTGCATCAGTGTTCTGTTTTTACTGTTTATTTATAGAGTTTGTGTACAGCACTTTGGTCAACTGTGTTGTTTTTAAGGTGCTTTATAAATAAAGTTGCATTGTATTGTATTGAGCTTAAGAGCAATGTCTTTGATCACAAGAATAAGAGAACTATTTACAGGAAAAGTTATTGTTATTTGCTCTATTTAGTACAGATATTGACACTGTACTCTGATGATACTTGTACTCATAAAAAATACATTATCTGCACCAGATACTCGGTTCAGCCGAGTACTCGCTCAACCCTATTGTTCCTTCATAAAGTTGGTGCAAGAGACACATAGAACCTCAATCATAATAATGATAATAATAAATTAAGTCTTTAATTGACTTGTAAAACACTCAACTATTCAGTTACATTCAGAAGAATAAATGTGACTGATGTATTTTTGAGACAGATATTGAACAAATATCAATATTTGAGAGTTAAAAAATCTGATATAGATATTTTGACCAGCATTCATTTTTTTAACATAAAACCTAACATAACTATTTCTAATTCTTTAATAAATGTGGTTATGAAAGAACTGTGACCAAGATATGTACTGAGCAGGTTATTTTACATTGTGAAAATAAACGTGTAATGGTGTGTTTTGTGTTCAGCTCTTCCCATACTTTTAGATGTGGTCAGGGGTCCTGAGCGTCTTCCTGCAGATGAGGAGTCACAGGAAATGCTGAGAGGGAAACTGCGCATTCTGCAGGCTGACAGCACCGAGGTCAACGCTCTATTCATGGTACAGCTCATGACACACACACCTGGCTATGAGCAGCTCCTGGCATTTCAATCGGGAAAAAACAGTCAACTTCCTCCATACATTTTGAATGAATCAGAATGTAAAGGCTGTCTGTCTGCTTATTTTGCAGTTCTGCATTCTAGTGCCCAAAATTCACGTCACGCAGCTTTAAGTTTTGTGTCGAAAATGGGTATGTTTAGGTTTAGAGGATACATCACCCAAAATGTAGTAGTTACAAGTTGGTAGTGTCATCCTTCAGAGAATAGTTGTTGTGGTCGACGTTGTTTAATGTCACCTTGAATTCCAATGGTAAGTTTTCACATCAGGAAATGTCCAGAGAAACTTCTTAAACCACTCTGGTGCTGTCACATTGGTGAATTCAGGAAGCAGAGGGCAGAGGACTCAAAAACAAACTATCGAGGTAGACAGGCAAAGTAATTTATTGAAAAAAAGAAGATATAAAAGCTTACTGACATAGGTAACAAATCCGAACAGAATTCATTAAGAATCCGAGGTTCAACAGCAATGTGGCAGGTAAGGGGTAGGCTACCAGCCCAGTCTCCAGAATTAAATGCAGGCATTGTAGGGTTCATGGATACATTTAATCTCCGCAATTTAATACGAATCATATCTATGTTTAAATACAATCTATCATATCAACATTTGTGTTACGTATCATATCAACATTTCTGGAAAGTGACGTAGTTAAGATAACTTTTAAGAGCAAACGTTCATATTTGGAGGAGGAGGGGCAGATGGTGGCAAGATTGCCAACTGGTGGATGGCTGGCAAAAGCAGCAGACACACTTCGAGACAAGTGTTGGCTTCCGTTTCAACCAACAAAACCGGCTGTTTTTAGCTACATTTGTAGATGGTTTTGTGGCGACTAAAACCAGCTGTTTTTAGTGTGTTGTTAGGACATTTGATTTTGTGGTGACAAAACTGGCTATTTTAACCCAAATCATGGTCTTTTCTTCATTCTAAGCAAGTGGTTTTTTTCTGGATGTGGGGGTCAGGTGACTGGGACAGGCTGAATGAAGGGGCCTGGGGAAGTGGGAATGTGGCTGAAAGGAGGGACAGAGAGGCAGAATGGGCAAGAAGAAACACAACTGTTGCAGACACCTGCAGCATAATCCACTTTCCTACCATCCAGCCGTACTGTCTGCTCAGCATGTTCCAAACTAAAATTTCATATCTTTCTTTTGATTTGGCTAAATACACAACGTGTGATAGACTTATCTCAGGAAATAATTTTTGCAGTAATGGACATTGTTGGTTCGTTGTATAATGGTATTTTAAAAATAATTAGCAACTGCAAGCTAATGCTTGAAACAAAAAAACTATATTCACAAAAAAAAAATATTTCAATAAACATTTGACATGCACACAAGTAAAAACAAATATAGAAGTAATTAAACTTTTTCCTTTTCTCTGTGTATAGGAGTTGTCCACTCATCTCATCTCCATCAACAGCGAAGAAAATGTTATTTTTGTGACATTCAAAACATTTGAGGAAGTATGGAAGTTCACCACATATTACACAATTGGTAGGTTTGGAATGCAATAAAAGGCATTAAAAGTGAGATTTAACCTTACATATTTGCAGTAAGGCATATATTTTAAAGATCTATGTGAGTGAAAGTGTTACTTTTCAATATAAATATAAGTTCAATATACATTTTTAAATTTCAGGATTGTAATTGATTTCTGAAGCATTCAGCATCAGAATTTTCTGAGCTATGATGTACTGTATTGGACACCAGCACAGAATTGTGCTGTAACTGCTACTGCCACTACTGCTATTGCAGCTGCTGGTAAAGAAAAACTAGATTTAGTAGTAGATCCAGGTTAGAATATGAGTTGATTCATTCATCACATCACTTTTGTCCTCACCTCCTCTCCTCAAGGTTTCCTGGGTCAGTGTATGGAGAATCTATTGCTAGACCAGAAGGTTTGGCTCAGTTCTTTAGAGGAGAACATTGCTATTAAGGTGTCCGTTCAGGAGGACACACTTAACCGTATCTACAAAGGCATCCTCATGCAGGAAGGTAGGTAATGGAACTCAGTCTTTTGAACTGTTCTGCAAATGAAAGGCTTTCATGGCTGCCTTAATGCACAAAGGGAGGTGTATCTCACCATGGTTGTATAATAAGAACATGTCTCTGACTCACATCCATGCTCATTGTCATAAATCCGGGTATTCTCGATGAAGGAGAAAGAGTAGATGCGCTTCAAGCCCCTTTTCAGAGTTCTTTTTAAACGTTTTATGTGTGTGATAATCATGTTAAACAAAATATTACATACTTTAAAACATGTCTGGAGTGGAACTTAAAAATTACAGAAGGATAGCTCCAGTGTGGTCGCTAAGTTTCACTCACTTTTTATTTAGGGAACACCTAAAATGCGCAGAGTAAGAGGTAAGGTCAATACACCTTAGAGTATTCAGAGAACCAGATTCGTAGGCTGGGGAATCTCTGCAGTATTTCATTATAATTTTGTCAAACATTTTACCTTTATCAAAAAACTGCAGCTTCTGTGGTTTCGATATTGCACTTGCCCATATAGCGATTTCGATAATATTTCGATAAATTGTGCAGCCCTAGTCCATTGTGCTTTCACACAACACAAATGAACCACACCAGAGAATGATTTAAAGTGGACCAAGACCCTCCTTGTCAGGAGATCTTGGTCCGGTTGTTTGGTCCATACCAGAGTTTGATTGACAGCTTTCACAACAGCTCAATCTACTCTGGTGCGTTTACTTTTATAGAGTTGTTTGTTTGAGCTACGAAATTGCACACACTTTCACTCTCTCTTTTCGTCCTCAGGTTCATTGTTTGCTAGTTGCAGTACCAACCAGATGTTCGACAGCTCCACCTCTGGAGGTGACCTGTACCTGGAGCAGGGAGACATAGCCCTTTTTGAGCCTCCTTTCTTGGGCTCAGGGTGGACTGTCCTCTGCCTGGCTGATGGAGCCCGAGGGACTGCACCCAAACCTGCTCTCGAGCCGGTCATCCCTTTTCATCAGTAAGTCACATCTACACACAGGGTTATATGGACTTGCTCGATACAGTCTCATACAAGTGATTGTGACTGGTCTCACTGTCAGGTGACCATACAATAGAAGATTTGAGATGTTTTGCATGATCTTGCATGATGTGTCCACAGATGGTTTCTCAAATCTGGTGCAGACAGCATTTTAGTTGGTGATGGGAAACTTGCCTGTAACTTCCCTCTGCAGTTTGGTAAGTGCAGTAATATGTATTTGAACAGATATGAAGAGTCAGGTAAAGTTTAAACACTGAAAGGAGTTAAAATTGTCAAAGTGTAAGTGATAAAATGATCTTGCCAGGTCAGTTGAAGTAGAGGTCCTGAAAGAAATGAATGCCACTTGAAGTGTATGAACTGAAAGCTGTCTTAGAAGAGCTGAAAAAGTTATTTTTTGTCAAAATTAAAGATCTGAGACTTGAAAGGTTTTAAAGTGTCAATTAAAGCTTATGCAATCAAAGTATGGAAGCGTATAGGGGACATAATCCAAATAATGATGTAAACTTGAAAATGAAAATGTAATTCCACAATAGCATTGTAATATATGTATGTAATATATGTGTTAAAAATATAAAAGAAAAAAGCAATAATCCAATTTTTATTTTCACATACCTACATGGGCTTTCTATCACTATATTTAAATGAAAATGGTTTAGCTATTTTACATTTAAGTGGAAGTCCGCACAATATTCAAATGTTTTTTCAAATTTGAAAATGAAATATAAAGAAAGTAAGCTGAGTTTTCATTTATGCAAGCAATATTTAAGTCAAAATGAAAATGCAAATATCATTTTGCATTTCAATTTGAAAATTCAGGCCTTCAGTTAGGCCATCAACTGCTTGAGTATTTGCTGCTTTGAGTAGTGTGTTTGTGGCAGAAAGACCAGAAGCCAGCTGGGTCTTACTGACTACTGGATTACTATACAGAAACACAACTTTATAACTGCATTCACTGATTTTGGTGAAACCTGTGATATGGGGCTCTGAATGTACTGTTTAACAGACCACAGTTTAATTGACACTTTAAATGCTTTCAGGTCTCAGATCTTCAAATTTGACTAAAAATAATTTAATCAGCTCTTCTAAGTCACACAGCATCAAAGGATCATATCAGTTGACATTTCAACAAACAGCTTTCAGTTCATACACTTAGTAGAATTAATTTCTTTCAGGACCTCCCCTTCAACTGACATGTCAAGCTCATTTTATGACTTACACTTCAGTACTTTCACTTCAACTGATACTTCAACTTTATTTGGGGCTTATATTTAAATTTACACCTCAACTTAGTTAAGTGCTTGATCTTCAACTGAAACTATTACTTTGCTTAACTACTAACCTAACTATAAATAATAGTGCACAATTGTAAAATTGAGAAAATTGTAAATATGGTTTACTGTTTCTAGGAATAATTGTGGCCTAATTAATAGCAGAGCTCTAACTTGAAAGATAACATATATGTACACCTATTAAAAGTGGCCATTGACAATGGAACAGGACACCATAATTAAAATGAAAGTATGAGGGTAGCACACAAGACCCCTATAAGGGTTCCCAATTATACTTTATGTTCAATGTGTACTAAAGGGCAGTAAAAACCTTACTTAAAGTTGTGGAATATATAGTCTAATTTTGTCCTCCTCTTACCTCTCCTCTGTTCAGCCAGAGGAACCTGTCTGGCCACAGTGGAGTATGATGCTGAGGGCCCAGATGAGCTAAGCATGGCACCTGGTGATCACATCATCATCGTGGGACTTCTTGTGTCTTGTCTTGATTGGTTCACAGGGAGGAAGGAAGTGACAGGAGAAGTGGGTCTGGTCAAGACAAGCCTAGTGAAACCGTCCAATGACATTTATGAGTGAGTGTATCACCAATATTACTGTGTTACCCATTTTAACAATAGAGTATATACTGTATCTTGTTTTATTCTCTGTCACCTTTCCAGCTCAACAGATATTTGTTTGGATGGAGAGGAAGGGAAATTCTTCAGTCTGCAAGAGGACAAAATCATAGGAGAAACAATTGCCTCATTGAAGAAGAAATCTCAAAATTACATTGGTCATAACTACAAACTGGGTGAGACAGAAAGCCTGATGGACTCACATTTCACACTGATTTATATAGATTTTTAATCTACATTTTTTCAGTCTCTATTACAGTTGCAAGTTTGGGGCCATGGTAAATGTTTAATGTACTCTGTACTTAATATACCCACACTTCAGCTGCTTATTAAAATCAAGATCCAATTTCATATTTTCTAGATCAAACCTAAAAAAACTGTTACAAATTACTAAGAGTAACTTTTAGTCTACAGTCAAGCTAGTGGCTCTGTGAGGCTGTACCTAGGCACAGAGGTGCTTTGAGCTAAATGCTAATGTCAACATGTGTGCTAACACTCGCTAATTAGCACTATACTGGGAATGTCATTAGTCTTTCAGGTATTTGGTCATAAACCAAAGTGATAATGGCAATACACAAAAAGTCAGAACATCACCAAAGCTATTACAAGTCATCCTGTTGGGGGCATAAATGTGTGCACCAAATTCCATGGCAGTTCATCCAATAATTTTCAAGACATTTCACTAGAAGTCAAAAATGTCAACCTTATGGCAGGCTAGAGGTAAAGTCAATGAATCACCAATGGCAAGAGGAAAGAAAGAGGAAGCTTTGTAATGTGCTGGACTATACCTGATTTATGAAATCACGGTGTATTAAAATGTAATTTGATCTCAACTCCGTTTTATTATTATTCATGAGCTTTAATTACCAATTTAAGGTTTTAGGGTGTTTTCTCATTCACTTTCTGTTGTTCAATCTCAGATGTGATCAATTACGAAGAATCTGGAAAAACTAAATCACGTAAGTATTGCCATTAAATGTGTTTATTTTGTCAAAGTATCTTGTCTCATTATTTCAACATCATTTTTTCCTCCCATTATTCTTTTGCAGTCAGCTCTTTAAGCAAAGTTGATGCTCAGCAGACTGACCTGAAGAAAAATATTCAGAGGATTCTTGATCAAGGAAAAGACTCCTCACCAAATTCTGTTATGACCACGAACGGGACTCCACATGACTCTGATCTGGATACAGAGGCAAAAAAACCAAGCCCTCCCTGTTTCACTGTTAACAAAGTTGGAGAACAAAACACTGAGAACTTTATTCCCCTCTTCTCTTTTTTGGAGGGACAAGACTACAAAGTAGAGTTTGGCGTCCTTTACGGACTGAGTTCCGAACTCCTTTGCTCCTCCACCTTCACTGGTCACTCTGACAACGATGAGCTGATTGCCTTCCTGGGTGTTGCTAGGGAAACAGCAAGGAAGAAGCGACTCTGTTGGTCACATACTCGTTTGTGCTTTCTGTTGGGAAAGCTGTGTGCTGGGAGGTCAAAGTTCAGCCAGGCCCGGGTTTACTTTGAGGAAGCCCTCCATGTACCACGAGAAGTCTTTACGGACCTCAGGCTGTTGACCAGCATTTATTCCAACCTGACTGCAATATATCTTTTGCAAAAAAATACTGAAGGTTTATTTGATCTGACAGAGCGACTTGCTGCCTTGCTATTGGGAATACCAGACTGCCAGGAAAGCTTAGAGGACAACTCTGCTCTTAAATACATCCTCAAGAAAGCTGTTCTCTCTCGCAACAAAATGGCAGAGGCCTATGCTTGTCACCTAATGGTGAAGCACCACTGGACTCGTACTGAAGGGGTTCGAGTTGTTCCTTATCTTGAGAGACTACTTGTTCTTTGTGCTGAAGCTCAAAGAACATTTGGCATATCTCCCAGTCATGGATACTTGATCCTGGCAAGGCTCTACAGCAAATTCCAACTTCCCCACCTCAGTGTCAGTTCAGCCAGGAGAGCTTCTCTGCAGCCCTCTGCTACACTGACTGACTGCCTTAGCAGTGTGGTCCTAGTTTTGGACAATATTAACAGACTGTATGGGATCACAGAACAGGAAGCTTCCATCCCACCTCAAGTGGCTCCATATTTATACCAAGCCCTCTCTTCTTCCAGAGTCCAAGAAGGAGGACGTGACCAATACTATGTTTTGAACCATCACCTTACTGTTTGTCTCTGCCAACTCTTTTGCAAGCACAGAATGGTTGAACAAGCTATCTGCCATATGCATACTCTCATCAACAACAATCCACCTTCACAGCGATTCCCCATCTCTATTACAGAAAGAAACAGTGCCCTAATCTGGCTGGCATGGCTTCACATTGACCACAATCAGCCAGATGTTGCTTTGGATATCTTGGACTCAGTCCTAGCTTCCATGCCAGAACACTGCACTACCCCTCAGGAAGGTCTGTGGGCTTCTATCGATTAATGTGTTAAAAAAATAACAGTTACAGAGTGTTGCACAAGCCCTGGTGCAAATAAATATTTCCAGCAACTAAGGAGCCACAGGAACTAAAGTCAGAAACTAGACAAGTCCAATTTGGGCATTGTTGTTTGCATTTCTACTACCTCTGAATAACCTAAGGAATCTGACTATTAGGCAAAAAGGACATGTAACAGATTAAAAAAAATTATGGTATTGTTTGATACGCAATTATGTGCTGTTGTTTGCATTTAGTAATGCACGATAAAAGAGACATGCAGAGGTGAAAAGGTGCACTGAAAACGTATTTCTGCTTTAACATGTAACTGTATTTTACATACGCTTTTTTTTCTCTTTTTCACGGACACTAGCTACCTAGTGAACTAACCGGCTAGATAACTAATCTAGTCCTAAGATTGATACTAGTGGCAACCAGTGCCTTCTATGAATGATTGCCTCAATATTCTAATACTACTCCACGTGCAGGGCATTTTTACTTTAAATGTTTAGACCCTGGTTCCTCAGGTAATCTTACGGAGTCTATGAAAAGGTTCACGGAATCCTGTGGTGGAAATAGGCTAAGAGTGCATAGGACAACCACAAAAGTAATGAGACAAGTTTAGAGAAATTCTACAAATGAACTGTGTAATCTAAACTACTAATTTGGAAGTGAAAAAGCTGAACATTAAAGTTATTATATAACTGTCAGTTATTAATGTTAATTTGATTTTGCAGAGCTACTTCTTAGTTCAATGTTTAACCAAATGACGTGGGCCTCTGGGATTATTTTGACAACTATTTTAGTGTTAGGCTTCTATGTGCTGCTTTTTACTAATGCGGACTACAGTAGTGCTATGTTTGAACTGAAGAAATTGGCCAACTTTTTAAAGCTGTAACACATATTTCACTGAAAACAATATGCAGTGTCAGTTGAGAGGGAAAATCTGATTGAACATCAGGCTATTTCATGTTAAAGTAAATGTGTTTAATTTAACGCAAAGGTGTGGTCCTCAACATGCGTGGTGTGGCACTTCGATGCATGGGTGATTTCCGGATGGCAGCAGAGAGCTACCAGGCTGCTGTTGACATCTGCCAAGAGTATGAGGACATGCCAAACTGGGCTGTAGCTCAGGCTAACCAAGGTAAGATAGAATATGGTTCTCAGATGATTCTTCCAATGGACTTCAGCTCTTTTACGAATTACTCTGTGCTTCTTCATCTTCATGAAGGGCTGTTATGTCTGAAGGCTGGAGCTAAAGGTCTAGCGGAGAAATACCTGACTGAGGCTGTGCAGCTCTTCTCTGAACTGGATGAAGAAGGTCATGAGGTGAACTTCATCACAGTGCTGCTGGAGTTAGGACAGCACTATGTGAAGAAGGACCAGCTGGACTATGCGAAAGGATGCTACGAATGGGCTCTGTTGCAGTCTCTCAACACCAACCTGTTAGACTGTAAGTATGTGACATACTTACACTTGGAGGGGCGGCTGTGGCTTAGCAGCAGAGCGGGTTGTCCTCTGATCAGAAAGTCAGCGGTTTGATCCCGGCTTCCGCCAGCCCGTGTCTAAGTGTCCTTGAGCAAGACACTGAACCCCCGAGTTGCTCCCAATGGGTCAGGCCAGCGCCTTGCAAGGCAGCGCCGCCGTCATCAGTGTGTGAATGTTGAGTGTGAATGGGTGAATGAGAAGCAAACTGTAAAGCGCTTTGGTCTGCTAAGATGGAAAAAAAAAGCGCTATATAAATGCAGTCCATTTACCATTTGTTCTGTTTTGTATTGTGTGCTAATGTCTATTTACTTTTGCCCTTTATAATTAACTGAACTATCACTCATTGCCAGGCCAGCTCACTGCAACCAGACGCCTGTGCCATCTGTATGGGTGTGAGAGTCCAGACAAGGCCCAGTGTATCCTCTACAGCCAGCACCAGGTCCAGGTGCTGAGACGCATAGGAGACAGAGGACAGGAGGGAGACGCACTGGAAGCCATCAGCCAGCTCTACCTCACTTTGGGCACAGAAAGGTGTGTGAGTGCGTGTAGAGCTGAAATAGGTCCAATATAACTTTTACTTATAAACCTGTTATCAATAGAGCAGCTGTTACAGTTGTTAGTTTAAATGTGTTAATTATAAGTTTAAGTTTGAGTTTAAAGTTCAGAGCAACAGGGCTAATCAAGTTTTTGAATGTTTTTAGGGCATACCGGGCCGCTCTCGACTACACCAAGAGCAGTTTGGGTATTTTCATCGACCTGGGCTGCAGGGAGAAAGAGGCGTATGGCTGGCTGCATGCTGGGAAGATCTACCACCTACTGAACCAGACTGAACTGGTGGACCTTTATGTTCAGGTCTGGGAGCAGCTTTGTAGACATCACAAGTATTTCATGTCTTATCAGTTGCAGCACAATCTACAAAACTTTTAAAACTAAACTACTGATCTTTAAGGCTCAATGTATCGTAAATTCTAAAATTTACCTCAACTACAGACACCCCTATATTAGAGACAGGCCTTTGGCCTTCCCCCCAATGGTGAGAACCATGTACATTTGTAATATCAAACTGCATCAATGTGTTGGGGTTCACCATGATTGAAGGGGGACCAAGTTGATGAAGCATATTTCAACATAGAAGAGATTGGCAAATTACTCACTCTTGTGAGACATTAAAAAGACCAGCATAATTATACACAAGCATATTTAAATGTGTAAATTGTGTAGCACTCTGACTGGTAAAACAGATCTGCCACTGCATGTATCGCTCAGCTGGTAGCAGTTGGTTTTGATCAGACAGATGGAAACAATCAGGGATTGTAATCAGCATCAACTTAGGTTAAGGGATTTGTTAAAAAGTGTTTTTTGATAGGCCATGAATTTAATTTAAAAAAAAGTGGTTTCATTGCTCTGTGTGTTTGAAGTATACCCATCTTAAAATCTCTGCTATTTACCAGTGTTTGTTTCATATTTTTAACAAGGGATTAAATCAATTTACTTCGGCCCCCATGGGGCCCGGCCGGGCTCAGCCCGAAGGAGCGATGTAGGTCCGAACTCTTGTGGGCCCACCACCTGCAGGAAGAACGGTAAGGGCTCGGTGCAATGTGGATTGGGTGGTAGTCGAAGGCAGGGGCCTGGGCGACTCAATCCTCGGACATGGAATCTGGTGCTAGGGACATGGAATGTCACCTCACTGGGGGTGAAGGAGCCTGAGAGACACTGACTAGAGATAGTGCAGCTCACCTCCACGCACAGTTTGGGCTCTGGACCCCAATTCCTCAAGAGAGGCTGGACTCTCTACTACTCTGGAGTTTCCCACGGTGAGAGGTGGCAGGCTGGTGTGAGCTTGCTCATAGGCCCCCAACTCAGCCGCCATGTGTTGGAGTTCACCCTGTGGAACGAGAGGGCTGCTTGCCTGTGGTTTCTGGTTGGGGATAGGTCTCACTGTCATTTGTGCTTCCGGGCCAAATGGCAGTGTAGATTACCCAGTCTTCCAAGGACTCTGTTGTTCTACTGGGGGACCTCAATGCTCATATGGACAGCGACAGTGACACCTGGAGGGGTGTGATTGGGAGGAACAGCCCCCCGACCTGGACCCGAGTGGTGTTTTGTTATTGGACACCATGACCAAGCATAATGGTGTCCAGTGCAAGTGGCATCATGACCTCAGGCCGTATGTCTTAGATACACGGGTGAAGAGAGGAGTGGAGCTGTCAACTGATCACCACCTGGTGGTGAGTTTGATCCGATGGTGGGGGAGGAAGTTAGACAGACGCAAATGTACTGTGAGGGTCTATTGGGAATGTCTGGCAGAGTCTCCAGTTCACAGAGATCTTCAACTCCCACCTCCAGCAGAGCTTCAACCAGATCCTGAGGGAGGCTGGAGACACTGAGTCTGAGTGGACCATGTTCTCCGCCCCCATTGTCGATGCAGCCACTCAGCTGTGGCCGAAAGGTCTCTGGTGCCTGTCGTGGTGGCAACCTCCATGGATGGGATGCTGTCAAATTGAAGAAGGAATCCTATCAAGCCTGGTTGGCTCATGGGACTCCTGAGGCAGCTGATGGGTACTGGCAGGCCAAGCGGGCTTCAGACCAGATGGTTGTGGAGGCAAGGTCTGGGAGGAGTTTGGTGAGGCCGTGGAGAAGGACTATCGGTCAGCCTCGAAGAAATTCTGGCAAACTGTCTGGCGCCTCAGGAGGGGGAAGCAGTACCCTGCACACACTGTACAGTGGAGGTGGGAAACTGCTGACTTCAACTGGGGACATCCTCGGACGGTGGACTCGATCACCCAAGCTGAAGTCAGAGATAGTCGAGAAGCTCCTCGGTGGCAGGGCACTGGGGGTGGATGAGATCCCCATTGAGTACCTCAAGTCTCTGGATGTTGAGGGGCTATCCTGGCTGACATGCCTCTGCAACAGCGGTTTGGGACAGTACCTCTGGACTGGAAGACCAGGGTGGTGGTCCCTCTTTTTAAGAAGGGGGACCAAAGGGTGTGTTCCAACTACAGGGGGATCACACTCCTCAGCCTCCACGGAGAAGTCTATGCCAGGGTACTGAAGAGGAGAATTCGGCCGATAGTTGAACCTCGGACTCAGGATGAACAGTGCAGATTTCATGCAGGATCTTGTCTCTGCTTTTTGCAGATAATGCTGTCCTGTTGGCTTCATCGTACCCGGACTTTCAGCGTGCACTGGTATGGTTTTCAGCCAAGTGTAAAGCGGCTGAGATGAGAATCAACAACTCCAAGTTAGAGGCCATGGTTCTCGGCTGGAAAAAGGGTGGCTTGTCCCCTTCAGGTTGGTGGAGAGCTCCTGCCTCTAGTGGAGGAGTTTGTTTCTTGGGGTCTTGTTCACGAGTGAGGGAAGAACGGGAGATTGACAGGAGGATCAGCCTATCATCTGCAGTGATGTGGTCGATATACTAGTCTGTTGTGGTGAAGAAGGAGCTGAGCTGCAAGGCCAAGCTCTCTATTTACTGGTTGATCTACGTTCCTACTCACCTATGATTATGAGCTTTGGGTCATGACCGAAAGAACAAGATCCCTGATACAGACAGCCGAAATGAGTTTCCTTGGCAGGGTGGCTAGGTGCTCCCTAGCTCCCTAGATAGGGTGAGGAGCTCGGTCACGTGGGAGGAGCTCAGAGTAGAGCCACTGCTCCTCCACATTGAGAGGAGCCAGCTAAGGTGGCTCAGGTGGCTTCCAGATGCCTCCCTGTTTCAGGCATGTCCAATTGGGAGGAGACCTTGGGGAAGACCTAGGACATGCTGGAGGGACTATGTCTTTCGGCTGACCTGGGAATGCCTCGATATTCCCCCGGAAGAGCTGGAGAAAGCATCTGGGGAGAGGGAAGTCTGGGCATCTCAGCTTAGCATCCCGCAATCTGGACCCGGATAAGTGGAAGAAGATGGATGGATTTATTTAAAAAAAGATCTACAAACAAAAACACAATGAAGACTAACTCTAATACACTAAACTACAGACAAAAAATTTATGTGTGTGTGTGTTGAGAATGTGCTTGCGTGCATGTGTGTCCAAGATGGCTGCTTGGATGTAAAATGGTTCAAACAAAAGAAAGCTAATTCTAATGGTGAAAGAGTGTGATTCTACCAAAAATTTACATTAGCACAATTGGCGGTGAAGCTACCCAGGAGGATGACCAGAGGGAAGAGAGTGAGGCAAAGGTCACTGACGTGTTTTGTTGACTTGGTGACTTCAGGGTCACACAGACAGACGTCAATGGCGGCATTCACTGTCTCTGGATTGTGGGACAAAAGGGAATGCAGTCCTTAAATCAAAGTTCAGTTCAGTTAAAATCATCCACAAGAATTAACTCATCCGTTGAGTCCCAACAAATTACATAGGCAACACAAAGTCACCATGACAATTTGTCTACAATCCTTTTTGGGAACCATCTAGTCACTAGATGGTTCCCAAAAAGACACTAGACACTAGATTCTAGTGTGATCTTAATACCTTTTTACACATAACAACTTTTCACAGGGATCAGCTTTATCCTGCTCTTGTAATAAGGGAAGACAACGTTGTTACAGGTTCACACCTCTGCTACCAACAGAGGGCCCATAAACAAGAAAATACATTTTTGAAAAAAAGCAGTCACAATGCTGAAAACAGGGCTGTTTCTCTGAGCTCATGAAACATTGACTTTTTAACAATACGTGGTTCTCACAGGACAGCGACACTACAAACATATGATGATCTTATAGAATATGATGTATTGCTGTAGATTAAACTACCCAACAGTATATAAGGTAGTTAAAATGAGCTCAAACTTAAACATCTACAGCAGTAAAATGCATCATACACATTAATGAGGGACATTGAATCGAGGGTCTAAGGACAGAGGGTGTCGTATGTTACAGATTGGGAAGCCCTTTGAGGCAAATGTGATTTGTGATATTGGGCTATATAAATAAATTTGAATTGAATTAATGCAACAGTAATCTTAATCCAGAAACAGATAAAATAGTAAAAGACTGACAGGGGCCATTTTACTGCACAGTGAGTACTTTTACTTTTCATACTTTAAGTATATTTAGCTGATAATACTTACATACTTTTACTTAAGTAAGGTTTTAATGTGTACTGAATATTCAATAAAACTCAGTAACGGTATACAGAAATCTAGTTTGTGGATGTCTTTTGCTGCATTAATGGTAATATTTATCAATTTTAGAGGTATTAAAAAGTTCTTCAAAGTCGTAAAATTAATACTTAAAAATTCAGATAATCTGGGTACACTAAAGATGTACAAAAAACAACTCAACTGTCCACCAACCTCAAGTTGTCAAGAACATAAGTCAATCACTGTGTACCATCATGTGTCGGGTGGAATATTTGAGAGCAATGTGTGGGTCTGGGACAATTGCCATCTCAGCATCTACAATGGCAGTAACAGTGCTCAGATCATGCACCAATCGATAATCAGTAGAGTGTGGTTTCTTAATTGGAAAGATAGGGGTGTTGCAGAGGCTTTTTGATTTTATCAGGGCCCCAGCCTTTTCTTAGCCATTTTCTCTTGGTCTTTAGTTTTTCTGTTAATGTTTCCTGTTTTATTTTGTATTTCTACTCTCCTCATGTGTCTGTAACTTCACGTTCTCTCAGTGTGCGTTTCCCTCCAATTTTTGATTCTTTGCCCCACCTGTGCCTTCTTATAGTGAATGGTAAATGGACTGTACTTGTATAGCGCCTTTCTAGTCTTTCTGACTACTCAAAGCGCTTTTACACTACATCACACACACATTCATACACTGATGGCAGGAGCTAACTGCCCATCAGTACAAATTAAACTAATCATTCACCGACACTCAGACACCGAAGGCGCAGCTTCGGGAGCAGTTCAGGGTTCAGAATCTTGCTCAAGGATACTTCGACACATGGCTGGGGGAAGCCGGGATCGAATTGCCTACCTTCCGATTGGTGGACGACCGCTCTGCCACCGAGCCACAGCCGCCCTTATCACCCCTCACCTGAGTTTTTAGTCTGTGTGGTTTCACTCCATCCTTGTCGGTTCATCTTGGTTTATGCGCCTACATTCTAGCCATTTTCCCGTTGTTTGTTCCTTTTGTGTTTGGACCTTGCCTGTTTATTGAAGTTTGGATTCTCTGCTTGCTCTGTATGGATTTGTTTGAAATGATTCTATGATTTTGAACTCTGCCTGTTTCATCATCTCTGTAAGCCTTGGTTCACTGACTTTTAATAATCATTTAACTGCATCTGCGCTGCCTCAGTTGCGATCAGGTCCAATGCTCGTTTTCCCTGTTTGGCACTAAACAGGGCAGTTGCCAACTTTAAATTCGATTTATTTATAACCAGTGGTGTAGTGGTGCCTAGAGAAGTGGGTATACTCTTAATTTATGCCCCAATTTGTTTTAAAGCGGCCTGTCCAGCAATAAACACCGAGTTATAAACAGTGACATGTAAGACTACTCTTGCATATTTAGTTGACCCAAACATGGGCCAGAAGTATTTGCACATTGTCAATTAACTTCAGTTTTATTTATAGCTCCAAATCATTACAGAAGTTCTCATTGCACTTTTCATAGACCAGGTCTAGACCATGCTCTTCATAATATGATTTACAGAGACCCAACAATTCCCACCATGAGCAAGCACTTGGCGACAGTAGCAAGGAAAAACTTGCCTTTTAAACAGGCAGAAACCTCAAGCAGAACCAGAATCTGCCTCAACCCCAGATTTCCTTTGATACACCCACGACTCCTAAATGGGAACAAGCGGTATAAAATGACTGACTGACTGAGGCTTGGCTGGCAAATTGTGCAAAGACTGTGCTGATTCTCTTCCCCGCCGCTTCACACTCAGCTGCAAACCGTCCCTGTGCACGCTGAAGGTCCTGATTTGATGAAGCCAACAGGACAACATCATCTGCAAAAAGCAGAGACGAAATCCTGTGGTCCCCAAACTGGACTCTCTCCGGCCACCGACTGCACCTAGAAATCCTGTCCATATAAGCAATGTACAGGACCGGTGACAAAGGGCAGCCCTGCCAGAGTCCAACATGCACCGGGAAGAGATCTGACTTACTGCAGGCAATGCGAACCAAACTCCTGCTCCGGTCTTATAGGGACCGGACAGCCCTTAGCAGAGGGCCCTGGACCCTATACTCCCAGAGCACCCCCCACAGGTCGCCGCGAGGGACACAGTCGAATGCCTTCTCCAGATCCACAAAGCACATTTGGACTGGTTGGGCAAACTCCCATGAACCCTCCAGCAACCTGACGAGGGTATAGAGATGGTCCAGTGTTCCACGACCAGGATGAAAACCGCATTATTTCTCCTGAATCCGAGGTTCGACTATCGGCCGAATTCTCCTCTCCAGTACCCT
>CM022475.1:0-14294 GCA_011952105.1 Coreoperca whiteheadi | reverse complement strand
AGTAGAACAACTGAGTCCCCGGTCGGAGAACTTTCCAGCACCCCTCCCAGAGATGCCAAGAAGGTCGAATACTCTACACTGCCATTCAGCCCGTAAGCACAAATAGCAGTGAGAGACCTATCCCCAACCCGAAGACGCCTTCCTCTTACTGCTTGTAGACTTGTTGTCAACCACACCATCTACCCTGGATATAGCATCCCTCATGAAGCCACGTTCTACTTGCTTTTGGTTTCTTCAGATACTCTGAATTCACTGCCTCTACCCTTCATTTTGAGCCACGCTGTCCGACTGCATTTCAGACTTACAGACTTGTCTTATTTCTCAGTTAACACCATGGTATTCTACTTAGAACAAACTAAAACCAACCAATCCAGTCAACCTGTCGTTTACTTCAAGTCCACTCATAAATCACCACTGAATTCTTTTGAGACTTTTGCAAACCACTTGCAATTCCGTAAATCCCAGAGCATTACCACGATAGATAAGTGGCCACTCCTGCAATGGTATCCAAGGGCACTTAATACAATCATGGGCCATTGGTCGTCCCAAGCATATCACCGCTAAATTTGTTTAGATAATAATAATAATAATACATTTTACTTCTAGGCACCTTTCAAAACACTCAAGGTCACTCCTAGTGAATTTGAGCTATCTAGCAGAGTTTCAGGTACAGGACCACACCTCCTCTTTCACTCTCATATACAGCGCATTTATCTCTTCATGTTTCCTCCTCTCCTTCCTTCTGTGGCGGCTGTGGCTTGGTGGCAGAGTGGGTCATCCACCAATCGAAAGGTCGGCGGTTCAATCCTGGCTTCCCCCACCCATGTGCCAAGTATCAGCAAGAAACTGAACCCCAAATTACTCCCGAAGATGTGCCTTTGGTGTGTGTGTGAATGATTAGTTTACTTTGTACTGATGGGCAGTTAGCTTCTGCCATCAGTATCGGAAGACTAGAAAGGCGCTATACAAGTACAGTCCATTTACCATTCTCTCCATAGGGTTCTCATGCCCGGGTGCAATGATGGATTCCCCAACAAAGCTTCCCCACAATGGAGCAGCAAACCGAAGAAGTACAAGGGAGTTTCAATCACTTTTCTTTTTGTTAATAAATCATTTAAACGCTTCTTGTTGATGGTGTGGTTCTTGCTAGTGAATGGCAGTTTAACAGTAATTTTAAAAAAATGTGGAAGAAAGAAAGTGGAAGAAACTGGAAATCATTTTTAAATGAAAACAATGTTTGGGTTAAACTGAGAGCAGCAGAGTGGTGAGTGGTGAGTATTACAGTCATTGTACTGATGAACATTATGATTAAATTACTGTGTGAGCCATTATAATACAGATGATTGAAGATAAGATGAACAGAGGCCTTCACATTTGTAATTTGTGTTTTTGGTGCCCTCTTGTGGACAGCAGCTACTCAGTTGGCTTCGGTTTTGTGCTGCCATTGAAAGGTAAACTAAAACTCAGAATGAAAAGTTTTAAAATGACAGGCTGTATTTTTGTTGATGTCATTTTCAGGTATCGCAGGATGTTGCTATGAGTACAGGAGACACCAGCTTCATCCTGAAGCTTTTGGAAGCTGCAGGAGATATTTTTTTCTACAGCTGCCAGGCCCGGGATAAGGCTATCAACTTCTACAGGGTGCAGTCAGAATAAAAGACACAGGCTATAATATATCTTATTTCTCCTTACACTTTCTTCTGTCATCATACCATGGCATGATTATGGGCCACCCTTTATTTTAATCTCAGTTATTTCTGATGTAGGTTTGGACTGTTTGCTACATATTATCTTTGTACATTTCCATACTTCCTGAATGTTTTGTAATGAGGCAACCATAGGCCTTCATTTGTTTGCTATAACAGTGTTACTATTATTGTTAGGAATGATGGTCAAAACTAAGAAAATATGGTCCAAGTTGTAATAAACCAGAGTTATCCATTAAGTGTATAATAATGTCCTGTATATCTCCATGTAGGACCGTGCTCTGCCCATTGCAGTGAAGAGCAGCCGTGTTCGTTCCAGGCTGAGGTTGTGTAATAAGCTGGCTGAACTGATGCTCAGTCTCAAGTTGTATGGGGAAGCTGTGGAGTTTGCTCAGACTGCACTGGACATCAGTGTCACTTTAGGTACAGAAAACCTCAAACACAAAGTTTTTAATTTTCTATGTTAGTTTAGGATTGTATATTTATGGTTGAATTTGCCCTTTATTAAAAGCAAGACATGGTCCAATTACTATCCTCCACTTGTGATATAATTCATGAAAAACTGTTAGATTATATGTTTATTGTAGAACTGATCAGCACTACATTGATTATCTGTAGAAAGACCTACTGAGAGGTATTAACGATAATACCCACCCTAGCCACTGCCTGTTCACCCTGCTGCAATCTGGCAAACTAAACAGAAGTATGCGCTGTCGTCCCATTAGACTACAGAGCAACTTCTTTCCTCAAGCTGTGAGACTCCTCAACTCCAGCTCATCATTCTCCACACTCCACCATAAATAAATGACATGGAACTTTTTGTTATGCTGGTTTTGCACATTAACATAACAGTACCTTTGTATAATATACAGTATGTATATAAATGTACTGTATTTGTATAGCACCTTTCTAGTCCAAATACCCAAAGCGCTTCACATACATATCACATTCACCCCCTTCACACACATTCATACACTGATGGCAGGTGCTAACTGCCCATCAGTACAAGGAAATAACCATTCATACACACTCATACACCGAAGGCACAGCTTGGGGTTCAGTATCTTGCTCAAGGACAAGAATGATTTTTTAGAGAAAACTGAATTAAATCACAGACCTTTCCGATTGGTGGACAACACGCTCTGCCATCAAGCCACATCTACCCCGTATATAAGTAACTGTATATATTGTTTTTATTTTTAGTCTTATAATTTGAAACATTTGTATGTCTTGTGTGAGTAGCGCGAAGGGGGTTAGAACTTTAATTTCATTGTGCAGCCTTGTGTTGCAGAATGACAAATAAATATACCTTGAACCTTAATGAAAGAAACATTTTACCTGTAAGCTGAGTTTTTGTATTGTAATCACTAATTGTATATTACACTGTATCCCTGATTAAGGACCTTTATATGTAGTATGAAGGTTGGGTATGAAAGACCTTTATAAGTAGTATGAAGGTCCTAGATCAGGGCTAGGGTCTGCCCAACTTCCCGAATACAGACATTTGAGTCAACTGAGCGGCTCATAGAATTAGTTACAGGAAGAATGTTAAACTGGCAGGTGCAAAGTAGCATGAGGTTAAAACATGCTACAATATTGCCTACCATCCACTGAGTTATTATTTTTAACATACCTCCTGTAAATAATTTTATGAGCCACTTTGTGACTTAGTTTCCAAGTTCCCGAATCCATCCCTACTGCAGCAGCAACCTGTGAGCTCTGATTCTCTAAGTCACCTTGGTGAGTGGGAAGGGGGATTTTAAAGGGCCACAGTGCCACATTCAACTTGAATCTTATGTTTCTAATGTAGGGGAGGACCTCTAAGAATGTCCACTAAATCACAACTAAAATCCAGTAACAGACAAAAATACTAAAGGTTTCAGAAATAAACAACATTCTGATGATTTAGCTATTTATAGAGCATTGCCAGTAGAGGAGCTAAAAATGAAAAGTTTATCCTGCTGGTGGCAAAATGATTTAAGAATGTACTGAACTTACTGATATCCTGACAGTTTGAAGTCATCTGCTATAACTGAATAACAGTGTCTAGCTTTGTGTTTGGTTGTACGTACAGGTGAGCGTCTGAATGAGCGAGTGGCTTACCACCGACTTGCCTCACTGTACCACAATCTGGACCAGTACGAACTGGCTGAACACTATTACCTGAAGACCCTGACCCTCTGTCCAACCCCTCTGCTGTTTGATGAGGAAACACTGTACTATGTCAGGGTGTACCAGACACTGGGGAACATCATATTCTATGACCTGAAGGTAAGAGGTTAAATGATAGACATAGATACACAAGACAAATCTCTCTTAAGCTTCTTTATGTTGAATTTTGTATCCTTGCCAATATATGACAGTTCTCATTTGTTATTTTGACTTGATTTGGAGATCTGTTGGATGTTCTACTGCAGGAACCATGGTCTAAATATAGATCCTCAGCCATGGTTCCTGGTCTCCAAAGAGTACCTGCTGTGGGGTTAGTGCTTTCTGATGGCTCAGGAACTATCAGGGAGCTTTCGGAGCTGAACATTGCTAGCTAATTGAACACAAACTGCTTCAACATTTATACATCTTCATTCAAACAGTAAGAGGGAATGCACAAAAGGGATTTCCACTTCCACAGACCCCTTCATTTCCATGCTCTACATTTCCACCAGATGCAACCTAGACTTTTACACCTGGCCAAGTTACCTGACTCTCACAACCAGCTACTCCCTCCTGCATTGCAGTAATCATTCCCATCAAGTTACCTTCTCTACCCACCTGCTTACTTCTTTCCACTTTCCGCCATCAGCCCCTTTTCCCCAGTCGGTTGCCAGATTGTCTTCGGTGCTCTGTGACATTGCTTTCCAGCCATCTATACCTGAACCTAAAACCTGAACCTGCAACTTGAACCCTTCAACTTGAGATCTGGAACCTGTACCTGCCTGTAAGCTCATGTACCTTCAATGTATCAATAAATCCTGTCTGTCTGCATTTGGGTCCTTCCTCTGATGCCTTGTACTCACCCGCCTGATAATCTGGCCAAATATGGACCCAACAGAATAGAGCAGAAGCATGCAGCTTTGTCACTGGTACTTAGGTTAGTTTCTTCCAACCTGTGGCTGATAAAGTTGCTACCTAGATTGGCAGAGAACATTACTTTCACTCCAGCCTCCCTGTTTGGCAGTGTTGGGCCTGCTAGCCTCCAGCCTGCCTCCCAGTCGGCTAGCCTCAGGATCGTTAGCCTCCGGCGTACCTACCCTGAACTGGCTAGCTCGCTGCCTGCCTTCCCTGAGCCAGCTAGCCCACTGCGTTCCTCCCCTTAGCCTGCCGCCTGCCTCCCCTGAACCCTATGAGCTTTCAATGGACCAGTTGTGGAGCTACCCTGATGTCCAGCGGCCATCTTTAGAAGGAACTTGCCTTGCCATTGTACCCCCGTGGAGCCCCCAGAAGAAGGCGTGGTCCCCATGGCTCTTGAAATTGTTTTTTTCAGCTGCCCAGCAACTTTGCCTCTCAGTTGCCCAGCAACACAAAGCTTCTGTTGCCCAGTGCCCCGACTGACAACCAGCCAGATCTCCAGTCGACTGACCCCCCGGGAGAGCTGGAAGCTCAGCCAAATCTTCCAGATCTCCAGTTGGCTGTCTCCACCACTGCTCAGCCAAATCTTTTGTTGCTGGCCTCTTACCCTGCTCTCCTTTTTGTGGCTTCATGCCCTGGTATCCCGCAGTCCCCTTGTCCTGTCTCTACTGAAGATGCCTCAGGTCTCCAGCCATCTGTCACCTTTCCTGCAACTCTACTGGTTGCCCGTCCTGCATCCAGCCCTGACTTACAGCTGGATCATCAGTTTCCAGCTGCCAGTCCATCCGCCTGACGAA
Source organism: Coreoperca whiteheadi (assembly GCA_011952105.1). NCBI lineage: Eukaryota > Metazoa > Chordata > Actinopteri > Centrarchiformes > Sinipercidae > Coreoperca > Coreoperca whiteheadi. The sequence goes on along the minus strand of CM022475.1, from coordinate 8,725 downwards.
GTTGTGGTAGATGGTGCAATGTTCTTACAAGTGGGCCTTTGCTTTACAGCCACTCCCACTCCACGTCCAAGTCCAGGGGTCTACAACTCAGGAGTGAGCTGCTGCAGCACAGGGAGTCCCAACGACCCTGTCAGCCCAACCAGGAAAGGACTTGGCTGTGGCCCAACCCGCAACAGGAGATGGTTACGGTCCACCAGAACAGGAGATGGTTGTGGCATGACATGAAGCTTGGGGGGTGTCTGCAGCAGCACAGAGAGTTCAGGTGGTCATTCAGGCCCAACGGGGAGTTCTGGTGTCTGGAGCTTTGGCGTGGGCTGCATCTCAGAGGGAACTGGTGATAGCTGCAGCAGCTCAGGGAGGTCAGAAGGCCCTTCAGGCCAAGCAGGGAGTTGAGGTGGCCAGGGCGACCCAATGAGGAGTTCAGGGGTGGTTGCAGCTGTTCAGGCCCAACCGGAGCAGGAAGTGGTTGCAGTCGTTCAGGCCCAACCAGAGCAGGAAGTGCCAGACCGCCAACAGGACCCGAGGTGCAGGGTTTGGCCAGACCGCCGGCAGGATCCAGGGTGCAGGAGGTGACTGCGGCCATTCAGGCCCAGTCAGCAACAAACCCAACAGCATGACAGTTTCTCACCAACTTAAATTGTGTATAGCCTTGAGGGTATACTTGCTACATTTGTTTGATATATTGATCTAGCAGAAGAGCATAAGTTAAATGTGACTTCAAAATAACAGAATCAAAAGAATTGCAACCATGGGTTCACTTGGCTTCCATACTAATGTATTTATAGGCAGCTATTCATGTGAAGTGCCCCCTGTATTTGTATGAAATAAAATGACCAATAATGGGACTCAATTATACTTTTTTATATGTTCCTGTTATCTCTACAGGACCCATTTGATGCTGCAGGCTACTACCACCTGGCTCTAGCTGCAGCCATGGATCTGGGCAACAAGATGTCTCAGCTGCAGCTGTGCACACGCCTCGCTACCATCTACCACAACTTCTTAATAGACAGGGAGCTCTCTCTCTTCTTTTACCAGAAGGCAAGGGGATTTGCAGCAGAGCTGAACGTGAGGAGGATTAATATCTCACCGGGTCAGCAGTATAGCAGCACCTCACAGTACAAGCCAAGTGAACAATAGGAAAGACAGTTTGGGAAGATCTTGTCTTTGTTTTACAAGAAAAACTAAACATTTGCTAAGCTTCAAAACTAAACTTCAGTAGATGGCTTGATGAATGTTCTTTTTGGTACAGAAATATCACGTTTCATGAGAAGCCTTGCATTATGACTTCAGCACATACTGATCCTAAAGGAAAAAGAAAATTTTAAGCCCTTAGTTGGTCATGGGGCCAAAGCTGTCTGTTCTAATAATCAAACTGTAGGTCTGCACAAGTTTCAAAATTTAAGATTTAACTTTACTGTCCATTCAGGCCTCTGTTAATCCACAGGAGATAATAAATAGATAACTATCATAAACCCAGCAGAAAAAAAGTGAAAGTCTCTCTCTCAACCCAATGCAAATGGCCGCCCACCCATAGTCAGCTTCTGCTTGAGGTTTCTGACTCTTAAAAGGAAATTTCTCCTTGCCACTGTCGCCAAGCGCTTCCTCTTTATGGGAATTGTTAGGGCTCTGTAAATAATATTATAAAGAGTACGGTCTAGACCTGACCTATAGGAAAAGTGTATTGAGATAACTTATGTTATGAATTGATGCTATATAAATTAAACTGAACTGAATTTAAAGTAAATATATGTTATTACCTTTAAAAAAATTGGCAGATGTATAATGTCCTTAATGATTTTTTTAAAATAAGAAAATAGAACATGTCATCAGCATGTATCCCAGCATTTACACATATGTAAAAAAGAAATTATCACAAATTATCACACCCAACTACTGTAAAAAACAAAAAGGAATCTATTGTTAAAAGAAAGAAATAAGGGGGAGAAATGCAGATTTTAACTGATTACACATAAACACAAGTATGCCATCTGCATATAATAAAATTGAAGTGTTCTGGCACTTTTTAGAATACCCCTTAGCTGGTAACTTGCACTTAAAGTTTCGGAAAGTGTCTCTGTGACCAAAGAAAAAAGTAAAGCAGGCAGGAGACAACCCTGTTTTGTACTTCTACCTACTGGAAATACCTAAGATGCCAATCCATTTAACCAATGCAACAGCTAACATACTGGAAAACGGAAACGAGTTGAGAGGTGGAAGGGCTTATTGGTTCAGGAAGTGTTTATCCCCATTCTGTATTCCCATTTCAAATCCTCTATGAGGTTAACATGTTAAAGTGGGACTCTCCCAGATAATGTAATGATTATATACTATTATTGCCAACAGTTTTAATTATTTCAACTTCGTCTCTGAGAAATTAAAGACAATTTTTAGTATTGTGTACAATACCCAGGGGACTCAGCCGACGTTGCTATGGAGAAGAAGCCAGTCAGAGGCACGAATCAGTGCTGCAGTGAATTCAAAATGAATTCAGTAAATTAATTTAAGCTGCAGATTGTACTATTAGTCTTTGCAACAGTATAATCTTTGAAGCTTGTGATTCAAAATGTGATGTTTCTTGCTGAAATGCATATTAGGAGGCATAGTTATTTGCTTCCCTGAAGTTTTTATCTCCATAGGTTTGACTTTTTACTTGTTTAAAATCAATGCATCAAATGTTTTCTAAAGCAGTTGTTCATCTTTTGGACTGACGACTATGAGTCATTTAACATTGTCAATGGGAAACATTTTTGGAACTTTTAGTTCAAGAATGCCTGAATTAGCTCACTTCTAATCCAAAATGGTTGAGGAAGAAAGGCTTTGTCCAGTCCTGCTCCCTACTTACTTCAATATATCTTGCAATGCAGTGGAAGCTTACAACAGTTCCACTTTCATTTTTATTTCCAGATTTTTGGTTTAAACTATGGAATTGTTTAGAGAAGTCAGGAGAACTGAAGAAGCCTACTTCTAGATATGCTACAACCTTGATGACTGACATTTTTTGTAAATCCACTGGATATGACCTGGACGTGAAGTGTCATCCTGTTAGAATCAAACAAAATAGCTGGAGGAAACAGTGTAAGCAGATTTCAGAGTGACCCTGCACAAAATAGGAATTTTGTTCTCTATGCTTGATTTGCACTAATGCATCTGACCATGTAAGCCAAATATGGATAGTAGAGTTAATTTAGAATAGGTTTGTATGGTTTCAAGGGGGAAATATTTAAATGCAAAGTACAATTATGTTATGAAGAGGACCACTGCTATATTGTACTATACTATACATTGGTCAGCTGCAACATAGAGCACAAATATAGGTGGAGATAGTATCTGTATGCCAGAAACTTCATATTTCCTGCTCTTTTGATTACTGATTATGTTATCAGCAGTCACAGTGGAAATGCTTAAATATCGCCAATGTGAAGAGATTAAACTGGAAAATGACTCAAGTAGGTCAGAGATGGAGTTCATGTTGAAGGATGAAACAGCTAACGAAGGAGGTCTATGAAGCTTTGATGACAGTGTTTCAGCTTCATTGTTGCTCCTGGCTTCAATGAATAACCAGCTATGGCAACATTCACCCTCACAATCTAATTTACTGTATACACAGTAATATAGTGGATGCATCCTATACATCAAGGCCAGTAATCTGCTATGTACAACATACTGTACACTCCATCTTTGTTGTAACTTGTTTCAATAGCAGAAAGACCTACACATTTGTGCAACTTTAGATAATAAAATTTGATTTAATTTCCACTTGGGACTGGGGGACATGGCCACACCACTGTTAAAGTTGGAGTTGGGATGAATAACTACACCCTTTAAACAGTGTCTTCTTACTGCCAAGCCACCATTATCCAGGTGTGAAAATGTGCATGATCATAAAAAGCCAGGTAATCTTAGCTGAAGTTTGCCATCTGTGACTGATTGCCTGTCCTCTAACATCACTTCAACAGCAGTGAGAGAAATGGGAGTGTTTTGCTGTGCTAACCCTATCAGGGGATGCTTCCTCTTATGGTACTGTACAGCAACCTTCCATGACCTCTGTGTATCTTTTATTTTACAATAACATTTCTCACTGTTTCTACAGTTCTATCTGGTCACACTGATCAAGTCTTTAATGAAACTATGAGCCTGATGAGAACGCACACTGTTTTTTCCCCTCTGATCAAACATAAAATTTAAAAAAATGTTGTCAGTGTTTTTTAAACCCCTGGAACCCATGTTACATTGCAGTGTAATGTAACACTAACAGTATTGTTGAAAAGACAATGGATAAAAATAATAAAGACATGACATCTGGTCTTGTACTTATGCTTCTTCAATTTGCTTCACAGTCTGCTCCTCTGAGGGTCTCCAGTGCAGACTTTAGCTCAGTTGATGTAATGGATATGAAAATGTGCACTGAATGTAAAAAAAATGCATTGTGTCAAGAAAGGCACTCTAATTCACTTTCTTTTATTTTGAAATAACAGTTTATAATGTTCCCTTATTTGTTTAGATATAATGAACCGTTAATGTCTGTAATCGATTCCTCTGGTCTTCTGGGTTTGACCTGGGAACCTGGACCAGCTCAATGGAAAATGGGTAATAGAGGGAGTGGAAGAAGCAACTGTAGAACCAGATTTTTTTCACATCTAACTCTGTTATTAACTGTGAAGATTTATTTTGACCAAACCAGAGCTGGCGATTGTTGGAACAGTGGAAAGACTAACCAAGACAGTTTTGGTGAGTTTCTTTTTTTCTTCTGTCGTGTTTGAATTAAGTGTGTTTTAGGATGAATTAATAACGAGGGAACTGAAAAAGAGAAACTTGAATTCAGAAGGTGTAAAGTTACTGTTGTAAAAATAAAATAGATGTAATAATATTTCCTTTCTTTAGCCACAGTTGTGTTGGACAAGAAAACAGACCATTCATAAAATATAGAAAAGCCTATCAGATAAAAATGTTATAAAGATTTTAAGTGTTAAGTTAACTATTCATGATACTCTGAATGTTAAAATAATCATAATACATTTGATATAAATCTGAATTTGAAAGCGCCTTTCACAAACTCAAGGACAATGTACAGTGTAAAAGTTATAAGAATTAGAATAAAATGGGACTAAAAACATTACTAGCAGAGGCTATGACAGGTTAAGTTACAGGGAAGTTTGAGGCATCTCCTAAAACTAGAGTTTCTGCAGATTCCATAGATACTACTAATAGCGCCAGGGTAAATACCAATTCTGTGGTGCACTGGGTGGGTGCATCTCCCTGTTTGTCAACAGCCTAGCATAGCCAGTTTTGATTGGTAAATGGTAAATGGACTGTACTTGTATAGCACCTTTCTAGTCTTTCTGACTACTCAAAGCGCTTTTACACTACATCACATTCACCCCATTCACACACTGATGGCAGGAGCTAACTGCCCATCAGTACAAATTAAACTAACCAGTCACACTCACTCACACACCGAAGGCGCAGCTTCAGAAGCAGTTCAGGGTTCAGTATCTTGCTCAAGGATACTTCGACACATGGCCGGGGGAAGCCGGGATCGAACCGCCAACCTTCCGATTGGTGGACGACCGCTCTGCCGCCGAGCCACAGCCGCCCCAACTGGTTGGTAACCGAGCCATCTTTGGTAACAGTTCCCCTGCACTATAATTATCTTATCTATAGTGTGGAGATAAGGTAATTATCCATATGAATATAGCCTAGATGTTATGTTAGGTTAAGAAATTAGTCTTTAAGTGTAGTAATACAAGTTTTATGTTTGTTCAGTCTGTCATTGACCACCACAAAATATATTGCACATTGAATACCAAACTAAGTAGTAGAATTGTAGTCAAGAACAGACTCTAGGTCTTGAGAAAAGTAACTCAATTGTATAATTAATGTTAGTATCTGTTTTAACTTCTCAGGTCAGCTAGCAACAGAGAACAGGCATCCAACACAGCAAACAGCAGCAGTCATACAATGCTGAAGAATTAAATGAAATGTAGGCAGTAGTGTTTCAGGCAGAACAGCAGAGATAACCAAAACAAATCTCAGCGTGTGCTCAGTGCACACCCAGTCCTCAGCCCCCAATGATCTGGGCTGAGCCCCTTACATATCAACTCCTAAAAACACCCCTGGGTACTGAATGAAGAGTACCTAAAGGACTATTGTACAAACATGCTCTATACACTCATGGACTTTTGAACAACCAAGTGCTAACATACACACAAACTCTATACGCTCCTGGACTGTTGAACAAGCTGAGTGCTAACATACACACGCACTATACACTCATGGACTCTTAAGCAAGCTTGATGCTCACATGTATACAAACAATATTATTGGCTGAACAAATATTGTACTTGAACTGTTTGTAAACATTAGTAACCATGTTGGGATGACGTGTGTTTTGAAGGGGAATGTGTAATGGATATGAAAATGTGCAGTGAATGTAAAAGGAATGCATTATCTCAAGAAAGGCACTCTAATTTACTTTCTTTGTTTCGAAATAACAGTTTCTAATGCTCCTTTATATAGATTTAATGAACAGTTAATATTGACTGCTCTGGCTTTCTTTATTTGCGCTAGGCTTCTGTGTTTTTCCATTAGGGGGAGTGTGTTGATCGCGGCTCGTTCACTTTGGACTTTATGCCAGCAAAATCGTGTAAGTTTGATTTCTTTCTATTTTTCCCTTTTCAGGCGCAAAACTATGCTGCTAAATTTATGTGCAAGTTCAAGTTAGACCCTTTATTCAAACGTAGGCTACATGCTGACGAGTAATGTCTAGTTCACACTACTGAATTTTAAGCCCGATTTGAGCCCTATTTGCAAGCTAACGAGCTCGCCGACAGGTCGGGCTGTGATCAGGGGCACATCGGCGGATGATCAGCGCTTGCCCATCTTTATGTGTGAACTGCTCAACGACGCATTAAAGATGCTCGCTGACACGTCGCTGATGCCTCTGAAACACCAGACAAATATCTAGCATGCAAAATATCTGGAGCTGTTGGCCTACTTGACGTTTTGTGTTGTCACGTGTCGCGACGAACTACAGCCAGTGAGAGCAAGGCATGAGTTGAGATCATCCCAGCAGACAGACAAACAACAACATATTCTTTTTTTTCCTTTTTCGGGGGTTGAGAACAGGGGTCCGTTCTTCGTACGTCGCTTATTACATCCACGATCAATGACACATCCAAGATGATATGACGATCGCATACCAGCAATTGGTCCGAATTGCGCCACTGGGATGTCCTCTGTGTTAGGAGTTGACGAGGTAAGGAGGACCCAAATGCAGAAAATGCTTGGGGAGTGGAGTCTTTATTGTTGCTTACCAGTGAGTAAACAGGCGAATTTGGAAAACAAACATGACAAGAATCCACAATGAAGAAGAAACACGGTGGGGACGAAACCATGGGAGGGCAAACAATGATCCAACGACAAGACAGGGAAACACACAAACTAAATACACTCAGGGGAGGTGAAGGCAACGAGGCACAGGTGCAGGACAAACACAGGTGAACACAATCAGGGAATCAGGGACAGGAAGTAAAGTCAGACAGAGACAGAGGGGAACAGACACCTACCAAAATAAAACAGGAAAAACCAGACTAAATGCCAAAACATAAACTAAACGGACAATTTCAAAATAAGACATGAACTAACTAACACAAGACACTCAGAGAACTAAAGCAGAGCAAACTAAAAACAAATTGCACTCCCAAAACCCCAACATATACACTGAAGAACCCACAACATAACATTACCGCCCCCTCACGGCTTCCAGACGTCCCTTAGAAACAAGACAGACCCACCAAAAAAAACGAAAATCAAGGCCACTGGCCCAGGAGTCCGAAAACCCAGAGTCCAAAAAAGAGTCCAACACGAATGAGGGTGGGCGGAGGGAGGCCAGGGGGAGGGCCAAAATACAGGAGGCAAAAGACCAATGACAATAGTCACCGGGTCAGGAAGGGGTGATGAGAGGACCAGACAGGGACAGGGGACTGCAGACCTGGACAGAGAGCCCAGGACAGGGGACTGGGTCCTGGACAGAGAGCGCGAGACTGGGGACTGGACAGAGACTGGGCGGCGGACCGGGCGCGGGACGGAGTCTGGGCACGGGACAGAGACTGGGCGCCGGACCGGGCGCGGGACGGAGACTGGGCACAGGGACGGAGACTGGGCGCCGGACCGGGCGCGGGACGGAGACTGGGCGCGGGGACGGAGACTGGGCGCGGGACAGAGAACTGGGCACGGGACAGAGAACCGGGCGCCGGACCGGGACTGGGCACGGGGACGGAGACTGGGCGCCGGACCGGGCGCGGGACGGAGACTGGGCGCGGGACAGAGAACTGGGCACGGGACCGGGACTAGGGGCTTCGGGCGGACGGCCCGGGGAATGGCCGGGACTAGGGGCCTCGGGCAGAGGGCCCGGGGAATGGCCGGGACTAGGGGCCTCGGGCGGACTTCCCGGGGAATGGCCCGGACAGGAACCGGGACTAGGTGGTTCGGGCGGACAGCCTGGACGGTGTCAAGGCGAGGGACTGAGGGCTGGACGGAGTCAGGGCGAGGAACTGAGGCGAGGGACTGAGGCACTGGACGGAGTCAGGGCGAGGGACTGAGGCGAGGGACTGAGGCATTGGACGAGGCTGCGGCGGCGGCAGAAACACTGGATGAGGCTGCGGCGGCGTCCCAGCTCCGGAAACGGAAGTTCCAGAAGGTCTGGGACGTGCTGCGGCGGCGG
>CM022474.1:32760602-32827023 GCA_011952105.1 Coreoperca whiteheadi | reverse complement strand
ACATTCTTCACGAACTCCTCTTTCAGGATAACTCCTACTCCGCTTCTCTTCCTGTCCGACCCATGGTAGAACAACTTGAACCCTGCTCCTAAGCTTCTAGCCTTGCTACCTTTCCACCTGGTCTCCTGGACACACAGTATGTCCACCTTCCTTCTCTGCATCATGTCAATCAACTCTCTAGCCTTCCCTGTCATAGTCCCAACGTTCAAAGTCCCTACTGTCAGTCCTACATTCTTAGCTTACAGGTGACATCCTGTATTATAGTGTATTATATTTTTGCTTTTTGCTTAGTACTTCCATTCTTGTGTGCACTGACGTGACAGTGAGCTGCTGTTACAAAGAGTTTCCCCTCGGGAAATAATAATAAAGTATTTCTGATTCTGATTCTGATGCATTTTCAGTCTGTTCGTTAATCTGGTAGCCACTGTGCTACACACAGGGACTTTGCACGCTAACTAATTCCTTTTAACTGGGCACTGTTAGCTTACAGATCACCGTTACCTGCTAGCACACACACACACACACACACACACACACTTCTAGTTTGGCCTTCAGCAGAGCCACACACGGCCTTACCGTCTTCTTTACATCTCCCTTTGTCTAGCCATACAGCTACTGCCTAGCTTCACCGCCACTTGAGCTAATGTAACTTTAGTAAAGGCACACTCATTCACCAATACGTACCCATTTAACGTCCAAGCAGTTATTTGGACATGCACACATATCTTTGCAAATGGTAAATGCACTGTACTTTATGCACTGTATAGCGCCTTTCTAGTCTTTCCGACTACCCAGAGCGCTTTCACACTACAGATCACACATTTACCCAGACACACACATTCACACACTTATGGCAGGAGCTGACTGCCCATCAGTACACATTAAACTAACCATTCACACACACTTACAGCTTCGGGAGCATTTTGGGGTTCAGAGTCTCGCTCAAGGATCCTTCGACACGTGGCTGGGGGAAGCCGGGATCGAACCGCCGACCTTCCGATTGTAGTTCGTCCTCACAGTGTGTTTTGCTTAGTTTCTCTTTGTGAATAAATGCTTACGTTTCATTCTGCTGCTCTCTTTAATGTCTCACAAGAGTGAATCATTTGCAAACCTCTTCCATGTTGTATTCCAGATCCTTCACCTACTAGCTTTTTTTTTTTTTCTCATTACCAATTATTAATGGTAATTTGGGTTAGAGTTGTTAATTTAATTATTAATCTGAGCTCCAAATTGATATTTTAATGTATTTTATGAGACTCAAGCAATGAATTGGCTATGATGTCCTTTCAGTCGACCGTTAAACATAGCTCACAGGCATGCTTACAGCAAGTATGTAATTGGCGGTTTGGTTCATATTGGGAACTTTTAAAAGCAGCAAGCCACTGATGGAAACGGAGAGCAAAATCCTGACAACCAAAAGAGGCTGTTGCATTGCTGCTGTTGGGTGAATGGAGAGATCCTCTAAAGCAGTTGTATAATCTATCCATGTAATTTGCTGCCATATTCGTTAGTATTGTCACGCTGCTTGTTTCCCCTTGCCGGACATCTGAGGTCTCCAATGAGGCACAAAAGCAAATAAAGAAATGTTCCACGACCTGAAATAGGACATGAAAAAGCTACGCAGTGTTTAAAAAGTGAGTCCATGTTTATTTCACCAGTAAAAACATACAGTATCTAACATTTTGTTCCTCAAAGAAGTTCCTTTAGTTTTTCCAAAACATTTCAAAAAACCTCAGTTCTTTCCAAAACACGTTCCTTCTCACTTTTTCAAATTCTAAAGAACAACTGAAGAGTATTTTGGGACATCTCTTCACTTCAATGCAGTAGCAGAAGTCCAGGAACTCCAGGAACTGAACTCAAGGCAACTCTACTTTCTACACTGCACCAATCGGTAGTCTCCTCATGACAGCGCTTTCAACATCTGGAGAGGGGATAAGTGCAAAAGCCTTCAAACACCAGCAAATACTGTAAAGTACCACAGAGACAATACAACGTGTCAGTCATGATGCATGTGTGCCCTGCAGAAACCATGTTTCCCTTTCAAGGAACGCCACGGCGGCGTCAGCTGACGCTGTGGGGAACGCCTCCGGCGCCACCATCTGAATCACAGGAACAACCCAGCGCCATCTTCTGATTGGTGCACCGTCAACACGTGACGCGCGCCGGCCGAGCAGGAAGCGCTGCAGGACAGCAGAGTGGCGAGTGTGCGGCGGGTTTGAAGCGGTGTATTCCTCCGAGGCAGCGAGCTGGGAGCGTCTCCTGGTGAGACGCCACTACATACTGTGTCTGTGCACACGGTTCAGCGTCTTCAGAATCCGGTTCTCAGGTTGGAGGTTCCAACGGCACTTTGGCAGCCATGGTTTCTGCAGGACACACTGCACACAAGGGCTGTTCTGTGCTTCTCGAATGTGTCCTATAAACATCCCAAAGAGCGTGTTGTCTGAAATAAAAGCAAACAGGCCAGGGACATAACTCTAGTGTTGCTATTTCAGTTCCCCATGTTCCCTCAACACTAAAACACGCTACTGGACATGCAAAGGAGTGCGTGTGCAACTTCCACAGAGCATGCTCCCAAATGGGTTTCCTAATGCCAATGTGCACACCCCTTTGCGTTTTAAAGCTCAGCAAAGGTCTCTGAACACTGGCACTAGCACTCAGGAAAGGCAAAGGGAGAACTACTGTCCTGTCTGCAGAGGCTCCAGCAGAGATCGGCTCCTCATCTCAACAGGAGACTTTGAGATATTTGGCCTGACAGCATTAAGTTGAAAGACTATGTTGACACTATGGTTTGCAGTATGTTTTCTCCGAGAACTCGTCACAATCACGATCAAATAGTTTCTGTAGGTTCGTATGTCTCAACATGTTTGTTCTTCATTCATGCATCCAATACTTTGAGCGTTTGCAGGGGTGACAGGTCAAACTGGAGCTCCTCTCTTTACTGCAACCTTCAACATGTGATTCATGATCATCTTCAGTGTTGAAGACACATGAGGATTTTTGATATTTTCCTAGTGTTGAGTTTGTGTTTTTAAAACGCTAACATGGTTATTTAACATCACCGCTGGTCACAAATGTTCACTAGTCACTGTGTAGCCCACTATATAGTGTGTTTGCTGTTTGTAGGGTTGTCTGAATGTTCAGTGAGAATGACTGCATCCTGCGTAGTGGTCTCAACTGATCTCACACTATCTACTCTGCTATATAGAATTCCCTGCATGGAGTAGTGAATAAACGATTTCAGACAGTCTGCTCATGTCAAAACACTCTGAACAACACCGCAATGACAGATGAGTCGGAAAACAATGCAGATGATAAAGAGACAGCAGTTTAAATGAGCCCTAACCTAAATTTCTCAAACTCAATCGCTTAATTCATTTTGTATTGGTACAAATGTGGTATTAATACTAGTACATACAGTCAGTGTAAGTGCAACCTGAAATACTAACTAGATTTGGGTTCACAGGAGACTTTGGTCCTGCTTTCATTCCTGTTTTGTTGTATTTTTGACAGAAACCATCGATGTACTGTATGTTAATGCAGTTATCTGGCAGCACTTGGAGCTTATGTCTTTACACTGGAATGGTTTAGTAGGGAATTTCATGGAAAATAAGACATTAAATAAGCATGGCCTCAGAAAACACACACAAACAAAAAAAGCCACTCAAAGAAGTTTGTGTGAAGCATCCGTCCATGCGTCAGGTTCTTCACATTCATTAGGAAGCATCGGATGGAGAGTAACTCTCTCTTTGTGTAATAAGACCTGGGTGCTGTGCTGCCGGCTTGTTAACCACACCACTCAGGGCTGATTCCGAGTCTGTGGTGGGGCTGCTTTTTGTAAGGATTGGTCCTGCGTGGAGCTCCAGCCTCGGCCAGCTGCTGATTGCAGGGTGGAGCCTCAGAGGGCGTCCTCCAGCCAGACGGCCTTTCTCAATGGACATCAACACCTGAAAAAGACAGAAAGACAGGAGGGAGATGAGAGAGAAAGATTAGGACTGTCCTCAATTAAACAACATGTTGGCCATCAATCTCTCTAATCAGTACCCTGGCTGGAGAAACATCCCGTCATAGCTGTGCATACATGTATTTATCCTAAGCAGCTTCAGTCTGTCTGATACTGGTTTCTGTTGAGCCTGTCGGGTATTCTCTGGATGCTGCTGCCTCATATTGTGGCTGGGCCACGACTATGTTGTGGTTCCGTTTTCCACAGAAAGAGTTTCAGGAGCAGAGCCACTTACAGCTGTCTGACTTTCAGCACACACATTTCCAGGTTTGGTCAGAGTTGGTTTAGCAACATTTTTGTGTTTTGCAGCAGCTTGAAAATATGCTGGATAGGGTAACAGAGTATTTCCTGAAAAGTGAATATTAGAAGACAAATCATAGCATTCCTTCTTCCTTGGACTAACTACGAGACCCCTGCCTGAGGACCTCAGGCAGTGCAGTGGCTCATAAGGGATTACCACTAACAGGTCAACAATAGAACTAGGGCTCTGACCATGCAAAGCCTTAAAGGTAACAAGCAAAATCTTAAAATGACATGGAGAAAAGATGAAAGAATGCGAGTGGTGTCATCTTATTCCCTAGAGTTTATTAAAAGCCTGTATGGGCTAGAGGTGAGCGATTGACTGATGGCTGAGGCCAAAGTAAAGAGAATTACAGTTGTCCAAGCGAGAGGAAATAAAGGCATGGATTACATTCTCAGGATCGCCAGCTGTTGATTTCATTTTAGAAATTGTCCTCCGCTGAAGAAACCATGATTGTCCCACCCTAGATACTTGGTTGTTAAATGACATGTTTAAGTCAAATGTAACCCCTAGATTGCGAGCAGTCTCCTTTATATTAGAGGTTTGGTTTGTAGACAGAGAAGGTGGGCCAAATAAAAGAACTTCAGGTTGCAGCCGATAATAATTATATGTAGATTAGGCTGTAGTCTATTTGGTTATCATTTTGCCATGATGACACACACATTAGATCCAATGATGTGAAAAACAGATTTCAAAAACCAAGAAGGGATGAAATCTAGAGAACAAAAGAGGATTGCATGGAGGCGTTTTTTCTAGGGTTGACAGGCCCATCAATTCAAAATGAATAAACATAGGAACTGGCACAGGAGAGATATAGAATTCACATCATGGGATACATTTGTAGCCTGATCTTTGTTTTATTGTTAAAGTGATTGAGGAACTCTTCACATTTTGCTGTGGAGACTTCAGGAAACTGGGTAAGAGGAGTCAATGGTCTGAAATCAAATCCCTGGGATTCGGGCTTTGAGAAGCAATCAGGTGAGAAAACTATGTATTCCTAGCTTGTTTTACCCTAGATGAAATATTTTTATTAAACTTCTGAGGGTAAATAAAGTGTCATTAAGTAGATCTCCAAATTCTTTCTGCTTGCCTGCACTTTCTTAAAATATTCCTAATATGATCATTATGCAGGGACAGGGTTGATGTTGTAATGCCTTGTCTTTAAAAGGTCCAAATTTATCTAAAATGCTGCAACATATTAAAACCAGACACTAGATCCTCAACGGAAGGTTGGGGTGTAACGAACAGACTGGAACAAGCCTCCACAAAAGCCTGGAAGAACTGAGTGGCTGACGTGAAGTTAGGAGAGTGGGAACGTATGCAAGTAGGGGAGGCAGGAAAATGAGGGGAAAGTAAGATTTGAAAGATTAAAGCTGTATGGTTGGATGGAACAAAGAAATTCCAGTGAGCTTGGTGATATGTCTGATGCAAGGACCAGATCAAGAGTGTGACTCTTGGTAAAGCTAAAAGCTTTGATCAAATTAATAAAATCAGAGAAAAGAAGTGGAGGAGCAGACATGGAAATGAAAACCACCAATGATTAAAACTCTATCACATCTAGGTTCAATAAGAGATAACAGAAAATTCTTAAATAAAATCAGGCTTTAATTTAGGAGGTCTGAAAAACAAAACAGAAAATAGGGGCCTTGTTGTGAATTAAAAAGTTCTAAAACTGCTGAGAAATCCTCCTGAATGTTTCTAAATGCCATTAGAGAGAGTGGCTAATCACCTCTTCATTCTCTCATGCTCCATTGATGTGTGTGGGCAGGCTTCATTTAGTGGGATAGAATCAGCCATGATTCAGTGATCAGAATGAAGACATGGTAGTTGGATCTTATAAAGTCTTGACACAAGAAGGAGCTATTCACTTGGGATCTAACATTTGCAACATGACAGAAACTGATTTTAATGATTCAGGTTGTGGTGAAGCTTGAATGATTGTCTGCACATGATATCATTTGTCCCCATGTGCACATTTGTCATAGGCCAGAGGGATCTAGATCAATGATTGTTGGAGTTTGTTCAATAATGTCAGTAACCCTACAACCAGAGAAACTGTATGTTATGCAGCCAAGGAATTCGACAATTCTCACAATAGGGTCTCCAATTAGCAACAGTTGCCTGTCGGGACAGTCACCACTGTAGACAATAAGTTTGCGATGGACTAGCTGTGTTAGCATTATCTGCAAATGGCCAGGTCTATGGCATGGTCATTAGAGGCTGGACGATGGCACAACTAACACATAACATTCTGCTGTGGGTGGCATAATGTCCTGTGGGACAGATGACTTTCCTGCCACCATGCTGGAGGAGGAGGGTGGTTACCAGATAGGGTTACCACCCAGTCTCTCAAGGGTACTATCCACGACCGGAGAGAGCTGAGCAAGTAAGCTGGGCTGTTTAATTAGCTCAAAGCTAGAAAGCTGGGTAGGTTGGCAGATTTTGGTGATTGGTGTCCCAAAAACAGTATAAACAGCGGATACTGAGCATCAACTTGTAGAAAGTATTTTTCTTATTTAATGTTTCTTTATTCTTCAGAAAAATCCAGTATTAGAAAAAGTATTAAAGACGATTTATTTGTCATGCTCTGCTTCATGCATACACGCACACAAACTCTAATCTATAGGTTATTTGACATTAATTTGACAGGTGCAATAAATGTGAAGTTAAACCTTTTGAAGAACTTAATTCTCCCTTGAAAATACACTATGATTAGAACATTTTTAAAATGGATTTCAGTAAGTCAGTTCGTTCATTATCCCTGCATGACAAGTGTAATTTATTTATGTGTGGTATAACGTGTATGACTTTCAAGTAACTGCTGCAGCAGATGGACCTGGTGACCACTGTGTTAACTACAGCTGAAGATATGAGAAAAGGTGGGGAGGTGGGCACACATTCAGTCCTGACCAGGTACAATGGTATATAATGCAGAAATTCTGGTCTAGCCGATGTTGGGACTCAGCGGATGAGGTCATTCATCTGGGTAATTTTAACTGAACTTTGTTAAAAGGACTGCATTCCCTTTTCTCCCACATTCTCTGAGACATGGGAACACACCATTGACGTGTGACCCCGGAAGTCACCAAGTCCATAAAGCAGGGTCATGACCCTTGCTCCACCTCTCTCTTACCTCTGCTCTCCCTCCCGAGAGGACGGGTACGCCGTCTCTTTCGTGCCAACTATCCGAAGGCTGCAACACAGAAGCCTGCCTTCCTGCAGAACTGAACACTCTCACTCTCTTACAGCGGTGATGCGAGATGCATAAGATTATTGCAACAAGTTAGCGGCAAGTCGGCCAGCTAACTTTAAGAAGCAACTGAGCGAGTTAGCACGAAGCTAACTCAACGGAGAACGACCCACAACAGACGTCTGCAGACAACGGCTTCCAAGCCTACACACCGACATCGCAACAGCTGCTTCCCCACCAGAACCACAATTCTTCCCACTTGGACAGACGCGGGCCCGCGGAGCAACAGCGACCCAAAGCAACATCTCTCTCCATCCTAAACGACTGGTAACCACAGGGCATTGCATGTTAGCTAAATACGGTGCTTAACATAGTACAGAACTGTTAACTTTGTTAACATGTTAACATCACGTTAACTTTGCATATGTGACGTTACTGATGTGATTTCTATAAGATTTATCGCTGTGATTCTTTTCAGTCTGTTCATTAATCTGGTAGCCACTGCTAAATCGATGCTAGTTATTATGCTACACACAGGGTCTTTGCATGCCTACTAACTCCTTTTAACTGGGCACTGTTACCTTACAGATTACCGTTACCTGCTAGCACACACACACACCTCTAGTTGGCCTCCAACAAAGGCCACGCTTGTGCTAATACAACTTTAGTAGAGTCAACTGTCCTATCTTTTTTTGACTTACTGCCATCTTTACATTTCCCTTTGTCTAGCCATGCAGCTAATGCTTAGCCTCATGACACACTGAAGCTAATGTAACTAGTTTCAGACACCATCTTTTCAACCTGCTGTCTCTCTAGCAAAAGAGATTTATTTTAATCTAACTGTAAATAGTCTGATCTTCTGTTGTGAATCCATTCTGTACACTCGACATCTACTTCCTGTCTGTCCATCCTGGGAGAGGGATCCCTCCTCTGCTGCTCCTCCGGGGGTTTTTTGGGTAGTTTTTCCTTATTTGAATCGAGGGTCTAAGGACGGCGGGGGTCGTATGTTACAGACTGTGAAGCCCTTTGAGGCAGATTGTGTTATGTGATGCTATATAAATAAAACTGAACTGAACTGAATCTTTCCATGGTGACAGAATTTACAAAAACAAAAATATAGAAACACTGCACTTTACTGAAAAAAATATGTAGATTGTATAATCATGTCACTACTTTTATTTTTTAATGCAACACGTCTCACACACACGCACACACACACACACAGTCATCTGTGCAAGAGATTTGTTTTTCCCCAAAAAACAGAAACTAATAAAACTAATGTCTCATCTCTGAACTCAACTTTCAAACATGTCAATCTAATGAATCTAATAAATAACTTGTCAAATTACTTTTCACATGTAACAAATTAGGCCTTATAAAAATACAGTGACAACTCAGTGTGATTGACACTTTAGATGTTTGCGTTTCTGGGCAAACTGAGTAATCCTTGCTTCTGGAAATAACCCACTGACACCATTGCCATCAACAGCATGTGTGTGTGTGTAAGAGGCTAAATACAAGAAGAAAAAACTACATGCGCATTGACATCTGATCCTGCTCCCACTGAGATGAACTCAAATATACACAAATGTAGTGTTTTAAGCTGATATTTAAATGACTTGGCTTTTGGCACCATATGGAACAAAAACTCTCCTTATGTGAAAGATGAAACGCTGTGTTCAAGATAGGTTTTTACTGAAGCCTTGACTAAAACGGTCAAATTAAGTGGTTTTACTGAGCTAAGACTTTGCACATATTGAGATTTGATCCCTTCACCCGTGGAGGGGAGGAATACTTCCAAAGAGCACAATATTGTGCTGCTTGCGGTCTATTGAGCTGTCTTTAAGCCTGGCTGGAGTGCCGTTTATTAAAATGAAATGTAACAATGTCTACTTTCTGCTTACCAGTGCCATACTACACCCTCCACAATGTCCCTCACGGCCTCTGTCCAATGTCTGAAAATGAAATGGAGAGACATTTCACTTTGTTCTACTGTCCTTCTCCCTGTCTCTCTCTCACGCACACAGCCTCAGTTCATCTCACTTGGCTAAGCTTACAGTTCAGAACACTCACTAATCTGCTGTCAGGCATTAACATAAGAAGGCGCTCTGCATTAAAACTACTAAATATTGCCACGCCTGACTAGAAAAGCAGCTTTGAGAGAAGAGAAGAGCTGCGGAGCTATAGGATTATTTGTGTGTGTGATGCAGTGGAGATGACAGGCAGCAGGGATACTTTAAAGCGATCCCATACACAAGTGATCTTAACCCTCTGTGAACACTGACAGGTCTTGCCTATAGAAGAAGGGCTTCTTAATCCAAAATGTGTTGCAATCACCGACCAAAATATAGTGCAAATTTATCTTCCTTTTTTTGTACCGCGGAACATTTTAATCCTTACAGGGTTAGATGGAGGCGCATGATTCGCTGTGGCGACCCCTGAAAGGGAGCAGCCGAAAGGAAAAGAAGACTCATGCTATGGGACAAGTACCAGTGCATGTTATGTTTCCTGTTGTTGCTTTTTCATGGAACAGCCCACAAGACAGGTAAACGGTCAAAGACACCATAGCTTTTGGTTTCTAACTGGTGAGGGTTCAAATCCCACTGACATTTATGAAGCTTTGCAGTCCGTTAGGTGGGCACAGAAGTCGTATTAATAATATATAAACACAATGAAACTCTAATGCTAGATGGTCCTTATCAACATGTGGTGTTCATTCTATCCGCACCAGCACTGAGCTCTGCTACAACACTGCCAGATGAACTACAGCTCAGCTCATTCACATCTGAAGGCTGAAGAACATTGTGGCGACACAATGAGTATGAATTCTGACAAATATTTACTAAAAAGAGTCTACAGCCATGCTAGCAGCTTTGTGTAGACACAGAGGTGTTTTGAGCTAAATGCTAACATCAGCATGCTAACATGCTGCTGATGGTTAGATATGATGTTTACCATGTACACCATCTTAATTGAACATGTTAGCATGCTAACATTTGCTAATTAGCTGAAAATACAAATTCCAGCTGAGATTGTAATTAGTTCAGCAGGTAAATGGTCATAAAGCAAAGTATTGGACACATTAAAATGATGACCTGATGATGGAGCTGGATGAAAAATCAGAGGATCACCAAAGTTATTACAATTCATCCTAAAGGGGAACATGAATATGTGAACCAAAGATCATGACAATTCATCCAATAGTTGTTGAACCAAAGTGGTGGACCCACTGACCCACCGACAGACTAAAAACATACACTTCAAATATAGATCTACTTCAGAACATTTTCAGAAATCTGCCTGCTAACCATATGAAGCATTCATTTTTCTACAAGTTGTTTAATGTCCACAGTTACATTATCTGTAATTGTCCTGTCTAGATTAAGCAGCAGAAACTCTAATACTGTGTTGTTGGAAAGTTGGCACAGGATTCACCTGATAAAAGGTAGATGCTACATGACAATGAGAACATGGGCAGCTGTCCCTTCAGGATCTTGAAAAGCTCTGCTTTGCCAAGGTCTAAATCCCAACAATAGAGCCACCTGCCTGCCTTAAATCTTGTTTACCAGGTCAGTTCATTTTTCTATGAGGCATGGCAGAAATGCAAACTGCATTGAAGTAGAAACACATTAGGATTGGAAGTTAATGCAACCGCAGGGGGGCACAAGCCAGTGTCTTCATGTGCCAGTCCCAAGTCTGGGTAGATGCAGAGGTTTGTGTCAGGAAGGGCATCCCAAGTAAAACACATGCCAAACTAAAAATGCGAATCATGACAATGACTTCCATACCGGGTCGGTCGGGGGCCCGGGTTAACAACGACCGCCACCGGTGCTGTTGACCTACAGGGTACCGGTGGAAATTGGACTACTGTTGGTCGAAGACGAAGAAGGAGAGGAGGAAGGTGTGTTCGTAGGCAGAGAGAGAAGAGGAAAGCTAAGAATGTAGGACTGACAGTAGGGACTTTGAACGTTGGGACTATGACAGGGAAGGCTAGAGAGTTGATTGACATGATGCAGAGAAGGAAGGTGGACATACTGTGTGTCCAGGAGACCAGGTGGAAAGGTAGCAAGGCTAGAAGTTTAGGAGCAGGGTTCAAGTTGTTCTACCATGGGTCGGATAGGAAGAGAAACGGAGTAGGGGTTATCCTGAAAGAGGAGTTTGTGAGGAATGTTCTTGAGGTGAAAAGAGTGTCAGACAGGTTGATGAGCCTGAAGCTGGAAATTGAAGGGGTGATGTTCAATGTTGTGAGTGGTTATGCCCCACAGGTAGGATGTGAGTTAGAAGAGAAGGAGAAATTCTGGAGTGAGTTAGATGAAGTGATGCAGAGCATCCCCAGAGGTGAGAGAGTGGTGATTGGTGCAGATTTCAACGGGCATGTAGGTGAAGGGAACAGAGGTGATGAGAATGTGATGGGCAGGTTTGGTCTTCAGGACAGGAGCGCAGAAGGACAGATGGTGGTAGACTTTGCAAAGAGGATGGAAATGGCTGTAGTGAACACTTTCTTCCAGAAGAGGCAGGAACATAGGGTAACATATAAGAGCGGAGGGAGAAGCACTCAGGTGGACTACATCTTGTGTAGACGTTGTAATCTGAAAGAGACCAGTGACTGTAAAGTAGTGGTAGGGGAGAGTGTAGCCAGACAACACAGGATGCTAGTGTGTAAAATGAGGACAAAGGCAGAGCAGAGGACGAAGTGGTGGAAGCTGAAAAAGGAAGAATGTCGTGTGGTTTTCAGGGAGGAGCTGAGACAGACTCTGGGTGGTCAGGAAGTGCTCCCAGATGACTGGACCACTACAGCTAATGTGATCAGGGAGACAGGTAGGAGGGTACTCGGTGTGTCATCTGGAAAGAGGAAAGTGGACAAGGAGACTTGGTGGTGGAACCAGGAAGTTCAGGAGTGTATACAGAGAAAGAGGTTAGCAAAGAAGCAGTGGGACACTGAGAGGACTGAAGAGAGTAGACAGGAGTACAGGGAGATGCAGCGTAAGGTGAAGGTAGAGGTGGCAAAGGCCAAACAAAGAGCATATGAGGACTTGTATGCTAGGTTGGACACTAAAGAGGGAGAGGTGGATTTGTACAGGTTGGCCAGACAAAGAGATAGAGATGGGAAGGATGTGCAGCAGGTTAGGGTGATTAAAGATAAGGATGGAAATGTATTGACAGGTGCCAGGAGTGTGATGGGAAGATGGAAGGAGTACTTTGAAGAGTTGATGAATGAGGAAAATGAAAGGGAACGAAGAGTAGAAGAGGTGACTGGTGTGGAGCAGGAAGTGGCTAAGATTAGCAAGAGTGAAGTGAGGAGGACGTTGAAGAGGATGAAGAGTGGAAAGGCAGTTGGTCCTGATGACATACCTGTGGAGGTATGGAAGTGTCTAGGAGAGGTGGCAGTAGAGTTTCTGACTAGGTTGTTTAACAAGATCTTGGAGAGTGAGAGGATGCCCGAGGAATGGAGGAGAAGTGTACTGGTGCCAATTTTCAAGAACAAGGGAGATGTGCAGAGCTGTGGCAACTTCAGAGGAATAAAGCTGATGAGCCATACAATGAAGTTGTGGGAAAGAGTAGTGGAAGCTAGGCTAAGGGCAGAGGTGAGCATTTGTGAGCAGCAATATGGTTTCGTGCAAGCAGGTTGGAACGGGCGGAGAAAGGTGTCAGGTGTGTTGTGTGATAAAAGAGTATCAGCAAGAATGAAAGGAAAGGTGTTCAAGACGGTGGTGAGACCAGCGATGTTGTACAGCTTAGAGACAGTGGCACTGAAGAAAAGACAAGAGGCAGAGCTGGAGGTGGCAGAGCTTAAGATGTTGAGGTTCTCTTTGGGAGTGACGAGGATGGACAGGATCAGGAACGAGTACATCAGAGGGACAGCTCATGTTAGATGTCTCGGAGATAAGTTAATTGGTGTGAGTGAAGAGGATGCAGAGGACAGGGTTAGATGGAGGCACATGATTCGCTGTGGCGACCCCTGAAAGGGAGCAGCCGAAAGGAAAAGAAGAAGATATTAGGATTGGAAGTTTCGATCTATTGTCTATTTGCCCATGGCTGATAAACCTGAAGCTTGTCTTGACCTCAGCTGTGTTGGCAGTCAGAGTGGCATGTGTAAAGGCAACACAGGAATGAAGCCCCTAACTGTAAACCAAATCACCTGATTGTGCTGAAGGTGAGCCACAGAGAAACAGTGAGAGAACATGTTTGCCCAAGGGACTGCACCTACAGCTCCATCAATAACTGTTTTTCCTACTACAATGTAACATGCAATTAGGATACCTGTTCCTCCGTTGAGGCAAATTGTGCAGCTCACGCTCATTGCTGGTGTAAAATAAATTATTAATAATAATAATATGAGCACAATCTGTTTTAATGGGTTATTAACGCTTTGCCTCATGTCCCGTTTTGATGATGAATAAATTATACCCATAAAACCAGAGTGGGGCAAACACTGCCTACACTGAGCAGTCAATTCTTAATTAGCCAGGCTCGGTGGAGAGCTCACTGATGCTGATCCACCACCAAACATTACGTCACAGCTAAAAGACGACATGGTCAGAGGTAGGAACAAACTGGAGATAGGAGAAGACATGTACACACAGGGAGTGAATAAATGAATGAGACAGAAATACTGGAGCTGTAAGTATGACAGGCAAGATGGACCTGACAGGAGCAGGCTGCTCGGGGAATCCAGTTTCATGACATGAATTTTTGAAGGGGTGGGTGAAAAGGGAAGGAGTGACGATGTAAAAGAGGATGCATCACTGGGAGGATATGGATGTAGGATATTTCTATGCTGCCGTCACACTGCACAGGTTCTCTCTACACCAGGAGAACATAACCTCAGGAGCAAAGCGTCTTCACTGTTCACTACCTCAGTGTAGTAATTATGTACTCCTGAACACAACCTGTGTTTAACACACAAACAATAAGAATACATTTCGATTTGGGATAATATTCTTAATGATTCCTTGGCCAGAAACAAAAACAAAAATTACTGGACAAAGAGACAAAGAAAAAGGGAGATTTTTCAATAAGTCTAGTATGTGACCCAGGTATGTGAATTATTCTCATTAATCAAAGAAGAAGAGGCAAGGCCTCATTTACAACTTGCAAATGTTTACTTTAACAGATACATGTACCAGCAACTCCATTTTCACATTTACTTTGCATGTGAATGGATAAGCTAGACTAGGCTAGTAACTTAACAACAGGCTGAAAAGCAGTGGACCACAACAACACATATCTTAAATACATTAGCATTATGTGAGGTAAAACAGGATGGGAGGCTGTAGTGAGAACAAAAGTGTGTGTGTGTGTGTGTGGGGGGGGGGATTTCTCCCCCACCTTCAACAACCCAAAGCTTCACAGTTTACAACCCATTGGAATGCCATGAAGAGAGATGCCTGGGCCTGCAACTAATCTCTTCCCCTCTCAAAGAGTAAATATGTCTAATTGGGAAACGTGCCAGGCAAGACTAGACCTTTCACTACAGAGGAAAAACACGCCCTGTCATGCTAATGGAACATCAGCAAAAAAGACAGTAAATTGACTAAAACACCATCGTCTCCTCCTTTATCTGTCTTACACACATCACACACAGATGTATGGAGCAGGTCAGATGCTAACAAACACTCCTCTCTCTCCCTGTGATGCTACTAAAGATAAGATTTGCCAGACCTACTTTAAAAGAAAGTGAAAACCTGTCTTGTCCTTGTTTTGTAAACCAAGTCTGAATTGATGTGAATCAGCTGTATAACCAAACAGTAACCCAGCTAACACTAATCAGCACGTTTTGTTTTAATGTGTAACCCAACTTCTAATTCTGTGGAAAATTAAATGAGCCAATTATGAATTAAGGAATGAAGCTTTTGCCTACCAGGTGATAACAGTGCCACCTAATGACCCACAGCCATCGCCATCATAACTGTATAATATTGAATATATTATATTGTATTAAAACAAAATGTATTGTTTAACGTTAAGCCACTTATTAATAGTGTTAAAATGTCTGCTAAAGCCCCCCCTTGAACTGCCACCTTACTGTGGTGGAGAGGTCTGAGTGCCTGTATGACCCTAGGATCTACGTTGTCCGGGGCAATTTGCCCCTGGTAGGGTCTCCCAAAGTCAACAGGTCCTAGGAGACGAAGAGCGGTTTGAATCCCCCTGAGTATTAGACCAAGGACCGTGACATCGGCTCGTATGTCACAACTGGGGCCCCACCCTGGAGCCAGGCCCAGGGTTGGGGCTTGCATGTGAGAACCTGTGGGCCCCACGGGGTAGGCTGGGCCCAGCCTGAAGGTGGACAGGCTGCTCTCCTGTGGGCCCACCACCTGCAGGAAGAACCATAAAGGGCCGGTGCCGAGTCTCAGGGAGGGGTGCTCCGACCGCGGACTCCGTTGTTCTACTGGGGGACTTCAACGCTGATTGGGCAGAACGCCCCCCCCCAACCTGAACCCGAACCCGAGTGGTGTTCTGTTATTGGACTTCTGTACTAGTCACAGTTTGTCCATAACAAACACCATGTTCAAGCATAAGGGTGTCCATCAGAGCACGTGGCACTAGGACACCCTAGGCCGGAGGTCGATGGTTGTTTCATCTGACCTCTGGCCGTATGTCTTGGGACACTTGGGTGAAGAGAGGGGCGGAGCTGTCAACTGATAAGCACCTGGTGGTGAGTTGGATCCGATGGCGGGGTAGGAAGTTGGACAGACTTGACAGACCCAAACTGTGAGGGTCTGCTGGAAACATTTGGCAGAGTCTCCAGTCAGAGAGATCTTCAACTCCCACCTCAGAGCTTCAACCAAATCCCGAGGGAGGCTGGAGACATCGAGTCCGAGTGGACAATGTTCTACGCGGCCACTCTGAGCTGCGGCTGTAAGGTCTCCGGTGCCTGTCGTGGCAGCAATCCCCGAACCCGGTGGTGGACTATGGAAATAAAGAGTCCTATCGAAGAAGGAGTCCTATCGAGCCTGGTTGGGTCAAGGGACTCCGGAGGCAGCTGATAGGTACCGGAAGGTCAAGCGAGCTTCAGACCAAGTGGTTGCTGAGGAAAAAACCTGGGTCTGGGAGGAATTTGATGAGGCCATGGAGAAGGACAATCAGTCGGCCTTGAACAAATTCCGGCAAACCCTCCGGCGCCTCAGGAGGGGGAAGCAGTGCCCTGCACACACTGTTTACAGTGGTGGTGAGACTATGCTGACTTTGACTGGGGACATCCTCAGATGGTGGAAGGAGTACTATGAGGATCTCCTCAACCCCACTGACATGTCTGAGGAAGCAGAGGCCGAGAGCTCAGGTGTGGACTCGTCTCCCAAGCTGAGCTCACCGAGGTAGTTGAGAAGCTCCTCGGTGGCAAGGCCCCTCAAACCTCTGGATGTTGTGGGGCTGTCTTGGCTGACACACCTCTGCAACATTGCATGGCGGTTGGGGACAGTGCCTCTGGATTGGCAGACTGGGGTGGTGGTCCCTCTTTTTAAGAAGGGGGACCGGGGAGTATTCCAACTATAGGGGGATGACACTCCTCAGCCTCCCCGGAAAAGTCTATGCCAGGGTACTGCAGAGGAGAATTTGGCAGATAGTCGAAGGAAAACCAATGCGGTTTTCTCCTGGTCATTGAACACTGGACCATCTCTATTCCCTCTCCAGGTTGCTGGAGGGTTCATGGGAGTTTGCCCAACCAGTCCACATGTGCTTTGTGGATCTGGAGAAGGCGTTCAACTGTATCCCTGTGGGGGTGCTCTGGGAGTATGGGGTCTGGGGCCCTCTGCTAAGGGCTGCCTGGTCCCTATACGACCAGATTAGGAGTTTGGTTCACATTGCCGGCAGTAAGTCAGACTTGTTCCTGGTGCATGTCGGACTCCGGCAGGGCCGACCGGGAGGAGACCCCGGGGGAAGACCTAGGACACGCTGGATGGACTATGTCTCTCGGCTGGCCTGGAAACACCTCTGTATTCCCCCGGAAGAGCTGGAGGAATTGTCTGGGGAGAGGGAAGTCTGGGCGTCTCTGCTTAGACTGCCGCGACCCAGCCCCGGAAAGCGGAAGAAGATGGACGGATGGATGTCTGCTAAAGTGGATGAAAAGTCTCAGATAAACGGTTGAACGATCTGCCGAAATAGTGATGGTTGAATAAAGCATCTCTGAATGTTTCATAACCACTATGCTATTTTGATGTCTCAGTATTTGACATTTTTGCGCATAAAACTTAAATTAAATTCACTAGTCAGGACAACATGCAATGTGTTAAAAGTAAACAAAGAAATAGTTTCAAAAGTTGTCTTAATTTAACTTTTGTTTTCTAAATAGATCTTCGCTGTCGTTCCTCAAGACAGAAGGCCTCCTCAGCTCGGCCATGGAGTCGCATGGGAGCAGCCACAGGCCTCAAAACCCTGGCCCCTGCACTCCATTTTGGAAAGCCGTCGGAAACTCATCTTTGCAGTAGGCTAAACCATGGTTTGCTGTAATAAAGGGTTGATTTGGAATAAATGCCCTAGTGTTACGTTATTGTTTTTGCAATTGATTTTAATAATCAGATCACTTCTCTATTGCCAATAAGATCAGGTCTATTTCATCACTCATTATTTGCTATTCCATCTGTTGTGTTTGTTTTTTTCTTTATACCTTATTAATCCTTAATTTCTTAATTTATTAGACATTTAGCTATAAATAAATGTCCTCATTTAATCAATAAGAAGTTGTCTGTGTTTTCTTTGCAGCAGAAGGTCAATCCTTCAAAAATAATTCAATCCTTCTCAGAGACTGATCAGCTTAATGATCCGAGGTTAATTCATTTCATTGCACAGTGCAACAGTGAACAACTAGGGGTGTAACAGCATGTGGAACTTGTCCCAAACAATTTGGTACAAGTTTTTTGGTTTAGTACATGACTTTCTTCCATTTGGTACACCCTGTTAACCAAATAATACTGTCAAATAAGGTCTATGTGTATGAACATGTGGAGCATCATTTCAAATCTTTGGCAGCGGCAGAGGCGTATTGTTTGGAGTGTTATGGTTTCCCTGTAAGTTCCAGAGACACTGGACAAACAGTGGACAAAGATCTCATTGACCTGCTGCACCCTCTCTTAGTATCTCTTATCTCTTCTCACTCTGTGTAATGGTATCCTTGAGTTTTGCCGCTTGTGTCTATGGGTAGTCTGTACTCTTTACAGGTTTCAGTATTAGAGAGGAGGTTTTGTGGACTACCAGCTCTTCGTGGAACGTTGAACATCTTTCCCCAAACATTATATACTCTGTCTGACACTCTTCATCCTACTACACTTAATTTTTACAATGCATTATATGTGTGTTTGTATTTTATTTCCCTAATATAGTTGTTCTGTTTCATAGGGCTGGTCCGAATACCATTTTCTTTAGCTTCGAAGCATCGGTAGCAATCAAGATCGAATATTCAAAGCTTTGGACGGATGGGACTGAACATATTTCTCTAATAGAGGCAGTAATGTCTGTTTGTTTGCCGATTATGTGGAGAACCATTCATCCAATCGACTTCACACGTGGATGGTGTGTTGCCTGGACCCAAGGGAGTGCAGTGTCACATTTGGTGCAATATTGGACACGTAACACGTTTAGAATTAATAAAGTTAATAAACTACAGAATAGCGCGAGCTGGAAGCGGTGCGATTCACACGGGCAGGGCTTATATACTCCGAGAACGGACACTGAATTAGTGATACAAAAACAACACACAGATTAAAAATTTTCCAAGCAAATTAAGTGCACATCTTTTTCACGTGTAAAATTAACCGATTAGCATGGCGGATGTAAATGTAAACGGACTGTACTTGTACAGCGCCTTTCTAGTCGTCCGACTACTCAAAGCGCTTTCACACTACATATCAAATTCAGTACACATTAAACTACTCATTCACACTCACTCACACACCGAAGCCACAGCTTCGGGAGCAATTTGGGGTTCAGTATCTTGCTCAAGGATACTTCCACACATGGCTGGGGGAAGCCGGGATCGAACCGCCAACCTTCCGATTGGTAGACGACCCGCTCTGCCACCGAGCCACAGCCGCCCGGATGTATACGCCAACAATATGCTGGGCTATATAACGTTTAGGCGTATTACATTACGGAACTCAGGGGATTTTTCAAACATGTTGTACTGTTGTGGTAGGCCAGTTTCAAATCGCATATTTTGCGCACTGCTTTTGTCTTGTCCTCGCTCAATTTAAATGGCGCGGTTATTCAGGATACTCTGTCTGGCGCTTACAACGATGATGCAGTGAATAGTGACGATTCTCTTTGACCAATCAGCCGTCTGCTGTGTTTTCACATCACACTTTAGTATCGCCTCAGCACGCTCAGAACCTCGCCGGAGGTGATGCGAAAAAAAGTACCTGGAAGCAGGTACGGGTACACCTTTTACACAGTGGAAAACCAAACAGAGGCGAGTCGAGGGGAGCTGGTACTGTGTAGTGGGAGAGCGCCATATGTTGTTAGCTAGCAACAGCTAGTCTGTACCTTGGTTCTTTGAGGTGAATAAACATAGACTGCATAAACAACAACAATCAGATGTGCAAAAAGATATGGCAATATGTGCAAACACCTACAGATGTCTTAGTGTCAGTCCTTCAAAATGTACCTGGAAATACTGGCTCCTGGTGTCTCCCACTTAGGCAGGTAGATGTTTCCATGTGCTGACAAAGGCGGTGGGGATCAGCGAATAAGGCACAGTGGTGATGGAGTTCCAACTATCTGACGTGGGGTCATAGCAGTCCAACGTTTTACACCGCTGTGTCCCAAAATAACCTCCAACCACATACAGCTTATTTCCTGAGGCCACGGCGTGGCAGCTCATCCGTTTGGACGTCATGTCGCCCACTCGAGTCCACTGATTGGTTTCACAGTCAAAGCGATAAGCAGAGGCAGCTGTGAATTCAGTGTCGCCGCCCATGATGAAGATCTGGCTCCCTAAGACAGCAGCCGCTGTGTAGCGCCAAGGCTGGGGGCATTCAGCAGCAATATTCCAGCGGTTACCCACAGGGTTGTAGCATTGGACCTAGAAATAGAAGACATAGGACGTTCGACAGTTGTAAGGTTGTGCTATTGCTGACAGAAGTCAGGTGTCACACTAACAGTATTGGTCTTCAAAGATATTAAGGCAGGGAGATGTCAGACCACCATGCAGTAGAATGTGCTAATATACTGCCCCTTTATTTTGTTCTGTATAGGTCTTACATTATTCATGCAAACGCATAAAGAACTTAAGCAAACAACATTTTATGACAAATGGTGCAAATCCACCAACCTTGGAGGCCTTGTCTCTGTGTATGGTGGTCCCTCCGAAAACAAAGAGTTTGAGTTTGGCACTGACCACAGCTGCATTACTGACTCCATCTCTTAGAGGAGCCATCATCGTCCATTTATTACTGAGAGGGTCATACCGCTCGACCTAGGAAAATATTACATGGCAATACATATGTCTGATTTCAAGCAAACACATGGCTTAGAGTTCAAGGCTTGAATTCAGTGCTAACTAAACTTGAACTATGAAACAGTGCAAAGATGGATAATGTATCCAAGTTGAGTTAAAGTCAGACCAGCAGCAGAGATTTTACCGGATAACAATCAGATTACAAGCTTATGTATAGAGTGCAAAATTGACTTTTTTGTCCACTGGCCAAATGGTTACTGATTGTTTTTACCAGCCACTCAATAGATTACCATTGAATTGTTTTGGCTGGAGAGTAAAGTAAATCTACCAGCCACTTAAATATTTTACCATCATTTGACTGGTGTCTGTGCCCTGTGTACATGTCCACAACTAGCTTTTAACATGTATGAGTATAGATTCAAAAATGTACATTCTAAAACTATTTTCAAAGAAGTCAATGTTTTTCTGACCTGTTTTAGGGAGACAGAGGGAGAGGCCGGAAAAACTCCGGCTATGGCTGTGTGACCTCCAACAACATAGAGACTATTCTCCAACTCAGCTGAACCATGGCCAAACCTGGAGAGGAGAATACCCACATTATGTGTGTGTTCTTCAGACAATGTATGGGCTTTCATTCAACATCGTATAGTGTGGTCTACCTCTGATATGGCTGAGGTACCACTCTGACTGCAGAATGTCAGTATGTTTAAAAGGTCATTATTTTTATATGCCATGTCTGACCAGACAAACTGCACTCCCTGCCACCTTCTGTTTCTGTCTAGTTGTGATTGTGCACAGATACCCGAGAATCAATATGTCAGCATCTGCGAATTGCCCATATCAGTTGAACCACAACAATATTACGACCACTCTCAAATAGAATTCACTCTAAATTGTTCTGCACCATGAATTTGTACTCTGCATGAACGTGTTCCACTCGATCTGAATATGTACTACACACGAGTGTGTTCCACTTAGGCCACATCCACACTACTACGTTTTCATTTTAAAACGCATACGTATTGCTATGTTTGTACCTAGCGTCCACACTACCCTGGCGTTTTCGAGCCCTGGATAAGTTTAGAAACGTTGCTGGCCCCGTTTTTGTTTGAAAACTATGGGGTTGCGCTCTAGTCTGAAGGGGAAAAAAAACTAGGCTTTTGGAAACTATGACATGACGTGTCCTTCCCTGATTCGTCATGCCCCTATCACGTGTCCCTGTTCTGCCCAGAGACAGGTGATAGAGTATCTGTGGCTAATTCAACATGGATAACGAATTACAGGCGTTACTGACCTTGCTGGCTATGCCAGCAGCTGTTGTGCAGTTCAATTCTGCATTTTATTATGCTACGACTGCGACAATGTGACAATTCCCAAATCCAGCGGCGTTATCAGCCCTACATGACCGGTTTAGGAACCAGTTCCTGGTGGAATCATTTATTAATGATGTTGTGGTTTCTGGGGAATGGCGAGAAAACCTCAAAATGTCCAGATGTGGAAGCAACATCAAAACACTGAGTAAGTGAAGGATCATGTCATCAACGTCTACCACACGGTAAAGTCATGCCACAATGCTAATAAACAGACTGCGTCACCAGAAACGGGAAACATTCTTTGAATTAACAAGCCAAGTTGTGTGGCTATAGGTACTGTTTCATGGACGCTGTCAGTAATGGATTCGTTTTGATGCCTCAGTATTAAACATCGTGTAGGCAATGAGCGTCGTTGGCAGATGTGAACTCGGCGTGTGTGTTATATTGTGGAGTATTTGAGTTTGTATGTTGACAGAACTGATGTTATATTGTCTATATTTAGAAAGACACAAAAGGACTTTAAAAAAATGGAAAAGAGAGAAATAAATGCTACCAACGACGTTTTAATAAAAACAGCATTATTTTGTGACTAGCAGTCCCGTTTTTCTGTTTTCTGTTCGTCCTGCTTCCAGTTTAAACCGGCACGTGAGTGCCCAGTGGGTGCTCAGTCACGTGATATGCGTATTGAAGCATAGCAGTATGGACAGAGATTATTTCGCAAACAGAGCTGAAACATTTGTCTGGACGGAGATCGTTTTCGTTCTTTAATTGATAGTGTAGTACTGTGTAGCCTTAAGCAACTTCACACAAGAGCATGGAAGCGCCTCGATCCTGACCGCATCACCGATAATGAGCCAATAATGACGTTAAAGCACACCTTGAGTGCAGCATTGAGATTATACAACAGTTACCAACAAATAAAGTATTCATATTGTGGGGCAATACGCTCTCAACATAAAAAACCTTTTACCGGCGGTATCTCCGTTTCCCTGGAAACACACGGGGTCTGACTAATAACTGGAAAGCAATCTGTCACATCAGTGGAATCCTATGTAATCTAATCTAGTTTACTACTCCAGCAAGAAGGCTAACTTCGTAACGATGTAGCAACATAGACGATTCCTAGTCGCTGCTGAATGCGCAGCCATCTTGAGCTAACCCTTTCTAGAGGTCGTAGGATTTCCCAAACTGAATAAATACTACACATGAACACAAAAGGGCCTTGCTAGCTTAATCTTGTTGTAACTCAGATATCTGCGGAAAGCTTTTTTTCCATGGACAGATTTAGCTACTAACATGTATTTTTAGGCACCGCTGTTGGAGGAAGCCAGAGTCTAGCCTCAAGGCTGAACAGAGTTCCCATAGGATCCAAACATTTCCCAAAACTCCAGAGCTGTGTTAAGTCCAAACATCAGAATGTCATCATTTCCAAAATGTAGGCTTTTATCCAACGAAATGTTCTGCTTCAATCCACGTTTGTTGGTGTGTAACCTTTCAGAAACAACATTCTCACTGCTGTCACTAAACGGCTTGCTGCAAAAAGGTGGAGTAAGATTTGTAGCGATGAACACAGGGTGCTGTCATGCGGAACTACTAGTTATATGATCTACAATAATCTGGGGCCCTCTACGTGAGTTTGTACCACCCTATGGCTGGGTTGCACCAGTATACATGGATTTAAGCTAAGATGAGTTCTAATCAGAGTTTAGTAAAACTAGGTTTAAACTGAGTAAATCCAGATTTAAAATTAAGCAGAGCTCTGTTGTACAATTCAAAAGAAATCCAAGTTTATTGATGTAAACCAAAATTAAATAGAGTTTAATCGAGATGGAGATGCTTGCCAACCCAAATTAAAATAAATACAAAATACGTGCGTTGTCGGCACCTAGTAGGTGTAAAAGAGTGGGGGGCTTTGTATTCCTCAACAAAACATTACAGTTTGCTAGCTAGCTAAAAAGTTCCTTAGCTGAACATTACTCATGGACTCAATCACCTTTGGCTGCTGTTCAAAGTGGGCGAAGAAGCCGTCTTCCACAACTGGAAGGCGAAAGTAGAGGAGCATCGTCTTTTATGCAGCTGTGAGAGCTGTGAAAGGGAACTAACACCTGGCATTGTTTCCTGGCGCTACCCTTCTTAGTACTGGTTACTCCTTTCTTTTATTTAGTAGTTCATATTGAATTGAAGTCAACAGTGCTCAATAGGGCACAGCAGTCTGGCCCTTAACTTTCTTTGAGGACCTTGATGATTTTGCTCAATCCATCTCAAACAGGCAGCCATTTTAAAAGTTAAACCTCTTCAAGTGTAGGTTTAAGGTTTTGACGCAAAAGAATTCAATTGAATCTAGGTTTAGAGTTCAAAACTAAACGGAGGTTTAAATTTGAAAATAGATGTAAAGGTTGGTGGGTGCAACATCATTTAAAGTTAAACCATGATTAATCCTTGTTGGTGCCACCTGGCCTCCATGAAGCTCTAACTTTCTACATCAATGTGTACCACTCTACTTGATTTTGTATCACTCTATTTTGTCAAACTCTCAATGGGGGTAGAGTACTACGATATTTTACTAGAACATGTAACTCACCTGGCAATTAGCATGGGTGCTCCTTTAGACCACTCTTGGTGTACGGTGTCATAGATCCAGACGTCTTTAGACACTCCGTTTTCTGATCCTCTTCCTCCTGTCACGTAAACCTTACAGCCGATGGCACAAGCACTGAACTCTTTTCTGGGGCTGGGGAGGTCTGCCTTCGGTATGATCTCCTTGGCTTTATGGTCAACCTAAAAACGGGTCAACCATAGCGATTATTTTGTTTGGAATATGACTTAAAGCCAATAGAAAGACACACTTAAGTCTTTCCTGGAGCAGCCCTCAGTGACAAAGTGGTGTGCTCCGTTACATCAAGTGGAGAGCAAATAAAAAGCACGAGCCGAGAGATCAGTTCTAGCCCTCTGAAGAGAAACAGCATCTCTGCTGTGACGGCAGCACGACACATCCACAGGTAGCACCCGCAGATCTAAGAGTGGGAGAACATACTGTAAGGGGTGAAATTGTCCGGAGACACTGGCTGGTGAGCACACTGAACGTTGTCATTTCAGCTGTGTCTCACTGAACTATCAGAGAGAGAACTGCAACAGCCATAAACCTGAGATGCCAGTCAACATTTCTGTTTATTACCTCTTTCTTCTGCGGTGAGGCGTGGAGAGCATTTATAGGGACACTATAGCACGTACCAGATGGAAACACACCTAGAGCAATTATAAGATGTAGGCCTTTTGGACATTTTAAATGTAGACAACCTACTCATTATAGTATTTAGAACCAGACTCAGGGTGGGCGGCCATCTGCCTCGACAGGTTGGGTTGAGACAGACAGGGGGGGCATCTGCAGGATTTGTAGACTCTTTTGAGCACTGGGTTTAATGGTTTTAATTAGTTTTCCAGGGAGGGATAAATATGTCCTGTATGCATTAAAGGTGTGTATCTTTCCCTTTCAGATGATTCGGTCCACAACTGATTCAAAGACCATTCAGATACATTCCTAACGATACGAAACACTGTGATTCAAAGCCAGTTGGATACCATTTAGCTGACTACGGTATACCCGGAGCCATGTAGCCATGTCTCAGTGCTGCTGGTTATACCCATGCAGTGGTTAACCTAATGTTATTAAGCTAATGTCAGCGAGCTGCCTACTGCAGGTATTCTGCCAACCTGCCCCCGCAGGTCTAGCGTTTTAGACCGTTTATTGAGGGGTTCCCAAAACATGAGCCACACCTACATGATTAACAATAATAGTAATAATCCTTGTTGCTATTTCGGCTTCCTTGTTAGAGGACATTTCATTGACTGTAGGCCAGAGACACACTGCAGACATGAAAGTAGAATCTACCATCAGTTGGTGTATTGAAAATGTCCAAAGCCGCAGTTAGAATGTGATCATAGATCGGTATTACGTTAGTAGCATTTGCGGGGGATGCAGAAAGAAAATCCCTGCCATTGAAATCGAACTCTGAAAGGTCTGCCCAGTCCTAACAGTGAATGAATGGAACTGACAGGGCCACTTTTGCACGTGGGCAGATTCACTGCAGGTGAAGCAAAGCCAGCAGGACACCTTGTACTTCCTACAGCACATCAAGTATCTTGTCAGACATGCAAATAGGTCATCCAAGTACAAAGGGGTGTGTCTCTCTCTCACCTGGTATATCTTGTCACACATGAAGGTCTGGCCTCCCAGTATAAGCAGAGTGTGTCCTGCCTTACGTGGTCGGGCGCAGGGACTAGTCACCACTCCATCATTCTGAAGGATTTTCTTCTTACACTGCATTGCCTCTTCTACGATCGACCTGCAGAGGAGTGAGGAAAACATGGACTGAGAGATGAAGACACATTCAGGCCAACAGCCACGGCTGCTAACACATGTCAACCTCAACAAGTCTCTGGCAGAGCAAGTTCACTTTTTAAAGGATTTGGATGCTCATCCAGATGCTCAGTTGCCCAAATGGGACATCTCCTCAGATTCAGAAGAGGAGGAAGGAGATGATAGGAGATAGAGGAGATTAAGTGCAACGAAGAGGTGAGGGCAGGAGATTAGAGAGCAGGAGAGAGGAGAAAAGAGAGATACATAGTCACTGAATAGGACCAATAATTCCCTTGATAGCACACACACACACAAAGTTACATATGTACAGCACATACATTTGAATTTGTATATACGGTTTTGATGGTTGTTGTGTTTAGATATATATGGATGGATGGATACATTTAGTTTATGAAAACATTCATCCAATAAAGCCTTTGAACTGAACTGAGAAGAGAAGAGAACTGCATCGACTGTGTGCCCCTACTTGGACAGCTGCTCTTAAATAAGACCCATTTCCCAGGAAGGGGACAGTAAATTAGTCTTTTCAATTCAATTCAGTTTGGAAGAGGGCAGTCATTCACATGCTTACATCAGACTGTTTGTGATTCAGTGTTTTTTAAAACATGATTCCAGAATTGTCGACTTCAGTCGCACTGAAAGTTTCACCGAGGACAAACACAATGTTACTGATGCCTTTGTGTGTCAATCACTGAATGTTGTATTAAACACAGAGCATGCTGCTATATATCTATCTATATGTATGCTGGAATGATATACAGTATGGTTATTACTTGAAATATTGTACATGTAATAAGAATAATATATAATATATATATATATATATGGAATAAGAATAATATAGTCATGTTATTATAATAGTATAAGAATTAC
Organism: Coreoperca whiteheadi; assembly: GCA_011952105.1. Lineage (NCBI taxonomy): Eukaryota > Metazoa > Chordata > Actinopteri > Centrarchiformes > Sinipercidae > Coreoperca > Coreoperca whiteheadi. Next base: position 32,799,581 of record CM022474.1, on the reverse strand, counting down.
AATAATTCTTATTATTGAACACGTGCATTGCATACTAACTGCACAGCTTTTGGAGCTTATTTTGTGCTAACTAAATATCTATATACAATTATTGGTCATATTTCCCTGGGATTTTAAATGTGTAACTTCATCTTTTCTAATCTTAGACCGAACAATGTGAAATAGAGAGAACAGTACAGAGGAAACCAGAGCTTTAAATCGATCCATAGCATCCCTCACAGAGCCTACCTGCTCCTCTTGTCGGCCATTACCAGCTCTTCACAGGCTACAGCCTCTAGCAGACATTCAGACGGCAGCAGAGCCAACCTGATGCCCCTCAGTAGCTCTGGTAAATGGTGACGCCGACCCTCCAGGTCGTATCGAACCCACCGCAGCACAGAGTTAAACACAACCTGCCGCAAATCAAATTAAATGCGATATTCAAAAAGAAGCCTTTAGCTGCTGGTTAGTGTTGCCATCATCCCATCATTTGCTATAATGGATAGAACTGAATGCGTTTGGAAACACAAAAATGGTTATTGATTACTGGTTTTCAATAACAAGTGGCAACACTACATACCATAGCGATTTGGGGTTCAGTATCTTGCTCAAGGGCATGTGGGCTGGGGAAGCCTTCCAGATTGGCGGCCATAGTCGCCCCATATTTGTCACATGACATAATTGTCATATTGTACATATCATTTTCACAATTTTGTTTGAGATTTTATTGTCAATTTTATATTTATGCCTTTTTACTTGCAGTTCTTGCTTTTATCTATCTTTATATTTTCTACTTAGCATGTTTATTGTTATGTACCAATATACCATGGCAAATTCCTTGTACAGTACGTGAAAACCTACTCAGGAAGCCTTAGAATTAGTAATGTTATTAAAGAACGAAATGTGCAGAAAGAAATGAACAAAGGAAAGAGAGGATCACTCACCTGTTCATCTTCTATCTCCAGCTCATCACTAAGAATCAGCTCCAGCAGTTTATCTTTAGACAGACTATAGAAATCCTCTGATTCTCTTACCTAAAGGACAGACAAACCTGTAAATTATAATAGCTGCTACACATGGATCTTCTCACGAAATATCTACAGCATATCTGTATTTCAGCTGCTAACTCTACTTGAGTGATGAAGGGGAGATAAAGATTGGGGGAGGACCACCTGCCAACTTTAATTTAGTCTTCCTATTACTGAGCATATAATCACAACAGCAGAGCATTGGCAAGTCAATGGCATTTAATTAGTCTCCAAACTCACGCACTTAAAAACCAGGCGCGTGCACAGAACAATGTGCATGTGAGCTTTGGTCACAGTTGAAGCCAGGCTGTTGCTACCACTGACCTGAAAAGGTCCAGTGTGTAGGATCTAGAGGTGAAACTGCAGTTTGCAGCCATCTGTGTAGGAGAAACTACGGCGGCCGCGAAACTCACGAAATACATGAATGGCCCTATCTAGAGCCAGTGTTTGAATTGTCCATTCTGGGCTACTGTAGAAACATGGCGGTGCAACATGGAAGGGGACCCGCTCCCTCTGTAGATACAGGGTTATTCTTAGGTAATGCAAACACAACGATTCTCATTTTCAGGTGATTATACACTAATGAAAATGTTGCATATGGGGTATTTTATGTATTTGCCCACTCACTTCTAGATTTTTGATATCTGATATACAGCATATGCACTTTATTTTCTATCTGTCTAACTCAGTGTTCCAAGGGGTTTCATTTTTGTGAAAGGATCTCAACATATTTTTTATACAAGCTCAGGAAAGCAAAGCAGTGAAAAGTGAGTTGTACCTTGTAACTTGTTATAAATATCAAGGACATAATAATACATACTGTTACTAATTCAATCCCTGAAACATTGGGTTGCAGATATTATGCATTTACCGCTGCATTGTCTACTGCCCTTGTAGATCCTGGATATGAACGGAGCAACTCCAATAATGTTTGTTGAGTGTTTTCCAATTTGCTGTGCATGCCTATGGGTACTGTCAGTTGTGGAGGAAGTATTCAGATTCTTTACTTCAGTCAAAGTAGTACTAATACTGCCCTGTAAGAATACTCCAGTACAAGTAAAAGACCTGCATTCAAAAGAAAGATTCACCACGACCTCTCCATTCAACTAGGCTCATCGACCGGTACACCGTCCAGCACGGCCAGAAATCTGGGGGTGGTTATTGATCATCAGCTAAACTTCACAAGCCATGTTGCCAGCACCACCCGGTCCTGTAGATTCATCCTCTACAACATCAGCCTTTTCCTATCTGAGCAGTCTACACAAGTCCTAGTCCAGGCTCTGGTCTTGTCCAAACTGGACTATTGCAACGTGCTGCTGGCTGGACTCCCTGCTTGCACAACCAAACCTCTGCAGATGATCCAGAACGCGGCAGCAAGAGTGGTCTTCAATGAGCCGCAGAGAGCGCACGTAACCCCTCTCTTCATCAGGTCCCACTGGCTCCCTGCTGTCATCAGGTTCAGAGCGATGCTCCTGGCCTACAAGACCCCCACTGGTTCTGCACCATCATATCTTCACTAACACAGACCTGTGTTCCTGCCAGGTCCCTGCGCTCTGCAAACGAACAGCGTCTGGTGGTACCATGGCAACAAGGAACAGGATCCCTCTGGAGCACCTTCTCTGAATCCGTTCCACATTGGTGGGATGATCTGCCTGCTCCTACAAGATCAGCAGATTCTGTAGCCGCCTTTAAAAAGCTCCTGAAGACGCATCTCTTCCATCAACACCTGACTGACCATCACTGACTTCTTCCTGAAAACCCTTCCTCTCCTTAGCTTTGTATACTGTGCTAGGCTTTAACAGACTTGTGCTTTTTGTTAGCTTGTGTTGTTCTAATTGCTTCCATTGTCTTCCTCATATGTAAGTCGCTTTGGATAAAAGTGTCTGCTGAATGACTGAATGGAAATGAAAATGTAAAAGTACGTAAGTATTTTGAGTACATTTTATCCCAGTAAAAGTCGTCAGTGAGCAGTAAAATATTCCTGTCAGTGTTTCCTGTTACAGCTGATGTTTCTGCGTTAATATCACTGCTGCATTAATGTGGATGTTGCATTTTGCTGCTGCAGATGTTTCAGGGTGAGTTCATTTTAACTACTTTATATCCTGTTGGGTAGTTTAAGATACAGCAACGCATCATGGTCTATAAGATCATCATGTGTTTGTAGCGTCGCTGTCCTGTGAGAACCACTTATATCTCTAAAAAGTCCACTTTTCATGAGCTCAGAAAAACAGCCCTGTTTTCAGCTTTGTGACGATGCATTTTCCAGCTGATCTGAGGGAGGTTTAAATGGAGAATTTTCTGAACCCATAAAGGAAACACTTCATCCTTCAGTTTATCATAAAAATTGTAATATGAAAAGTAACTAGTAACTAAAGGGGTCAGAGAAATATAGTTAAGTAAAAAGTGCAATATTTCCATCTGATGTAGTGGCGTAGAAGTATAAAGTTGCATAAAACATAAACTTATGTAAAGTACAAGTACATTACATTTGTGCTAAGTACAGTACACGAGTAAATGTACTCAGTTACTTTCCATTACTGGCCATTATCAGTACCCAATCCGTACATCCTGCTTGACCAGTACTGTGGATGTGCAACCCTCGACAGAAATGCAAAGCAAGCGAGATGGCTCACTTGTTGACCACTTCCATCATCAGCTCCGGAAAAAACTATGTGATTAATTCAGAATGTTAAGACTTTTTTATAACAAGTTTTAACGTCTTATGGCTGCAGTCTGATGAGGCATGCGATATGAATTTATATGGTGAACTATATGTACATCACATCTATAAGAATATACTGTATGTGTGAGACATACATGGACATATACACTATATACTGTATGTAGTTTAGATATTTTGTCATAGATCAGACCCCCCCCCCCCTCCCAGTTGTTCCCCGCGCAGGTTCCATCCCACCCATCTCTAGGTTAATGCAGGCCACCATGAGCAGCGCTGACCCGCACACCTGTAAGGGCTCAGTGGCCAACCGTTGCAAGTTACGTGATTTCTCCATAGTGAACAATCCCATGCACAAATCCAAAATATGACAAAATATGTAATCTACATATATAGTGTATGTCCAAGTACATCTCACCCATATATGCGTAGAGATGTAATGCACATATAAGTCAACATATGCGCAGATACCTGATTACACTGCATCCAGAAGACGTTAAAACTTTACAAAAAAGTCTTAATCAATAACATTCTCACTAAACACGTTTTTTCCAGAGTTGATGATGGAAGTAGCTAACGAGTGAGCCATCTTGTTATCTCTGTTGAGGGTTGCACATGTGCAGTACCAATCGGGCAGGATCTACAGAGACTACTAGACATATTGAGACTCATCTGATTCCATAGAAAGTGAGCTCCAACCAGTTATCTTTATAATGTCTGCAGGATGCTGCTGATGCATCTGTCAGTGTACAAGAGGAGTTGGCAGAGGAGGAGATGAAGATTTACCTGCTTCAGGACCAAGTGGGTCAGTCAATGAACCCACTGATGTAGGGACTGTGATTGAAGGCATCAATATCCACAGCAGCCTTGGGGATGTTAGCAGAGCCTGCTGCTATCTGTTGGGACTAGTCTATGCCTTGGACCTGAGATACCCCAAGAATCTCAAATATACTGTAGTTTTGAGGTATACCAAGAAGTACTGCTGGAGCTGGATCCTGGAAACCTTTCAACCAAGGTTCAGAGACTGAAAACGTACCTGTAAACGTAGTTGCTGACTACGGTAATAACGTTGGAATCTTTCAATACCTTTAGAAAGTTTAGCTAATGTATAGTCTTGATTACATAAGAGTTGCGATTTCCATAACAAAATTGCATTTTGAACTGGTCTTATTGTGTAGCTTAACTTTAATATAATGTGTCCCTGTTCTTGGTGCATTTCAGCCATATGCAGAGTTAAGTTCGGCCCATTGCTCTCGTAGCATGGACATTTTCACATGCTCATTGGCAGCCTCTGCCTACTGGCACTTTTGCTATCGTGTGACTTAAATTGATTGAAGGGCCCCTTGTTCTTGGTGCATTTCACCAATTATTTAAGCAAATGCTTTCTAATGTGTAGAGTTCAATTCAGATTCAGACTGTTTTTATAGCATGGACATTGTTACATATGTCATTTGCAAAGTCGACCAGCTTGAATTTAGACTTAATTCATAGTGGTCAAATTTGACAAAGAAAATGTTAGTGTGTAAAATAGTTTCATTAGATATATTGAACTCAGATAATGTACACATACACACTGTATTCAAGTGTAAAAAAGGTTTTACAGTGCTGATTTTTTTTTTAAATTTATTTTATTTTGGAAAAGCATTCATTCCAGATATATTATTATACACAGTATCAGTGTTACTGCAAGTACATTCACATAACATTGTATATACTTCAAACAAGGTATTCTTTTACAACATTTGTTTAATTATATACGAAAAAGTATTTGACACATCAGCATTTCTATCAGTAAGGGGATTTTTAAGTGGGCTATTGACACAAAATTTCCACCAGATGTAGCCATCAAGCCAAATATTGAATTCATACAAAGAAATCAGAACATTTAAGTATACAAGTTGAATCATAATAAAGTGAAATGACACAGGGAATAAGTATTGAGAGAGCGAGAGAAACCCTGCCCCCTATCAGTACTAATTGATATCAGCTGCTTTAGTCCTAATTGATGAGCTATAAAGGCTTCTCATTACCCAGAAGGTATACAGGAAAGACTTCATGATGGGTAAAAGCAAAGAACTCTTTTAAGATCTTCGTACTCTTATCGTTGAAAAGCATTTTGAAGGGAATGGTTATAGGCGCATTTCCAGAATGCTGAATGTTCCTGTGAGCACTGTGGGGGACATTATCCGGAAACGGAAAGAGCATCAGTTCACCATAAACCGGCCACGATCAGGTGCTCCACGTAAGATCCCTGTCAGAGGAGTCCAAAGAATAATCAGGAGAGTTCTCCAAGAGCCAAGAACCACTCGGGCAGAACTTCAGGAAGACCTTGCATCTGCAGGTGCTGTTGTTTCAAAGAAAACTATAAGCAATGCACTGAACCGCCATGGCATCCATGCACGCTCACCACGCACCATTCCATTGCTGAACAAAAAGCATGTTGAGGCTCAGTTAAAGTTTGTGAAAGAGCATTTGGAGAAGCCTGTTGATTATTGGGAGACTATAGTATGGTCAGATGAAAGCAAAATTGAACTTTTTGGCAGTCATTCTACACACGTTAGGAGAAGAAATTGCAAAGCCCACCACCCCAAGAACACCATACCAACAGTTAAGTTTGGGGGTGGAAGCATCATGGTTTGGGGCTGCTTTTCAGCAAGGGGTACTGGCAGACTTCATATTATTGAAGGCAGGACGAAAAGAGAAATGTACCGGCACATTCTGGATAGAAATCTGCTGCCATCTACCAGAAAGCTGAAAATGAAAAGAGGGTGGACATTTCAGCAAGACAATGATCCCAAACACAAGGCCAAGGAAACAAAGAAGTGGTTTCAAAGAAAAAAAAATCTTGAATGACTGGGCCAGTCAATCACCTGACCTAAATCCCATAGAAAATCTATGGAGAGAACCGAAGATCAAAGTTCATAAAAGAAGCCCAAGGAACCTTTAAGATTTAAAGACCATTTGTGTGGAAGAATGGGCCAGAATCACTCCTGCACAATGCAGACGACTGGTCTCTCCATACAAGCGGCGTCTAGAAGCTGTAATCGCCAAGAAAGGCTTTTCTGCAAAGTATTAAATAAAGTGTGTTAAATACTTATTCCCTGTGTCATTTCACTTTATTTATTATGACTCAACTTGTATACAAACATGTTCTGATTTCTTTGTATAAATTCAATATTTGGCTTGATGGCTACATCTGGAAATTGTGTCAATAGCCCACTTAGAAATCCCCTTACTGATAAAAATGCTGATGTGTCAAATACTTATTTTCGTTGCTGTATTTGAATTTGATCCTTCATAATCTGATCAAGAGGGGGAAGAAAAGATCGTACCCCGTTAACATTAAAAGAAACTACTCTTTATAGGTCTACTTTGCATTTATGTGACTGCGCACCATTCTCAAATCAGACTTGAAAAGCTTTCCCTCCCTGTAAGAACTAACAGAGTAAACAACAATTAAACCCTGGACAAAAGGAACACTACAGAATATAATATTTAACAGAAGTGGGACTTCCAACTTTTCTATGACCATACCTGAGCCTCTAATGGCGCTTTTCCATTACACAGTACCAGCTCGATTCGCCTCTGTTTAGTTCTCCAGTGTGTAGAAGTCGTACCTGTACTTTGTTGTACCACCTCCGGCGAGGTTCCAAGCGAGCTGAGGTGATACTAAAATGTCACGTGAGAACACGGCAGACTGCTGATTGGTCAGAGAGAATCGTCACTTTTCACTGCGTCATCGTTGAAAGCACTAGACGGAGTATCATGAATTACCTCGCCATTTTTAAACAGTTTGGCCAGCGATGGCGTGATGTACCCGTTACTATTATGGCGACTCGAGAATACGCCGGTCAAATGAGACAACGTTTGTCTTCTTGCTGTGAGAAACAGCCACATCCTGAGGATCAAACACACTCCATTTCCTCCATTGTCGCGGCGTCACTATGACGACCAGGTACTATTGTGGAGGTATTTTCTGCAATGGAAAGCAGAGGAAAAAACGAGTCGAGCTGGTACTGGTAATAGAAAAGCGCCATAAGAAACAGTTCCAAGGGAAAGCCCTTGTCCTGAGGCCGACAGAGGGGGCCCTTGCTGAAGATGGCTGCACCAAAAAGTCCTGACATGTCCCCATCATTATTATATTAAGTGTATCTACCAGGTTAAAGTGTCATTATTGATCAAACACTATATAAATGCACTCACCTACTCCATCCTTAAGATCTGAGAACAATGTAACAGGGTTTCTTTGCCTCCACAAGGTTTTTACACACTGTTGCTGGTAGTTTGGCCCATTCCTCCATGCAGATCTCCTCTAGAGCAGGAATGTTTTGGGGCTCTCCCTGGGCAACACAGATTTTCAACTCCCTCCAAAGATTTTCTATGAGGTTGAGATCTGGAGACTGGCTAGGCCACGAAGCCACTCCTCCGTTGCCCGGGTGGTGTGTTTGGGATCATTGTCATGCTGAAAGACCCAGCCATGTTTCATCTTCAATGCCCTTGCTGATGGAAGGAGGTTTTTACTCAAAATCTTGCGATACATGGCCCCATTCATTCTTTTATAAGTTGTACAACGGATAAGTTGTCCTGGTCCCTTTGCAGAAAAACAGCCCCAAAGCATGATGCTTCCACCCCCATGCTTCACAGTAGGTATGGTGTTCTTTGGATGCAACTCAGCATTCTTTCTCCTCCAAACACGACAAGTTGGGTTTTTACCAAAAAGTTCTATTTTGGTTTCATCTGACCTTAGGACAGTCTTCCAATCCTCTTCTGGATCATCCAAATGCTCTAGCAAACTTCAGACAGGCCTTGACATGTACTGGCTTAAGCAGGGGGACACGTCTGGCACTGCAGGATCTGAGACCCTGGCGGCGCAGTGTGTTACTGATGGTAGCCTTTGTTACTTTGATCCCAGCTCTCCACAGGTCATTCACTAGGTCCCCTCGTGTGGTTCTGGGATTTTTGCTCACCGTTCTTGTGATCATTTTGACCCAACGGGGTGAGATCTTGCGTGGAGCCCCAGATCCAGGGAGATTATCAGTGGTCTTGTATGTCTTCCCTTTTCTAATAATTGCTCCCACAGTTGATTTTTTCACACCAAGCTGCTTCCCTACTGCAGATTCAGTCTTCCCAGCCTGGTGCAGGTCTACAATTTTGTTTCTGGTGTCCTTTGACAGCTCTTTGGTCTTGGCCATAGTGGAGTTTGGAGTCTGACTGTTTGAGGTTGTGGACAGGTGTCTTTTATACTGCTAACGAGTTCAAACAGATGCCATTGATGCAGGTAACGAGTGGAGGACAGAGGAGCCTCTTATACCCCTTTTCTACCAAAATGAACCAGGTGCTGGTTCAGAGCCAGTGCTAGAGCCAGTTCGGAGTTGGTTCAAATGACGAGCCTTCTAAGAACCCGTTTGTGTTTCCACTGGCTGCAGAGTCAGCACAGAGCCAGGTCTCACGTGACTGTATACGTCACATCTTTCCTGGTAACGCTAGCGTGGCAGCGCCAAACACAAACACCGTCAACAATTGCGGACATTGGGTTGCTATTTATATTCGCCGCAGTTTGTACAAACGGAGGTTACGAGCGAGAGTAACGGTACCTCCAGAACATTTATTTTTAACAATAACGTGTCAACTTCAGCCTCAGCGTGTTGCTAGCCTCCTAGCATCAACTCTGCTGATAAACCTTCACACTGCAGTTCAATAAAAATGTATTAAGCATCAGTGTAAGAAGCAGAAGTGAAAACTGTTCGTCTTGTCGGTCACGGTAACCCCGCCCCCAGCCGCAGCAGTAACCGGTGCTTACTTCTAGCCCAGCAACGAGTTGGTGCTACTTAAGAACCACTTTTCCTGGCTCCGAGCTGCTGCTTCGGCTGTGGAAACACAAAGAACCGATTTGAAACTTGGCTCTGGCTCCGAACTGGCACCAGCTCCACCTCAGTGGAAAAGGGGTATTAAAGAAGAAGATACAGGTCCGTGATATGGAGGACTAAAAGTGCCAAAATGAAATAAATAAATACACCATTAAATAATTACTTAAATGTGTCAAATAATTAAAATACCAATTATTTCAATATTTACATTTCCATTTCATGATTTACATTTCACGATTTCCATTTCCATTTCATGATTTCCATTTGAATTGTCAAACTCGCCCATCACAGTTGGTAGCCGGATCCTGACACCTGATTGGTTACCCTGCGCATCAAGTCGAGACAAATCAATTCCAGATAATGGATCGATGCAGAGCTACTTCCAATACACTGGGTGGCGCTCTTCGCCTCTAACGTTGGTTTAGATAACTATTAAACTAAACTTTACCGCCAAGTCGGCCCTGCTAACCCCTAACGCTGAGAACGCCAGGACAAAATGGCTAAAAGTTGCCTGGAGCTGCTGCGAGAAGCAGCTAATTTAATAGAAGAAGCTCTGAGCAAAAGTCCTCCAGCTCAGTCGCAGCAGAACCCTGCCGCTTCAGCGTCAGCTAGTAGTGGCACTTCCCGGTGAGGCTGCCAGGCAACTGGTGCTGTTATCGACGAGGATGGACAGGATCAGGAACGAGTACATCAGAGGGACAGCTCATGTTAGATGTCTTGGAGATAAAGCCAGAGAGGCCAGATTGAGGTGGTTTGGACATGTTCAGAGGAGAGACTGTGAATATATTGGTAGAAGGATGCTGAGGTTGGAGCTGCCAGGCAGGAGGTCTAGAGGAAGACCAAAGAGGAGATTTATGGATGTAGTGAGAGAGGACATGAAGTTAATTGGTGTGAGTGAAGAGGACGCAGAGGACAGGGTTAGATGGAGGCGCATGATTCGCTGTGGCCACCCCTGAAAGGGGTCAGACTAGATTAGCGTTAGCCCCACCCGCTGACTTTGATGGGCCAGTTTGACAATTCATGAAGCACTGCACCACAGGGCCATGAAATGTAACTGTAAATCATGAAATGTAAATATTGAAATAATTGGTGTTTTATGTATTTAATGACACATTTAAGTCATTATTTAATGGTGTATTTATTTATTTCATTCTGGCACTTTCAGTCCTCCATACTGTGAAAGCCAGAAATCTTGCTTTTTTGTAGGTGACTAAATACTTTTTTCCCACCATAATTTGCAAATAAATTCTTTAAAAATCAGAAAATGTGATTTTCTGGATTTTTTTTCCCTCATTCTGTCTGTCATGGTTGAAGTGCACCCATGGTGAAAATTACAGGCCTCTCTCAAAGTGGAAACTTGCACAATTGGCAGCTGACTAAATACTTTTTTGCCCCACTGTATACACCCAGAAATAACTCTGTGTATTTTTTGAATTTGCGTCTGGGAGGAATGGAAGACATCCCCTCAGACCAACATCTGGAAACAGTGTCCCACCACTTTGCCTGGCTTTGAGCACCAAGCACCAGCGGATTAGCGGCAGTTACCAGCGCTGTAACTGAGGGCCAAGGCAACCAGGCAGCTCACAGGTTGTGATCTGTAAACAGACGTTTATGAATGTAATTGTTGTGTGGCTGAAGGTATGAGGGAATAAGAGAATTGTTTTATACTGGTAATGATAAGATTGTAGATACTAGAATGACAGGATGAGCACTGTCAAAACCATTATATTGAATTGATTGTTGTAATAGCCTGCTTTTATAACCGCATGCTTTGTGTTTATTGTGATTCTATTAGCCTATGGCCTAGCCTAATATACTGTCGTTTTTCCATTGTCATTGGTATTGTTCCACCTAAGTTGAGTTGGCAGTTAAGCCACTGAAAATCAGCCAAATCAGTCTCATTTACTCTTTCAAAATAAAAACATTCCCCTTTTCCTTACAAATATGCCCATCCTGAGTCCAGTGTGATGTGTGGGTGCAACAAAAACATACTTATAAATATTATATTATAAATTACATTTCTGCCAATAGCTCCTCCTAAATGTTACATACTGGACCTTCAACTAACTCATACATTGGTTCTACATTTTTTTTGTAACAACTGTAAACTATACGGATCATATGTGCCACTACGGTCAACGCCAATGTTACATTTTGGTTACATACAATTTACTTGTGTTAAGGGCATTGGAGAGGTGGCTGTTCCTCCCTTCACCTATCTTTTCTGTGACATCTTCTTGAGGATTCTGCCGCCAAAAAAGGAGTCCGAGACAAACCGTCTGTCTGTTCCACCTCCCAAGTCTCAAAAGTGAACGTTGACCAGCTGCTAGTATGGGGACGAGCTCGCGCTCATGCAGGTGGAGCAGAAATGCTCCCTTGCGAGGACGCTTTTCCGCTCGCAGATTCTGTTCTGAGTTCGTATCTCGTGCACACACGTTACACAGATTTTGAAACTAATTAAACGCCATTCAAGTCAAGGACTCGTGCTGTGTCTCACTCCAGAGTCTTCGGTTAGTACACTCCTATTTTGTACACTGTGTACACTACGTACTTACTTGCGTAGTGCATGAATTTCGACAGGCTAGTGTTGTCTCAAATCAAACACTGCTGTTGGGCGCTTACCGGAAATGGCGATCGCAACAATTGACCACTAGCGGTACCAAATCATTTCAATCTGCTAACGTAACCCCATAAACATACTGATGGCTTCTATCTGACAACAGTATAGTGGTACTTAGTGGGAAAAAACATCACTTTTGTACACTTTTGCTTGTTTTTCATAACATCTGTATAGTGCAGTGTTTACCGGAGCAACCGCAACAACTTTCCTTCCGCTACGTAGCCAAGATGGCGATCATTGAGGGTAAGAAGTGTCCAGAGTTCCACACGCGACTTAACTTCACCATTATGAATACAACATGTGGGTGGGTACTCAGTGCACTGCATTTTGCCACAATTGTCAGTGTGAACGCACTTATGCACTGAAATAGCAAGTGTAAGTACGGACGTATGCTAATTGAGTCACAGCACTGTCCTCTCCTGCACAGTTTGGTGATTTGGGTTACAAATGATGTTTAAAGGGAAGAACAAGTCAATATACTGTAAGACAGTTGAGGATTAGAGCTGCTGTATCCAACAACAGAAAACTGAATTTGTGTGGTTTGTGATGGAGCAAATGGTTAATTCAGCCTTTTTGCTTGTGCTGTACGATGTCATCTTTGAAATCACATACAGTAATACAGATGCAACTAATTAAACACTACTTCACTCTAACTAACAGGGAAAGCAGCCGAATCAATCCGGTCCAACCACTAAAAGATAGTAAACAAAGTATTCCCCTTCGCGCTGTCACGTCCGTTTTCTATTTCATCATCCAGCAATGGTAAATGCTGAAGCCAAACTGTGTGACGTGCCTCTCATGGCTGCTAGATGCTGCCTCCCAAAGAACGCTGCCACCAGCAAGTTTGCTCAGTCTCAACTTCAAAAAGTCCGTTTGTTCCCAATGAATCCTTGTGGTAATGGTAAGGCTTGAAAAGAGGCATGGCAGAGAGTGTTGCCAGCCTTCACGGCCGGCCGTGGTGGGTACTGCTAGCTCGTCACAACACTAAGCCCAAGTTATTCTACAGGAGAACGGTCAACCAAACCCGTTGTCATAGAAGTTCCTCATTTTTATTTTTGAAAATCACACCCAGGTGTATTAGAAAAACCTTACGGCGGAATTCTTCTTTGCTTCTTGCAGCCTATGTATGTACATGGTAAATGGACTAGTGCTTGTAGTGCCTTTCTAGTGTTCCCACAACTCAACGCGGCCCGTTCACACACCCACTCCCGCAGCCTTGCCAGTATCTTGCCCGAGGACGCCCGACCACGTGGGCTGAGGGAAGTCGGGATCGAGCTGCCGATCTTCCGATTAGTAGGCGACCCGCTCTGCCTCTAAGCCGCAGCCTCCCCTACATCTCTGTAGGACGTGGCTGACCCACCCACCATGTGACAGACGCAGGTAAGCATAAATTGATGGACACCAGGATTTGATTTAGTGCAAGAAGCCAGGAAACATTGGAAGTCATCTTTACCGTCTCATAGTGCAACAGACACATCCTCCACGACAGCTCGTACAGTCTTTTACACTGATGAGCGTCTGACAACAGCATCATGCCCAGGCAGTTGGAGGAGTGCAGGTTTTTTTCTAAAAACTCTGCTGCGGCATCCCGGATGTCATGAAACTGCAACATGTCGCCCGCCTCTAACAATGACTCAGCGTTCTCCTCGTTTATGATGACTCGAGAAGAATAGGCAAAGTCCAGCAGAAGCTCCAGGACCTGGAAGAGTAGAGAACGTGAGGTAACCACTGACATTAAAGTATGTACGACTACATGACACAACGACTGATTCTAAGGCTTCTGCATGCCTCCAACTACTTTGTTTTTGACAAGCTATCTGACCGCATCATCCAGCCACGTTACGCATACCTGTTCCAACCAAGAAAAGAAATGAGCGGGGCGCAACAAGGTCTCAGATCTCAGCCCAACCGAGCGCCTACTGGAGATGTGGAGGGACCGTGTAGGAGCTGTGCTGGAGGCTTGTGGTGGAACGCCTCAATAACCCTTCCTGTTGGTTAGCTATAGCTATCATTTGTCACCCATGTGAAGATCGTATCAACATGTCGCCTGACAAGTAACAAAAAATGTCCGAACAGAAACATCGTAGATGGCGTTTGAGGTCATGTCAGGGTTTCCATTGCAGGACTTTCCTGGGGCTCCAGGTGTAAACAAAAGCTGAGAGCCTGAGCTAGGGAGCTAGCAGTCAGCAGACAGCACAGAATGAGCAAGACAAATCCAACTGGATTTGATTGTTTCATGGCGGGTATAAACCAAACAGTGAAAGACATCGACAAACGATTTCATGAAAGCCACCTACAAGGGGGTTTATTTATCTTCCTACTGTACAACTAACAGATTAGTAGTCCCTTCCTGCTACACACACACACAGTAAATCCTGTAGTTATTTACTTCTATACAAACACGTATATACACCCAGGAAATAACTGTGTATTTTTTGAATTTGCGTCTAGCAGGAATGGAAGACATCCCCTCAGACCAACATCTGGAAACAGTGTCCCACCACTTTGCCTGGCTTTGAGCACCAAGCACCAGTGATGCCCCCCTCATCCCGCCGGAGTCCTGTGCTCCTTCATCTCGGAACACAGTCCACCCGTTGAGCACTTGATCCGGGACGTTGGTGGAGCAGTCCCTTTTCGGCCAGACCGGACGTTAGCCAGTCCAAACTGGGCCAGCTGGGCTCTCTTTCCTCTCCTCCCGGGGAGCTGTGGTGTCAGGTCCAGTTGATCAGGCTGGGTGGACCGTCTCAAGGTGCGCGGCTCTTTAATCCAAACCCTCCTTTTCCGATCGATAGGTAATACGTGTTTCAGCAGCACAGCCGGAAGAAATACGTTAACAGATACAAAATGTAGGCGAGTTTGAAGGAGCTAGCCTACAGGCATCCACATAGCAACGTATTCAGATTTTGTTACCCTTCGAATACCGACACCATCCTCATAAATCCAACAGGAAGTGGTGCCCTGGTGGCCTTGGGGTGCAGGTGCAACATCCCTGGGCCATGTCCAGCTGAGGACCTTCGGTACATGTCATTCCCCCTCCTCTCTCCACTCATTTCCCATCGTCCCTCTACTCTCAGCGGCCTCATAAAGGCATTGGGAAACCGTGGACAAGTGTGGGTGGACCGACATGACTAGGACAGGATTTGTAGACCCCTGAAACCCCGACTGCTGGGGAAAGTGGACAGTCAGGTTGGTTTGAAAAACTCTGTGAATGCATTCATCCAAGGAGCTTTCTGATGCAATTTAATATTCCAACAGCTTGTCTGAAGCACACAGCTTTAATGTTCAATAGGGAAGAATATGTTAAAGTTGTCTTCAGTAACAGTATTAGTACCTCGGGGTGTATACTGTCTCTGAAATTGACGTCACTGTCCAGACTTTCTCGTAGCCCTCCGCTGAACATGGCCTCAAAATAACAACTGCACGCTGCCAAGACAGCCCTGCAAGACACAAACACAGCATTTGGCCAGTGACCAAAACGTTCCCCAAAGCACAAAGAATGTCAAAGGTTTGTTGGTACTCTCTGTGGTGGCAGTGTGCTGGTTGTGGCAGCGCGTTTACCTGTGGCATGGGAAGGAGCGCTCCCCGGCCCACAGAGTCACATCCGTGAACATGCACTGTTTCCTCATTGTGTTCAGCTGGCTCAGGACGCTGTCGGGATGGGAAGGCTTGTGGAACAGCGAGATGTTCATGGAGCCCGTGCTGGTGCGGGATTTACGATTCTCATGAACCGCCACCGACATGGCGGCTTCGTTCGGCACCTCCAGGGAGTCACTTGGGACAATCTCTCCAACTGTTCAGTGACAAAAAACAAAAACAAAGGCACCTGTTGGATCAGCAGCAATGATACCCTAGCATGCCACATTACCTTGCATAATTACACCTGGAAATGAAAGGTTGACACGCTACAGCAACCGTGACTGTACCGGAGCGCTGAGATTAACGGCTATGCCGTCTTTTAACAAGCTACCGTAATGTGCAGTAGATTCATAATAACGGGTTAGTTTCCATTCTTCTATTTTCCACGATGTGAAAGCAACGCAGCTGAACCCGAAACTCATTCTGTCCATTAAAGCAGCTGCAGGTGTGGCTCTACACGGAGAACACAAATATATCTATTAAGTATAACGATGTTACCTTCCTTCAACTGTCCCATCCTGTTAAACCAGAGTATTGTACTTCGCCAGATTTCAACATACTATGTTTTGTTTTATTTTTTAAACGAATATTTGAATCCCACAACTGCAAATCGAATACCAACCCACCGCACGAATACTGGAATATTGTGGTCCAAGTGATTCCCACGTTTGAAGCTGCTGTGTTGAGCTTGACGTTTGGGAGCTCTGAGCTCTGGGCAGCTGCCGCACTGGAAATAGACGGGAGGCAGAGGGAGTCATGGAGTACGTTTCCATGGAGTCCTCCAGCAGACGCTTTCATCCACAGCGACTCACATGTGAGGAAGACACTGGAAGCAGTTCTGACAACACGAGGTGACAAGACGCACCAGAGCAGCGGGAACGGGTCTGTTAGAGCCCAGCACAGGATCCAGAGCTGAGGAGGGGAAGGGGGGTTTCTTTTTACCACCTGGGAAGATAAATATTCATTACTCTGCCAGATTGCCTCTCTCGTCTTATTGCAACAACAGTTTTTATAGAGAAATGCTCTTGCCTGAAGAAGGGTAACCTGGAGCACCCCCCACCCTAAAGCTTTCTCCATAGGGCGGTCAACTCCGGAACACATTACAAACGGATACTGAATGGATCGCAGACATAAAATCCGTTACAGCAAAGCCTATACGGGTATTTTACTGTTTCCATGTTTGTGGTATTGTGGGTTGTATGACAGGCTAGTGAACGCTGCATATTTAAATCACACTGTAGCCTACATGTAGAAGCTCAACTTGGGACGAGAGTTGAACATCAGAAACTGCTATAAGCTCTCTGTGCAGCACACAGCGTCATACTGAAAGCGTTTAGTTGCATCGTCCCGTGCGATCGGTGCAGTCCAGGCAGAGATGACCTGGCCCTCAGAACGTCTTTACTGTTGGTAATTCCTTGCATATAAAAGTCATGTCTAGGAGACCGGGCTGGTCCATATTGTGCGCAAACGGCCTCTATTATGGGACGCACAGAGCCTGGAGACAAAAGCCTGGGTTACCAAAGCCAGCTGATAACCAGCGCCGTGATGCCCGCCATCTGTGACTGCAGGGTTTGTCGAGCCAGCTCACACAGGGAAAGCCTGGCTGTGTGGAGCTGGCTGCGTAGTCCACCCCTCAGGTCTAGACCGTACTCTTTATAAAGGCATTCACAGAAACAAAACTATTCCCACCATGAGCAAGCACTTGGTGACAGTGGCAAGGAAAAACGTCCTTGACAGAGGCCGAACCAGACTCAGGGTGGGCGGCCATCTGCCCCGGCCCCGCTGGGTTATTCACTCGGGGCAATAATACTAATACAACATTATTCAGTGACATTAGTATCTCCCCACGACTCAAACCAAGGAGGAGATCCAAGCAAATGTCACAGGTCAGGTCAAATAGCCTTAACCTTCTCCCATCATTACACGGTCCGGATCTCTTCATTGAAATGAGATGAACCTAAATCACGGCAGTCCACCACTGCCTACTTAATACCAATCATTCATATCCTGGATGTACCAATAGTGCAGCCCTATCTCAGCACCCCAGTCCGAGTCCTTCATTAATGTCTTCACGTTTGGCCACAGCACCTTCCCTCTTCAGGCCTGCAGCTCTTTATACTAGATGTGTGTGCACAGGCCATTCCCAGGGGAGGTGAACAGCTGTGGTATGTGGTATTACCGCTTACCAGTTCTGAAAGCTAGCGGTTAAAATGAGAATCTGACTGTACAGCAAAGACTAAATGGACAAATATCAAGAGAGCACAAGCAGACTTGACCAACTGAAGTCAAGCAGCATTATCCCACATCTGTGGCACAGGAAACTACGGGAGACGCGGTGGCACGCTGCACATGCTCACTGGCAGATGAGTCGCCGCAGATTTGAAGGAATGCTGTTTCAACTCTCCTTTTGTTTGTGTGTGTGTGTGTGTGTGTGTGCGCGTGTGTGTGCGCATCCATGCATATTTGCTGACATGCGGTTTTAGACCGAAGCCACAACAGATCAGTCACGGGGTGTTTAGTGTGTGTTTGTTTCACAGATCACAATGCAGGCTTGACAAGAACCTCAATGTGGCTGAACTGTGTTGAACGAACAACAAAAGCTGAGACGCACGCGCACACACACACACACACACACACACACTATGCTGTTGATGACGTAGGCGTGTGAGCCAGAGTGGGTCTGTGTCTTTATGGAAGTATAATAACAACAACCGATTTAAGTGAGCTAAAACCAAGCAGGAGTGCTACTCCGTCTGAAACACCGGCCCGGACTCCTGAGAGCAGAATTAGATGGGGGGGGGGGGGGATCAACAGGGATTCTCCCACTCGTCATGATCCAAGCTGCTCGCCCTTACTTTTCCCAGTCTGAATCCCCTGAGCTCAGAGTCAAAGGGAGGCCTGAGTCACCGCTTGTCAAAGTGTCCGTGTGTGTGTGTGTGGGGGGGGGGGGGTCAAACTGCACTCATTAGGCCTAGCTGGTGTCTGGCAGCTGTAGTCAAAGGTTACCGAGTTCAGTTCATAGAGCTGAAGCGCACCTCTCAAACTCAAAGACATTTTGGTATCGTGAGCGGGGAACCCTGCTGAACGCACTGTGCACAACTTCTGTCAACGTGTCCTGAGACTTACAGCAGGTTACAAGAGTCCCTTTTTCCGATTCCCTCGTGGAGATTCTGTTTTTAAGAAGAGTTTACAGCTGCTCTCCACTCTAACATCCCATACACACTAAAGTTAAAATCTGAGAAGGTCTGAAAGGGTCATTAAAGGGACAGTAATGAATGACATAAAGAAGCACAATGCATGTGGCGCGACTGTTTTAAAGTTTCAATGTATGACTGAGAAGAAGAGGTTGAAGAGAGCGGGTTTGAAGGTTTTTCTCATTCACTTCCATTCTAACTAAAGCTCAAACTAAGTTTTAATGGGATTCAAAAGTTAAACAATACCCCGTAGGTTAAATCTAAGCAGCTAAACTATAAGCGTCCCCGTCTTTGTAATACGGATGCCATAAAATTGCGTTGGGAGAGATCCTGACCCACAGTGCATTGTGGAAAGCGACACAGACCGTGAGTTTGAGCTTGTTGCTCGACATCCCATCACATATTTACGTCAGAGAACAGCGGGACCTTCCTGGCTCTCACTGCTGGAGACGTGGCTCATTTATTTGTTATGAAATCAGAATCAGAAACAGCTTTATTGCCAAGCAGGTTCACATGTACGAGGAATTTGCTTTGGTGCAGAACAATCACCATGATAGAAATATAAAGAAGTATAAAGAAACAGAAGTCATTGACCTGAAGTTGCTTTCTCTTCTTTTAGGCAGACTGGGCTGAAGTTCTCATTCAATAATTATACATTCATTTCCTGTGCAGCTAAGTAACAATAGGGTGTGATTACACACTGTGACGTGTCGACACTAAGCAGATCACATTCTTTTAGAATCAGTTGCATCTCTCATGGAATATCTGGATTATTTGGCATCATCACAGTTACTCATTTTATTTATATAGCCCAATTTCACAAATCCCAATTTGTGTAAAGCGCTCCAAGGCCGTCTGTGCAGCAAAGACACCATCGACTTGATTACAGGATACATTTCATGTTATGTAGCCTAAACACGATGTTATTCTAGGCTACTCTGGCTCACTTTGAGCACATTTTGTATTGACTTGCCGTTTTGCACTGAAGCTCCTTACAAAGAAACAAGTGTGTGTGAGGAACATTGTTAAGGGAAGAAGCTATTTACAGGTTTTGGTGCTATTTGTTGTTCTGTGTTGAATCCAAGTGTCTAAAAAGCTACACAGGCCACATATATGTGGTATCAAATTAAAGAGGACGTTGTGTTTTTTAGAAGAAGACAACTTGTGATGGCCAATTTCTTTGGTTTTGAGAGCGAGCTGTGGTGGATTGAGAAGGAAAAAGCTCATTGAAGCGAGGCTTCTCAGTGAACGGCAGCAACATTGTGGGAAAGTGCTGGGGTGCACTCATTGGTACTGTTTAGAGCAGCATGTGTAATGTGCATTTGTAATGGAAAAAAGGAAACGGAATATAGACTTTTCTGTGAATAAAGTACACCGATAGAAATTTGAAAGTAGCATTTAAAACATGATTCTGCCTAACCTTAGTGGCCTTAAAACACATTCGAAATACCATAAATTATACTTGGCAGGTGTATTTGTAAGAATATATTAGTGTATTTGTTGAGCACTACCAGTTTTCCCTTATGGTGTACTACTCTGACAATTCAAATAAACCCAAAATGTGATTACGAGTATGCTATTAATCTAACAAAGATATTAGTGGTATATCTAGTACATTTCAATGTCAGGGCTCAACAGTAACGGTTGCCAGGTTGCCTGTGGCAACCATTTAGAGAATTGTATGTCATCAGTGGCAACTAGGGATGAGAACCGGTTCGAAATTGTCCCATCCATGGTTATCGAATGCCTCGGAGCTTATCAGTTCCTTGTATCGATGCCGGCATGCCGGTCTCTCTCTCTCTCGCTCTCTGCTCCCTGTGAGTCACCGAGGGCGGGGCTGAGACCACAGACCGGAGGGCAGACCGGTCAAGTTAACATCACTCGATGTTACTAGGCACCTCGTTACGTAACGTCGAACTTTAACCGTAACGTGTTCTGTCGGGCGTTGCAGTGACTTAAACCAACCTTAAGTACGACAAAGTATAAATTATGTTATTTGTTATGCCACGAGTAGAGGAAAAGTCTGCTAGGCTCATTTATGCAGTCTAAAATGCCATAGGCCTAAGCTAATAATGATGACTAGCAAAAAACTATTGTTTTGCTTATGAACCTTGACAGTTATTGCCCCCCCAACCAGTCAACCTAGGGGAGGGAAACACTGTACTCTGTTTCAACAGTGTTCAGACTCAGAGACAGGGCCGTAACCTGGGGGGGGACAGTAAATGCTAGGGGGGTTCGGCGGAAATTCCCATCCATCCATCTTCTGCTGCTGCTTATCCAGAGCCGGGTCGCGGAGGCAGCAGTCTGAGCAGAGCTGCCCAGACTTCCCTCTCCCCGAATTCCTAAAGTGAAATGCTCATTTCTAATGACTTCTGGGACCAGACTGTACTTCTTAGTTTGGTGGCAAGAGGGTATATGCAGTGACAGACTGGGTAGATTACAAGCAGAAAACCTCCACATTTCAAAAAGTTAAAGTTTGGGGTCATGTTTGACCAAAGAGGACCAGAGTGTGGAAGATTACATGCTGAACATTGCACAATCTGCCAAAATTGGAATTTGGGGGAAAAAAAGGATTTCAAAGGGCCCTGCGTAGCTTATCGTTATAAAGCTTCAGCGATAAACTCATTTTACATTCAAATATAAATAATAATATAATAAAAAGAACAACTAGTTGTTACATTAGCTGGGCACAGCACCACTGTATTCTGTCATATCCCCATCACCTGCGTCTCTCTTGGCCCTGACGCTCCCTGTTCTGTGGTCTCTTCCTCTGCCGTCCTGGAAAGAAACAAATGTCTGAGGACACAGAACTGGTTTCAGTACAAACCCTGACGACATTTTACTGATCTAAAGTGCTTTTACTATGTGAGTTTTAGGACATACTGGATGTAGCTATCCATACAGCTTACACGCTCTCTCCTCCTAGTTAATACATGGCTTGGTTGAATTCTAATGTAGAATGCGGTCTGTTATTTCTTGCTAACCGAAAAACAGAGCGTTGCCACGGACGCAGGATTCTAACCGTAGAGACGGAACGGACTATTTTCTTTAGCTGGCTCTGCTGCTAGCTTAGTCTGCTCATTGTCTTCCTCGCTATTAAAGTCCACTTCTTTAACCAGTCTACAACATATGATGCTAACTTACATGTATCACAGGGATTCTGAGGCAAGTGAAAATCTGCCCAGCTCTAATTACAGCCATAGGAAACAGGGACACAAGGGGCAAATGCTCACACACTTCAACTTTGTTCAGCTAATGCTGGGATGGTAAACATTGGCCCTAATGACCTCTGTATCTGTACCGGGCCATCAGTGACCAGCACCCCATGGCCTACATTAGAGTCCTAACTGGCCATTCAGTGCAGGAAAACAAGGACAGAAGGAGAGAAGGCTTATATGGGGGACTCTGTTGCACTAGTGAACTGGCTGGTGGTGCATGGGGGGGTGGGGGGGGGCAGACAGGACTAACCAAAGGGAATATGAAAAAAAGTGTTTCGGGGCTTCATCCCACTCGATGGCCAACTTACAGTGACAAGAGACTGCTGACCCAGGACCAGGCAGTGGCAGGCAGGAGGTGAGGGGGGTTCTGCATCCCCTTCATTTTTTTTTCTGAATCATTTCAACAGTTTTGATACAAGTTTAGTATAAATTCTCCTTGTTGGGAAAAGACTGGCATTTCTGCACCGTAACCCCTACCTCTCCTCTACCAACACACAGACAGTCCAGTGTAGCAGTAGCACAGCTCAGCAGTGGAATACCAACACAACAACTGAATAGACGGAGAGCTTGTAAAGAGGCTGGCAGTCAGGCCTGAGCTTGTGTATCCACAGCTAGCATAGCTGCAGCGATGGACTTGTTGCCCAGGGCCACTTAGAGTGTGTGTGTGTGTGTGTCTGTGTGTGTGTGTGTGTGTGTGTGTGTGTTTGTGTGTGTGTGAGACTGAGTAAGGTTAGTGTGAACAGACAGTTCAATGAGCAGAGGCCCATTTCTGGGGAAGTCAAACTTTAAACTCTCTAGTGTGTTAACATTTTGAAACACATGCTAGCAGACCAGGATAAGTAAGTACTGTATTCAAGCTGCCTTTAAAAAGGTCAAAAAGTGAGACTGTTGAAGCAGAACTTCTGATGTAAACGCTACTGCACCTTCCCAGTAAACAAGGACATGTTCTACTCGAATGCTGAAGACTGATATGAGGAGTTCACAGGTTTTCAGTGACCACATACCTGAAAGAGGTGAATGGCTCAAACGTGTTGAGGACTACAGTTCTCATGGAACTGTGCAGCACCCTGATGCTACAACTCAGTCACTACCCGATAAGAATTTGGACCAATGAATAGGTTACATAACCTATTTCTATTCAAAAAGAAGCTTGCTGCATGGGTCTCACAGTCAGACTGCACAGCAGGCTAGCCCCACAGCAAGTCAACTAGGGATGGGAATCGAAACAAGTCTATAAGGACCTGGTTCCAAGTTTCTCAAAACCCGAAAACCAACAAAGGTCCAAGCTGATATGGCCCTAAAGTAATATCACGATAATTAAGGGCATTCTGCGATAGCCATATTCTTGAGGATCTGACAAAATCTCATATAGATAAGCCACACCCCCTGTAAAGCTGCATGGTTGCATAGCAACGACAGACAACGGGAAAAATGGGACCGCATACTATTAATAATAAAGGATTATTAGCATTACATTCAATTCAGGAATGCAAGTAAACAGGCAGGTTTACGTGGGCTAAGTCGTTCACACCTGTCAATACAAGCAATCAACCAAGCAACTGAAGCATTGTTCAAATTAACAGCATGACAGTGATGCAATTAAATATTTTAATCGATCGACAGCCCATATATATAGCGAGGGCAGGGCGGAGGCAGGGCGGGGGCAGAGCGGAGGCAGAGCAGAGGCAGAGCGGGGGCAGAGCGGAGGCAGAGCGGAGGCAGAGCGGGGGCAGAGCGGGGGCAGAGCGGGGGCAGGTAGCAATTTCAGCGATGCTCGTTGCTGCTCTGCATAAAGGTATGACGTCATGACAATTCGGAACGTTGCCGTTAAGAATGACACCGGTATGATATGGCATACCCTACTGATCGAGACTAGCGGGTCCTGTAACGTAACGTCTCGTGAGACGTGCCATTTAAATCATATCACTGATGCACAAACATACATTGATTGTCTAATAAAGTTTTTGAATTCAACTGAATTTCCTGCCAAACGGCGTTTAACTAAACGAAGACGATATGAAACTAAAGAAGAACGTCCACATTCGCTTCATTTCTCATTTGGTTGCTTGCTAGGAGGGCTGAACGTGCAAAGTCGTGGCTACACTTCAGTCCAGCCAAGGCTCATTTCTTGTAAGGGGGGGGGGGACACAGCATCAATGCTAAAGCCAAAATGCTGGACCTTCGACTGCATTTGGGCCGGAACACGGCCGACTCTGGCTGCTGTTGTGGAACAATCACCCTCCTCCCCCCAAGGTATGCACGGTGTGCACACCCCAACTAGCAAGCCCCGTTATATGACAATAAGAACCAAAAATATGTGGCTCCTTAGAAGGACAGTGCAGACATTTACCAACAGTTTGGTGTGAAACATAACCAGAACAGATTCTTCAATCTGTAGCAACATTTTAACAACGTAAAAATGGGTCACTTGTCTTCTGTGTGACAGAAGAACCTGAGGAGGGCCCAATAATGAGCAGCCAAAATCTGCTGTTTCACGTTGGCCAACCTCAGTCCTTTAGATGGCGCTCAGCTAAGCTCAGCCCTTCTCTATTGCTGCTGATCTCTTACTTTACCAACCTCCTAGTCAAACGCTTGAAAAGCAACACAAGTTCTGTTAAGACTTCATTGTGGTCTGTCTTTCCACCAAATTTATATTGAAGCATCGATGAAGACAGGGACGGTTCAGATAAAAGTGACAGATCCCCATCCCTGATGTCGACAGGTCGCTCTTTCTGAATGAAAACCAGCACTCATGCGGTCCATCGTGCTGAGGACTGCGGCGGGCCCCGAGGTCTGAAAATGCAGCTAGCGTTTTCCTAACCTGGGGGCTGTTTTTCCTCATTGATTAGCCCAGAGCGTATAGTAAGGGTTGCACTTCAATAACAACTCAATGGGCTTGACACTTTCAGGAGCGTGTGCACGCCTCCTGACCCGAGGGCAACTGGCAAAGTCTCTGAAGTGTATGTGAAGGTGACAGACACCCCCCTGAGCACCCCTGCAACCCCTTTGCACATGGTCAGGAAGCCCGTGCTAAAGTCCATTCCAGGGTTGCCACTGTTTTGTTAAGATACTTTTCAAGCCCTTTTTTTTTTGGGGGGGGGGGGCAGAAAAAACCCCTGTCCTTGATTTGACATGCTCAGGTCGTAGAGCGGCATCTTGTGACCGTGGTCACCAAAGCGGCTTCATTAGTGATTTAACACCTGGGAGACAGTTGGATAGCGACCCACCCTGGATGTCTTTCCTGAACCGGACCTGTCAGCGTTTGGTGGATTCCTTCTCTTTGTCACGCTATGACTGACTCCACTTGTTCCTTGTGCCGCATGCAGAGGCCACGGTCCGTGCACGAGTCAGAAAGCCCCGCATGCCACGCGGACCTGACCTCAACAACCGCTGTTGTGTCCAAGCTGCGTTCAGCACTTCTTAGTGTCCTCTGGAAACACCTCGGTGCCTTTTTGCAGCTTGTTCTCTAACTGCTGCCGATGTGTTGTCAGATTAAAGAAGATGCTTCTTCTGAAGTCGCAGTGTGTTTGCCCTTGCCGGCCACCGTTCAAAAGCATATTTCAACATGTATGACAAAGAGTGTTTGTGTGCGTGCACTGAATTAAGGTGATGATCAGGCCTCTCTCTATATAAATAAATATATATATATGAAAGGTCACCTCCCTCTCTCTCGAGACATTTCTGTCACTTGCCTGTGTAGCATCTAAAGACTTTTCAACCAGGAAGAAGGGAAGTGGAGGAGATACAGAATGTGCCTGCAAACCTCTTTAATGGAGCTTACTTAGAGGTAAGAAGTCTCACTGATATGACACTTGAGCTTTTCAACCAGTCAATGGTGTCAGTGCCCAAACAGTTGACAGTGCACACCACTAGTGATCCGACAGCACGCCCTGACAGAATTCGGGCATGTGTACTCTTCACAAACACACCCTTCTGACTGCCGCAGCCACGGAGCGGTTCGTCCAGCTCGCTGACCCCCAACACTGAGCCTGTGAGCTTTGGAAGCATGCAGGCTGATACCGAGCAGGGCAGGTAAATGGACCAAGGAGGCAACGTTGTAGGGAACAGTTCCTAAACACAAGTCCAGTAAGAAGTCCGTCCCCCAAAGATCCATACAAGTCAAATTAAGCTGCATGCGAACGACAGAGCACGGCACAACTTACTGATGGAACCATGCGTTCATTTCTTTATTCTACCTGAGAGGCTCGAAGGGCATCGTAAGGCAGACTACCTCATTCAGAAATCCCTAGCAGAACCAGAACTACCTGACATAACGTTCCCCAGCGGGCGGGATCCACAGAGAGAAGCCAGACACAAAGCCAAGGCTGGGCAGCTATTTCTGACAGCAAAATGGGACAATATCACACGGACCTGGTGAGCATTCATCTCACAATGAACAGGTTCGAATTGGACAACATGGTCGGCGCTCCACAGCGCCCTCCCGGCCGCTGGAGAGGAGCTGCCGGGAGTTGGTGGGGAGGCATAACTAAGCCAAACGGAGGCTTCCTAACGCTACCGACCCACGCTGTCCTCACATGGTGTTTCATGTGAAAGAAGCAGCTGTAGCAGTAGACCAAGCTGGAACAAAGAGCTGCAGGCGGCGGCCGGCATGGGACGTTCTCCAGGGGCCACGAGCCGCTCCACACGGCTCCTTTCTCTGGCCGACACATAACGTTAGCTTCACCGCGACCCCACTTAACACGAGACACACAAACACAACACAGCTTGTTTTACTCACACTTGTAGGTGGAAGAGCAAAAGTTAAGTCCGAGCGTAAAACATCGGCTTCGTTGCGGAAGAAAAACTCTTATTTCTCTGCTGAACTGACGTTACGTCTGTCCGTCCCTGCCTGCTTTTGGAAGCAAACCCTTCAAACTGCACTGGCACCAAAAACCAATGGCTTCTGAGTCCATCGTGACTGACGTCTGTCCAGCCAATCCCCACCAACCTGATGGCCTCTCAGCCAATAACAGCACAGAAGGCGAGATTTCAATGGTTTCCCGAACGCGACTGGGCATGGTTTAGACCAATCCTCGTGGTTCCCTTTATAAAAAAACCAAAGCCAAGACCAATGAAATACGGCAAGTCAAAGTAGGCGGTACTTCGACAGATGCAATGACCAATCGGTTAAAGTGGAGAGCCGCTATTAATGGCGGCAGCCTTGTGTAAAGCACTTTGATCCACACTCCATTTCAGAAGGGGGCGGTAATGCGCACCTAGCAGCTGTTTGCCAACCGCTATACACCAATACAAGAAGAAGAAGAAGAAGAAGAAGAATGGCGGCAGTTTTTTAATAACTTTATTTAGAACAATTACAAATTCAAGTAGGAATCCTGATTAGTATTCTACAAATTATGATTTGCAAGGGAGTGTCAGCAACAAATGATAGATACAGCAATACACCCAACTATAAAAAAAAAACAAAAAATTAAAATTATATATAAACAACTAAATACAAACAACAGGTACATGTAGTGAGCAAACATATATATATATACACACACATGTATATGTATATACATATAGCATCTGAAGAGCTACATCAGGGCGTATCAGATCCATATTTTATTCTCATACACATATTACATTCACAGCAGAGCCAGTTAGTTAGACAACTCCCTTTTATCGCGATCGAAACACCAGAAAGTGTGCCATACTCTGACACAGTGTTTGAATTGACTCGTGTGTGTCAGCTAAAGTTCGGAAAGAAGAAACATATTGTTTCAGTTCGTTTTTAAAACAACGGTTTCTGGTTTTTCCATTTCCATACATGAATGTGATATTTGCCCATAATTATAATGATATAGGGAGGTTATCTTTGTAGATTAGAATTTGTTGTGTGTCACATAAAGTGATATTGTCCACTTTAACTCTTAGCCAATTCTTTGAGTGTACATGAACAGAAGAGATGTTCTGTGGTTTCGGGTTCTTCAAGACAGAAACAACATGGGTCGACCTCAAATCCAAATCTTTCCCTGAACATTTCTGCTGCTGGATAATATTTATTCAGAATTTTGAACTGCACTTCTTTGGCCATTTTAAATATTTTGAGTATTTATTCCTGAAGTTTATGCCTAAATATTTCACTTCTGATTGGATTGGGATGGACATTCCATTAACAGCTGTACAAGGATACAGTGGTAGTAATTCACATTTGTTCAGATTTAAATTTAAACCAAAGGCCTTAGAGAAAATAGAGATTATGTTTAGAGCTTTCCCAAAAAAAAAACAAACTGTCATCCGCAAATTGACTAATGCGAAATTCATAATCAAAGATATCAATTCCTTTAAATTCTGGGTGATTTACAATCAGATAAGCCAGCAACTGAGTACACAATATGAAAAGTTTGGGCGATATGGGACAGCCTTGTCTAATTCCACAAGTTGTCTTTAGTCTGGGGGTCATTCCTGCATTAAGAGAAACACAGCTTGTTATGTTCTTATAAAACATAATTTTGCAAAACGTATTTCAAAATTTAAATTTTTCTAATGTTTGGATTAAAAAGGCATGTTCTATAGAATCAAAAGCTTTAAAGAAGTCAACGAATAGAATGAAACTTTCTGATTCCATAAGGGATCTAACATATCCAGTAGTAGCCTCACATTGTTGTGTATATGACCACCTTTCATGAAAGCTGACTGAAATTCATCAGAGTACCCTGAACATGTTTAAGTCGATTTGCATATACCAGGGCTATTCATTTCTAATCTAATAACCTAATAAGGTTTAGATAATAGTGTTATCAATCCTGTTTCATTGTTTAGTGTTTTTATGTTGTCTTTGACTCTTTCGAAAAGAAAGTCACAATCTGTTTTTTGGAAATTTGATTTTAGCCATTTTAGCATTAGCCATGTCGTCCGTTCGAATAGTAATTTCGGACTTGTGAAAGTTGTGTTGGTCGTCTTATATAATGGGTTGGATGAACATCTGAAATGTTATATTTTAGGACGAAAAAAAAGTTTTTGATTTCAGACCCTGCTACAGGTGCCACCGCTCATTCCGCCATCTTGATTCCCTCCCAGCGCGGCAGCCAAACATCAGCACGTCGCCACTGGACAGAGTAGGTTGTACGACAGCCCCATGGCTTTAGGGTTTTATCTCCGCCGGGCAGGCGTGTGTATCAGTCCACAGCTAATCTCCCATCAGCCTGATATTTGTGTGCACATTTATGACTGTATGCTCAAGGACCTCTCGTGGTTGCTGTGATTCACAGTATTTGAAAACCCTATCGACTGCTCTGTTTTATACCGCCATTGACTGCAGATGCCTAAGTCCCCCTAACCCATTGGTAGTGATCGACTGCCGCTTGGAATCTGGTTTCCCTGGGTTACAGGGTTAGTGATGGGCGGATAAAGTCTTTCTATTATTTTGGGCCGAAAAAGCTTCGAAGCAGCAAACACAGTGCCATCTGGTGGCTTGTAAAAGTTACAGCAGCCCTTCTGTGTGCAAGGCCTGTCCGACCTGAAGCAACATTCAGCAGGGGTCGACCACATCAGGGGTCTACGCCGTGTTTCGCGCGGACTATTTTTACTTGTTAGTAAACTTTAAGTCCGTTTACTTTACCCGAAGGCTCCTCTTCCTACAACTTTAATTTTCTCATACTTCTCCATCTGAAGTCCTTCTGACATCCAGAAGATCAAGAACTGGAATTAAACGTTCAACAGGGAACAATAATATATTGTTAGCTGCTAGCTTGGCTAGGTGTGTTTTTAGCCCGGCGGCTAGGCTAGGTTTTCACGTTTGGTTATTCATTCCTGGATTCCAGGGTGTGCCCCGTAATTATTGATCTATATTAATAACTTAATAACATTAAGTGCCTTATTAATATTCGATATTTTATGTTAATAACCAAACCTACCCTACCTGAATCCCAACACCTGATTATTCCTATATAATTTCAGTTTAATATCCTTATTTTCCTTTCCAGAGAATACTACCCCATTCCATTCCCCACATTTCAACCTTCCTGTATTTTCTTAACTACATATTCCACATTTCCCCCCCGTTTCCAAAGCGCCCCATCATCTGCAAACAATTACCTATTCATGCCATTAGGTATATTATTAAATATATCGTTTATCATAGCGGAAAAAAGTGTAGGACTTTTCTGCTTTATGCTTCTTTGAAAAAACTGTTCCTATTTTATCTTGATTTGATCTTCCTTTAAAATCCAATTCAAAACTTTACCTCTTACTCCCATTTTGTGTAGTTTAATCATTAATCCCTCTCTCCATAACATATCACAGGCCTTCTCAACGTCAAAAAATACTGCTAGCACAGATTCTTTATTTATTTGGGCTTTTCTTACATTGTCCTCCAAACACAACACTGCATCCACTGTCCCCCTTCCTCTCCTAAAACCACTTTGAAATTCTGTTAGCAAACCCTTTCTTACCAGAAGATACATTCATCTCTCATTCACTATTGTTTCCATTAATTTGCAAATATGCGATGTTAGTGCTGTAGGTCTATAGTTTGATGGTTTATTGGCATCTTTTCCAGGCTTCCTTATCAGGATAATTATTGCTTCTTCCCAACTTTCAGGGATTCTCCCTTCTTCCCATACTTTATTAAATACTATTAGCATTTTTTCCCTTACTTTCTTTACTGAAATGTTTTAGCATGATATAGCTTATTTCATCTTTTCCTGGTGCAGTTTGTCAAGTTTTAGCTAACGCTCCTTCTACTTCTCCCATATTAAAAGGGTCATTTAGTTCATCCTCAAAGACTTCCTTCTTTTTTTAAAGCTTTCCTATTCTTAGTTTTGGTACCTTTCCTTCCCACCACTGACAAATTGGTTGAGCTGTGTATACTAACAAATGCATCTACCAACATCTCTGCTTTCCCTTTGCCAGTAACGGCATCTTCAGCTCCATCACTTAACACAGGATAATCCCACGCCGTCACATCCCCGCTCATCTTCATGTCCAATTAAACTACAAAACCCCAATACATCCGCTTTTCTTGCCTAATTGTTCGTCTTACAACTGCCTGCGCTTGTTCATACTGTATCATGGAAATGGAAATTACGAGTTCTTCTTAATAACTTGAAAGCTTTATTTCAGTTTTTTAATGCTGTTTTACAATTAATGTTCCACTATGGAACTGATTTCCAACTTTTTATACCTTTACTTTTAGGTATAGTTTCTATTGCTGCTAATAATATTCCTTGTTTTACTTCATTATTTACTAACTCTATATCTCTATATATTATTATCAACTTGACTTAAATATGTATCCCTTTCTGCTTGAAACGTTTCCCAAACTGCTTTTCCAAACGCCCAATTTCCTCCTCTTCCATCTATTTTCCCCACTACAAAGAGACTCTACATATAACCAGATAATGATCACTCCCTGTTGTCCCATCTTTGAATACTCTCCAATAACGAACGGTTGCCAAATTATTTGATACCAAAGTACGATCAAGTACTGATTCCTTTCCAGTCTTAATATCCTTCCATCATTTAGACACACTCCTTCTCTTTCGACGATAACTCTTCTACGCCTAAACCATCATCAGTGTTTCCACATCCCCACAATGTGCTGTGTGCATTACAATCCCGACACCATACAACACTGTTCTACTCCTGTCTCCCTATTTCTAGAAGTTTGTTCAAGTCGAGCTTTTTAAATGGATTATAGAAATGGATGATTGTGGAAGCGTGTATTTGCAAGACAGAGAACGAACTGACACTTAATCCTTAATTTAAATGATTTATTGAAATTAGAAGATCAAAAACTAACATGTACATGGATCTCTCTTAGTTCAGAAATCCACAGTCTGCCATTCCAGGTATCTGCAGACAACTTCCCCAAGACAGACGACCTGTCTTTAGGATTACACAGTACTTTAAATGAGAATGTGCTGCTATCTGATTCGTCCAAACAAAACAGTTGGGGCATGGGCCGAGGATTTAGCCTTCCATCTCCCCACGTGGGGGCAAGACAAACCCAGTCCGCCCTGTCCCAAGGTGACCTTCCCCTAGATGTGACCATCTTGTCTGATAGCTGACATTTTGCTCCCTCCCAAGCACACAGGTCATAGCATCAGCAACTCAGCAATCACTACTCCAAAGGAGCTGTTTAACTATCTGAATAACAACCCTTACAATTAATCCTTTTGATTGTCCTCCCCAGACCTCTGTTTCCACAGATTCCTGCTCACTTGCTAAGCTTATAACGCTATAAGGAATTCCCTGCTTAACAAATGTAAACACACCCTCCACCTCCACCCTCTTTCCTGTCCCGTCTAATTGCTTTATATCCACTTAAAACTAAATTTCAAATTGGGCTTGAGCCAAGTTTCCTGAACACATACTACTTCTGGTAGTTTTCCTCTCTTACTACCCATAAACTGCGTAAACTCTCGTCCATTTGCAGTTAGACTTCTGGCATCCCATTGAAGGATTAACAGAACTCGTATGATCAGCCCACCCATGTTGGATCTTGGCTTGCCTTCACATTGAGCTCGTCCCTTACTTCTTCCCATTTAAATCCTACTAGATCCCAATGATGCACTGCCGCTTTAACTATGATTTGAATTCTTTCAGTTTTACATTTGATCTCAGATGTTACATTTATTATAAAAGGTAACTAACTTCTTCTTTTCGTCACAAATCTTCTCCCATTCTTTGTGGTCACCTCCACTTTTCCCATTATCATCCTCAACATCCTTACCCTGCTTTATCCCCTCACTTCTCTTGACAGCATCAGCGTAAGACATTTTTTCCTTCACTTTGATCTGTTGTACTTTCACCTCCTGTTTCATTACTTCACACCCCCAAAAAGCCACACTATCGCCTCCACAATTGCAGCACTGTGATTTCACACCTTCTCCACATTTTCCATAGTCGTGATCTCCTCCACATCTGGCACATCTTCTTTGCTTTTTACATCCCCTTGCCACGTGGCCAAACTCCCAGCAGTTATAAAATCCCATAGGCTTAGTTAGGTTATATTTAATGTAACCAAAGTATACCTCTGTACGGAGGCCCTTACAGTCAAATTCACTCAGAACACATTCCGTTTCCTGTTTGTCATTCTTTTAGCAGATTTAATAACTGATCCATTTTGCATCCTCAGAGTCTCCATTAGCTCCTTCATATCCACCATAAGAGCAACTCCTGCCATTATTCCTTTACAGCTCTTTGCTTTTTCCCCTCCAACTCTTACCACTTTTGTTACTTTAAGTTTTCCCCACACTGCTCATCCTCTTTATTTATTTCTTTTCGAACATGAGAGAAAAACACAATAATGGTCAAACATTTAAAAAAAGGAAAAGTAAAGATGAAAAATAGAAGGATAGAAAACTGAAATTGAAAACACAGCAAAGCATCTTACTTTCCTGTAGAACCTGCTTCTATCTCATGTACGCTTTCTCTATCGGCTTTTCAGAGCTACAACCAATAAGCAAGTTGCCATCTCCCAGTACTCCTGCACATTTTACTTCTCCTATTTGGGTTTTAATGATTTGAGTAAGTTTTAATGGGTCACTTTTCTTTACTCCCTCAGACACTGTAAACCCAACGCGCTCACTCAACATAAAAATGGATTGGGAACAGCTTTTAGTACAGTACAGAAACATGAATGTTTAGGGGTACACCAGACACAAAATCACTGTGTCACATGACCCTCGTCTCACTGGAGAGTTCTGTCAGTTCACCACAACGTTTTGGACCACCCAACTAAATATGGACATAATATATATATTCTATGTTATTTGGACATAAAATTACCAGGTTGCTGAATGTTCATTTTTATGCTTATTAAACACAAACAAAAGGAGGTGTTATAACTTAGTCATTTTATGTTCAAACAACAATTCTACATTGTTATTTTAAAGTACAATTAACATAGAAGTTGTGATTCTATAACTAAATCCCAATTCGCTGACTCTACTCAAAGATTTATTGGAAACGGCTTGCACATAAAACTTTGCACAAATGAGTACACCAGACACATAATCACTGTGTCACATGACCCTCGTCTGACTGGAGATTTATGTCAGTTCACCACAACGTTTTCAAGCAAATGATAAACTAATGACACTGAATTCTATGTCATAATAAATGGGAAGAAAAGTTAATGAGTTGGAAAATGTATATATTGATGTTTTTTCAGCACAAACACAATGATGTGACTACACCAAATTATTTTGTGTACAACTAACTAATACTTATTAAAGTCTTATGGTCAACATAACATTGAGTTATTGATTTTCCAACGAGTTTTTGGTGTGCAATTACCAAAAATATTTTAAAACAAGTCGACGCATTTCTAATTGTAAATTTGAACAATATATTGTATGTTGTTTCAACCTATTTATTTTCTTTTTAAAGACTTCTTGTTGCGTGCATCAAGCATAAAATATTTAGGTTTGAAAACGTAATTAAACCAGCCTACACAAAGGTAGGGCACCAAAATATGACTTATTTCATGCTAGTTGTACTGTCAAACTTAGGTTAACGTAATACCTTCTTATCCTACCTACATGCTGAATCTTATCTGCTGTGTTTCGACACAGGTTTACTACACTGCTTTATTCACAAACATTACACTACTAGAAATTCACTCACATCTAAAAAAGTTCAAATGCATCTTGGAAATGCCTTGCACTCAAGAAAGATTTATTTAACATAAACATGTTCGGTAGCAGTAACCCATTTATCTACTAGGAAAACTCAATTATGCTGTGCCTCAACATTTCACTGTTTCCACAAACTCCCATGTTGTTGCTACATTCTCACTGCCGATACAAAAGAGAAGGTTATGTAAGAAACAATCTGAACACAATGGTCTACAATTTCTTTGGTTTTGCTAACTGCAGAGTCAAACATGAGACAGCAGCAAAGTTCCATCAGTTCAGTTAATTTTGCCCAACCACATTCAGAAGGACTTTCTGAATGAACTCCAAAGTATACTTCATGCCTTTGGGGTGCTCAGCCTGGAGGACATACATCAGGCCGTACAAGTACAGGAGTGCATCAGGCCAGCAAGACAACCGGATTCTGGAGGGAGACCTTGACTTCACGGGGATGGAATGGCACCATGTTCACATCCGAACGGTCGGCAATGTGACCAAACTGTTAGGGTTTGGCCGGCGACGAGGTAAGGAGGACCCAGATGCAGACAGTAGTGAGGGAAGGAGTTTTTTTATTCTTTCTTACCCAGCGGTGGACAGGCGAACTCGAAAAAATAGACAGGAAACCAGGAAAACAAAGAAGCACGAGGAGGTAGCGAAAACACTTGGGAAGGCTGGGAAGGCAACACGCGAACATCACACGACACCGACACTGACACTGACATAGATACAATGATCCCACACCGAGACAAGGAGACACAAGAACTAAATACCTACAGGGGAGGTGAAGGTAACGAGACACAGGTGCAGGACATCAAAGGTGAACACAATCAGGGAATCAGGGACAGGAAATAAATTGACAGAGACAGGGGGAAACAGACATCTACCAAAATAAAACAGGAAGAAACCAGACCGAAAACAATAACCATCCCCAAAACACACCCCATAACCCCCACAACATGACACAAACTTTACTATTCCAAACGGTCACTCTGTTATACACCCATCTTCGGTTTTTAATTCTCTCACAAACGGTGGCAGAGTGCTTAGGGCTCCTGCCTCCCAGCAAGGAGATCGTGGGTTCGAGCCTTTTCTGGGGCAGCAAACACAACACAGACCTTCACGAACTATTATACTGCAACCCACTTTATGGCTGACTGAAGTAACGTAAGGGAAAGGCTCCCTTTCACAACACCACCACCGCTGGTTACCCACAAGGCGGGGGAGGCTCGGTAACTCAGGCGCAGTTAGGCTGTGGGGGCTGACCAGAGGTGCAACAAGTGTTCAGGTTAATTGCTTCAACAAAAGTACTAATACTCCACAAGTTAATGTTCAGCATTCTTAACCTTACTAAGGTTAAAAGTATGTGAGTATTAAAGCAACATTTGCTTAAAGTACTCTCACTTCTGAATGTATTCTGTAAATATGAAGCTACAACCAGCAGCCCGTTAGCCTAGTTAGCACAGAGACTGCTAACATTTTCATCCTTTGTGTTTCTCGTGTGCATTAGTGTCACACTGTTTCACTACTTGCGTTTCTACTGTCTTATTATGAGCTTGTCAGTTATACGTAAAACACTCTGAGTTTCACTATCCTAATCAAGTTTGACTGACTGATTCCGTGTGCAGTCTACAAACACTTGTTATTTTACAAAGGTGAAATAGTTTAGTTGCTTCATCATGTTTCCCTATGTTGCATGTAATTGCGAATGCAGCACTTCATATCAAGGTCCTGTGAGGATAACTAGTCTACTTTTTCAAAAAACCGATTGGTTAGGGGGTCGTTTCCACTTTCAGGGCCAATATTTATCAAGTGGCTTTAAAAAATAAAGGGATATGCAAATTAAAAGAGATCATTTGACTCACCTGTGGGAAGTGATCCTATCATTGCTGTCCAATCCCACTGTTGTTGCACAGGTACATGCAGCAAAACCACCTGGCTATGGGCCTCCTCTCCATAAAGAACATGGAACTTTTTCTTCTCTGGAAAAGCTTATTTCGGTCTTGGGAGACACACTGTAACAATATACTATAGCTCCTCAAATAACGTGCAAACGTATACATTTCCTCGTGCTTCAGCACAAAAGAACAGAAAAAGCAGCTGCATTTATGCAAACTCTGTTTTGGAAAGATCCATTCATTGATTGATTTAGCTGTCCCAATGGCTGAGCTGTGTGTTCCCATTGTCACAATGGCTGTCCCAGCAGTAGGTACCATTATACAAATCGTTTTCCCCACATGTTTGCACGAGATGTAGCTGAAAGGGAAACTGGACAATGGAAGAGCTGATCATGTTTTAATGGCGATGCATCATGACTGTGTGTGCATGCATCCAAGATGTGGCACTACATTTTAACAATGTGACTGGACAGGCTTGACTAGGCTATGTCAGTCAGTTATTCAAACTAGTATTATTTTCTTTCCCATGTGCAGCTAACTATGGGACTGATTTTAGCTTTGGTTAGGAGCAATTTAGTGAGTAGTGAGTGACCTTTGGACTCAACTTGGGCTTTCCTGCTAAGGTTGTACCACTTTTAATTGGGGTATATTACCATCATAACCTACTCTGTACCCTATGTTCCGAGACATCAATACAATAAACAGCCAAGTAGGAGTCTAAACTGACTTGAAAGAACCCTTTTTTAGTGTGTTGAGAAAATCAATATCACTCTCCTGTGTGTTTGTAAAGCACAGAGGTGTAGCCAACAGACAGTTAGCTTTGCATTGGTGTACAGATTAAACAAACATGATAGAACGTCTGCCGTCTGTCCGTATTGCTCTTCTTAATAAGTAGGGGGGGGAAATCGGAAAAAAAAAATAAAAATAAAAAATCGCAAATCGAATTTTAAAAAATAAAAACGGAGATTTTATTTTTAGGTCATATCGCCCAGCCCTAATAGAACGTGTCAAACCAGTGAGCGTATATTTCTTTATTTTGGACATAACCAGGCTAGCGGTTTCCTCCTGCTTGCTCTTTATGCTTAACAAGCAGAGATGAGATTTATATGTTCGCTGTGAATACTAGATTCAATTTAAGCACAAAAAGTGCTAGATGGAACGATAAGGGATGACTTTCTGTCTGGAATGATGCTAGACCCAGCCCCCAACGCCTACTGACAAATCTAGACTGTTAGGCTGAGTTTAGATGGGTTACAGTCCTCTCCTCTCTGGGGCACTGAAGGAGTAAGCC
Organism: Coreoperca whiteheadi; assembly: GCA_011952105.1. Classification (NCBI taxonomy): domain Eukaryota; kingdom Metazoa; phylum Chordata; class Actinopteri; order Centrarchiformes; family Sinipercidae; genus Coreoperca; species Coreoperca whiteheadi. Next base: position 32,761,592 of record CM022474.1, on the reverse strand, counting down.
ACAGCTTTTCTTAGGGAATTGCGAGTGTAAAACAGCTCTGTGCGTCTTCCTGCAGCAGCCCTGGTCAGGCGGTCCACATGCATGTCCTGTGCTTGCTGCAGTCCAACGTAAGGGAAGAGAGAACAACAAGCTCAAATACCAACCATATATCCTCACACTTTGCTGCAGACATTACTGGGCTGGCTCTGCTGTGCTGATTTACAAGTCCCTGTCATTTTGAAGCTTTGCCATAATCTGCAAAATCCGGCTGGAAAAAGGGATTCTGTTTAATTACATGTTGCCTGTGGTCGGCATGGCTGCAGGACTCCTATAACTGCTCTACACTTCAAGGATCAAGAGACCCATGAGATGTTACTGGTTCACTTACCATTTGTTGCTGTAGGCCTGTCTGGAAGCTGAACAGGACTGTAGCTTTCCTACCAAGGACTGGGAAAACAGGGTCGATCTCCTGAACAAGAAAGGGGCCATTTAAAACCCTCTCGTGGTTGTACTTACGACTAGGAATGAATGGATAAATAATTGCATCATCGAGTCGGGGTCATTACAGATCCCTTATAGAACTATTCAGACACAACAAACCAAACAATCCGATATGGTTACACACCAGAAAGTTCAGATTTTTGTAAAAGGCTTTTATATAGGCTTGCTGCTCTACAGGCCATCTGTCATCAGCCCCCACTGGGGGCTCCTGCAAGGTGTGAGCAGGGGCCACGGCTTTCAGCGCATGCGTAGGGAGGGGCCACAATATCAGAAATAAGACCTGTTTTGGTCATTTGTTTATTTTATCATCCACTTCAAGCTGAGAAACACTTAGCCATTCTGCACACGTGCATGACCCACAGTCTATAGCGTATAGTATTCCTGTATGGAGGCCTGAAAGGGCCACAATGAAATACACTATTAAATAATTACTTAAATGTGTCATTAAAATACCAATTATTTCAATATTTCCATTTCATGGTCCTGTGTTGCAGGGCTTCATGAATTGTC
>CM022474.1:32749128-32760456 GCA_011952105.1 Coreoperca whiteheadi | reverse complement strand
TGATTCGCTGTGGCGACCCCTGAAAGGGAGCAGCCCAAAGGACAAGAAGAAGATTTAATGGTGATTTCATTGTGGCACTTTTAGTCCTCCATATTCCTGCAGCCGTTGTGGATGCCAAGTTTGACAGGCTGGCTTTGTAAAGTCTCTTTGCAAATGCATTACAAATCTAGAGACTGCCACATGAGTGAACGATGAATGAAAGGACTGCTGAGTTTTCGTTTCTACTAGCTTAGTTAACATGTTCCATGACATTTATATTATTCCAAGACTTGATGCTGTGAATCTGAAGATGAAACGCCACGTTGTTTTCTGTGGTCCTCGTTAAGGTGTCCGAGTGAAACAATCGGAGATGTGGAGTGTCCCAGATCTTTCTGCTATGCTAGTTTTATTTATTACCCGCCACCACGGGGTCTTATTTCCAACCCTGGCCTAAATGTCACGTTATAAAGAGTAGGGTCTAACGTTAGACCGGCTCTAAGGTTAAAGTGCAATCAGATAACTTCTGTTATGAATCGGCGCTAACGTTAAATAACATTTTACGTTAACTGAAGTGAAAGCTGACGTTACCCCGGACATGCAACATCACCGATAACATTGACGTTAGCGTGTTAGCTAACGTTAACTGTTTCTTTATTTCCTTGCTCAACATATCACCGTTGTAATGAAATTTGTCACAGCAACAAGTCTAACCTTAATGTTGATACTCAAACTGGCAGTCTAGCTAATGCTGCGTGCGACCGTGCAACGTTAGCAGTTAACGGTAAGGAGTCAACGCAACGTTTGCTTGCTTGCTTGCTAGCATCTTGTGACAACCCATGTTCGACATTAGGCTGTGGCACAGCCTCAAACGGGACTAGCGTTAGTCCGTGGTCAGGAAAGAACATTTAGCCCAACAGAATAATCCATTTCAAGCTGAATTGTTGTAACCTTACCGTTTAACCGCGAAGCGAGCCTCTCCGGGGGACTCCACAGTGCTCGACTCGCGCCGAAATCTCCAAAGACGCTAACGCCCGTGTGCTGCCGGCTGTGATTGGCTTGGAGCGGCAGCCTCACCGCTCGTCACTAGGCTCCTCGGCTACTGATTGGTGCGCGCCTGCAACTTGAACTTTACATTTACATTTAGTCCTTGAGCCCAAAATGCGCGGCTTCACTTTCACTATGCTTGCATATTAAATGACACGGTCATTTGCATATTGTGTTATATTTAGGTTTATAGATGAATTTAGATGGTCTGGCTCAGTATGTTTTTATGCAGGTTCTTCTTAATGCCAACCACACTATTTTCAATAAAGTGGATCATGTTTAGTGGAGTGGAGTTCACAGGAAATACCACCTCATATATTTGCACACATCACCGATTCCTATACTGTGTTTGTCCATACTGTATATGCCTGATGATCATCTCATCATCTCTACCTCATCAGCAGCCCACTGTCAACCTAAATTATCATCAAGCATGTTGGCTTTTACAGATTCTAAACAATATACTATGCCCTTAAATTCACAAATTCTCATGTAACTACTCAGATGATTAATGCTTCCATTTACAAAATGATTTTTGCCCTGTCCACTGTGAATACTTTGTGACATATTGGCAGCATGCTTTTCTGTATACTTATTTACAGTATGTTATACATACTAATATCACAATCAACACTTGTGTTACCTATCTGACATTATCATCCTCCTGGATCCATATTCTTCATATATGTTTACAAGCTATCTGTCATTTTGTCACCCTGATTGTTCATACTGTGATTTTACATTGGTCTATTCTATACACATAAAAATCTATTAGCCTACATGTCTTTCTGTCCTGGGAGAAGAATCCCTCCTCTGAGCTTTCTTCCATTGTTTCCTTGTTTTGTGGCATTATTACCAGTCCCTTAACTCTTGCCCCCATGAATCACAGAACTATGGCAATGTGACTCTGTGTCCTGGTAGCGGCAACCAGGACAAATAGACATCAAGTGCGGGGCTAGATATGCAAATGAATCCTTATCCCTATGTACATTTCAAAAGGTCACAGAGAACCTTACCTATAATCTCGATACTGGAGCCCACCTCTTGAGTGAGAGTGGTGCTTCCAGAATAGGGCCTGATCGGGATGAGTTAACCCCAAAGACAGAGCACTAAAATCATGTTTTGCAACACCTGGACTGTCCTCACCAAATTATAGAATAATAAAAACATAACTGACTTTTATCTAATGTATATGCATACATTTACCAGGGCAAATAGTTTGTGTGTTGTTTACTTGAACTCCTTACTGACCCTAAATGGCTGAGGAGGATTTTTTGTGTTCACCAAAACTCTGCAGCTCTTGTTATAATAATGTGTTTATGTTATGGAAAGTGAACACAATTTTTCCATTTTATTGCACAAGAAAGTGACTACTTGTCATAGAAACATCAAAATATTGACTACATATTTTTACAACCATTTTTTTAGTTCATTCACCTATCAAAGTATATGCACCACTAAGTGCACCATGTATGTGTTGTCAATTGGTCTTGAACTAATTAAGCTACATAAGCTTTTAAAATCTTAGTAAAAATAACTCAAAAATCAAAAATTGTTGGCTTAACATAAAAGACTGATGTCAAGCCCACAAGGGATGAATGTTTGTGTCAAGTCAACATAAAGTTTTTATGTCATTGTGACAGTCCTGAACATTTATGTGGACTTGACAAAAAAATTTCGTGTCATGGATGGATTGGGATTTACACACAGGTGAACATAATCTGTAAATCAGGAGACAGGATGTAACACAGACAGACACAGGAGGGAACAGACAAATTACAAACTAAAACAGGAAGTCTCAGAACCAAAATGCAAAACACAGACAATTTCAAAATAAGACAAGAACTGACCGAACCAAAACCTAAGACCGACATCTTCAGACTACAGAACTCCATACCAAGCTTCAAATGACCTGGAACATTCCTAAAAATACAAACTTAAACAAAATAAAACACCACAAAACACCCCCATACAACCATAACAAGTGGTGTGTAATCCAGTAATAGTAGTTCAAAGGTTACTAAATAATGGTCCAATAATGAAGGGTTTTGTGTAAAGACTGTTAAATGTTAAATTCCAATACCGTATAGCAGAACAAGGTCGAGGTCGGTACAAGTGACCGCTCTTTTCAGCAGTCAGTGAACTGCTGAAAAGAGAGGAGTGAGGGGGGACAAAGGCTGACTAGAGAGGAGGGTGACTTTGGGGGGGTGAAAAAGGTGACTCCTCACCAGTGGTTGATGGTGAGGGGGTGGAAGCTCTCTTCATGTGGGGGCTGGGGTAGCTCTCCTGTGTTATGTCTTCCTCCTGTTTTGATTCCTCTTGCCTCTTGTCCTTGGCAGAGAGAGCAGATGATTGACACATGAAGTAAAATAGGTTAGAGATGAACAATTTTACTCCTGACTTGTTAATACTATCTGCTTGAAAAAAGTTGGAATTGTCATTAAAGTGCACTGAATAAAAAGTACATGCTGTTGAGACCCACGTGTTCAATGCCAACAATCTGCTGAATCTCCCAACTCCTCTTCTGACTGGTGGTATGATACCCCAGCATTCAGAGAGCTGACTGTGTTCAACAGATCAATAACGTCCCACTTCAGACCATCACTGGTTCCTATGTGCACTATGATGTTTTCCACAGTTGGATGTGTAGCCATAATTTGCAGGATTCTTTGCCAAATCAGAGACCACATCCTTGGGAAAGCAGAGTGTTTGGGTGTTCTTAATGCACGTGGTTCTTGCATCTTTTACCGCAAAGTCACGCACAATCAGAGTTTGAGGCCAAGTTGTTAGCTTTCCCTCTAGCCTTTTACTTTCAAATTTACTCTCAGTCCTTACCCTAATGTCTGAAGATGCTATCCTGGTCATCAGACAGAGATCCATGGTCCTGCAACAGTGGAGCAACTCTGTTCTCCAGTTGCACACTTGGTTGTTGGGGAGGTTTGTTTTGCTAACTCTCCCTTTCACAGCTGTGTGCTACTAAGAACCGGGGATGAAGAGGCACTCTGCGTGGATGATAATGCAGGCCAGCCGGTCGCATCCCAAACCTCAGGGCGTTGGGCTCTGCCTGTTACTCGTCCTCACATTTCCCAAGGAAATTATTTACTCTTAAGCTTTGCACCAAGAGAATTCCCTGGACTACAGCTTTTAGATTTATTACCCTGTACACAGCCCTCTTGTTTATTCGTTATCTTGTTGGTGCTAATTAGCCATATGTTAACATGGTCTTGTCCACTGTTTTGAGTCCATGGTAAAGTTGTTACCACATAGGCCATTCACTTCCACGTTCACTTCTAACTGGTGGATTTTGGTTTCCACTACTGCGAGTTTCTGTAGAATTTGTGGAAGTCATCCGTGGAGAAGGGAAGCATCCTGCTGCTTGTTAGTTTTTGCTAAGTATCCAGTCACTGCTTTAAAGGCTTGTGCTGTTGGTAGGCGGCACTCGTGTAGTACTGAGGGCATAAAAGTGTTAAAATAAGGCAATAGCTTAATTGAATTACAGTCCCAATGATTAATAAGTATCCACAAGCCGCTGCTCATAACTTCTAGCAGAAAAAAAACTAACAATCAGCAAAAGAAAGGGAACATTAATGATTGGCATTCAGCCATTCATGACCTTAAGTCCTGTTCAAGTTGTGTTTGAGAGACATATAAGTTCGACCCTCGATAAGCCTGGCTGTAATTCACTCTTATATGTATAGGTCACTCACTATATTACACTTTGTATAGCTCCATTCTCACTATGATGCCTTACAGGAAAAACAAATAACTGGCTCAGGACCAGACTATTTGAAACCAAAGATGTGTCAGTAGCTGGGATCTCACTCTGATATCTTCGAAGATACAAAGACCATCAGTTACCAAACAGTCCCGTGGATTGATTCTTAGCTGGACTTCAGGCCAGCTCCATCCTTCTCCTCTTCGATAGTGATGTGTACACTTTCCACAGCTACTGCTGTGTGCATACTGCTATGCTTTTGCACTCTGACACTGTTGTGCTGTGGGAAAATCAATGACAACAGAACAACAGAAAGTGAGCCACCCAAAAAGTTAGTGTAAATGGACTGTACTTGTATAGCGCCTTTCTAGTCGTCTGACTACTCAAAGCGCTTTCACACTACATATCACATTTACCCAGACACACACATTCATGCACTGATGGCAGGAGCTGACTGCCCATCAGTACAAATTAAACTACTCATTCACTCACACTCACACACTGAAGGCGCAGCTTCGGGAGCAATTTGGGGTTCAGTATCTTGCTCAAGGATACTTCGACACCTGGATGGGGGAAGCCGGGATCGAACCGCCAACCTTCAGATTGGTAGACAACCCGCTGTTTCACCATGCCACTGCCGCCCCGTAAGATCAGGTTATCCCACAGATTTCTTTGTGCAGTTAAAAATGACCACAGTTTTACCAGTATACATATTGATGTTTGACTCACATATTTCCTGTAGTGGACCTCCAAAATGTCAAGATTTTTTTTTAATAATGCCATTAATTAACCAAATCTTGTCTGGAGGTCTGGCCAAAAAGAACAAAAGTATAGAGGGAGCCTGGGCCAGCCATACAATGATGATATCAAAAAATCTTTCCAATGTGGGCAAGCTCAAATAGTAAGCCTGCTGATTGAAGTCAAGAAGCTGAAGGAAATCCCGAAAGAGAAGGCTAAGGTTATCTGTGCACTGGAGAGAAGAGTTGATGACTTAGAACAATACATGCGGTCGGAGGAAGTAATCATTAATGGATTGGAAACGACACATCAAACTAATGCGAGAGCTACTGCCGCCAGCACCGGCGAAATGAATGAGGGCGAGAATGCACCGGCGGAGGAGCTACAAACACTCAAGCAGCAGGTTGTAACATACCTCACAAGTAAGAGCATCAGCATTAAAACTGAGGATATATCTGCCTGTCACGTACTTCCAGGAAAGAACCGCACTGCCAAACCAGCAATAATAGTTCGTTTTGTGAGCAGAAGAAACAAAGTTCAACTAATGCACCAGGCCCGGAAGCTTAAAGGGACTGGGGTGGACATCAATGAAGACCTTACCAAAAAGAATGCTGATATCGCGAGACACGCGTCGAGTTTATGGAAGCAAAACAAGACAAATTCTGTTATATTAAGAGCACTTTAATTAATGTTAACCTGATTTCCTGTAATAAGAATGCTTTTTGTGTTAAAAGAAAGACCTGTAAACTTGGATATAAGATTTTCGTTAAAATTAGTCTGTTTAATGACCTAAAGACCAAGGATCAACTCTCATCCTATAGCTTAAGTATGTATTGGATATTTATCAGCATAATGTTTATTTACTTGGGTTTTTTTTTTTCTTTTAAATTGTTTTGCTTTCAGACATTTTACTTATGGATTTTCTTATGTTCATTATTTTGATTGTGGGGACGGGGAAGGATTGAGTTTGAATATCAGTAATGAGTTATACAGACCCTGAAAATGATATAAACCTAATTTAGGCATTCATGAAGCTGATGACAGATTTGTCACATCCAATAAATTATTTGACTTGCATTATTTTAATAATTTTAAATACATCAGACCCAACAAGTATGACATTGAGAGAGAAGTTGAGCCAGAAACCTATTTTTATAATGAACCAAATTGTCAGTATTATACCGATGAACAATTTAATAGCAAAGTCAATATGAAATAATCTTTATCTGTAATACACTTCAATAATTGCTAAAATTAAAGACTATTTTACTGTTTTTTCAAAGTAGGGAGGACAAAAAAGGAGGTGGAGTTGCTATTTATGTGGATTCTAATTTACAGTGCAATCTAGTGAATAAAATTTCAACAACAATTGATAATGTCTTAGAATGTGTGACTGTTGAAGTTAAAATTGAAAAGATAAACTGTAACTGTTAGTTGTACATTTAGGACTCCTGGTTCACCACTTGAAACCTTTAATGAAGTTATATCAGACTTGTCAAAGTGGAAACAGGACCTATATTGTATGTGGTGACTTTAATGTTAACCTGCCGGGAGAACATGAAGGGACCAGAGATTTTATTAATACCTTCTATAATATTATAAATTCCAGGTTAACAGTCCAGACTTGTGAGATACAGAACGCCAAGAGCAATAGAAGTACAGTGCCTTGCGAAAGTGTTCGGCCCCCTTGAACTTTGCGACCTTTAGCCACATTTCAGGCTTCTAACAAAGATATAAAACTAATGTTTTTGTGAAGAACCAACAACAAGTGGGACACAATCATGAAGTGGAACGAAATGTGTTGGCTATTTCAAACTTTAACAAATCAAAAACTGAAAAATTGGGCGTGCAAAATTATTCAGCCCCCTTAAGTTAATACTTTGTAGCGCCACCTTTTGCTGCGATTCCAGCTGTAAGTCGCTTGGGGCATGTCGCTATCAGTTTTGCTCGTCGAGAGACTGAAATTTTTGCCCAGTCCTCCTTGCAAAACAGCTCGAGCTCAGTGAGGATGGATGGAGAGCATTCGTGAACAGTTCTGTCCACAGATTCTCGTTTGGATTCAGGTCTGGACTTGGACTTGGCCAGTCTAACACCTGGATAGGTTTATTTTTGAACCATTCCATTGTAGATTTTGCTTTGTGTTTTGGATCATTGTCTGGTTGGAAGACAAATCTCCGTCCCAGTCTCGGGTCGTTTGCAGACTCCATCAGGTTTTCTTCCAGAATGGTCCTGTATTTGGCTCCATCCATCTTCCCATCAATTTTAACCACCTTCCCTGTCCCAGCTGGAGAAAAGCAGGCCCGAACCATGATGCTGCCCCCACCATGCTTGACAGTGGGGATGGCGTGTTCAGGATGATGAGCTGTGTTGCTTTTACGCCAAACATAACGTTTTGCATTGTTGCCAAAAAGTTAAATTTTGGTTTCAGCAGACCAGAGCACCTTCTTCCACATGTTTGGTGTGTCTCCCAGGTGGCTTGTGGCAAACTTTAAACGACACTTTTTATGGATATCTTTAAGAAATGGCTATCTTCTTGCCACTCCTCCATAAAGGCCAGCTTTGTGCAGTATACGACTGACTGTTGTCCTGTGGGCAGAGTCTCCCACCTCAGCTGTAGATCTCTGCAGTTCATCCAGCGTGATCATGGGCCTCTTGGCTGCATCTCTGATCAGTCTTCTCCTTGTACGAGCTGAAGGTTTAGAGGGACGGCCAGGTCTTGGTAGATTTGCAGTGGTCGGATACTCCTTCCATTTCAATATTATCGCTTGCACAGTGCTCCTTGGGATGTTCAAAGCTTGGGAAATCTTTTTGTATCCAAATCCGGCTTTAAACCTCTTCACAACAGCATCTGGGACCTGCCTGGTGTGTTCCTTGTTCTTCATGATGCTCTCTGCGCTTTAAAGGGACCTCTGAGACCATCACAGTGCAGGTGCATTGATACGGAGACTTGATTACACACAGGTGGATTGTATTTATCATCATTAGTCATCTAGGTCGACATTGGATCGTTCAGAGATCCTCACTGAACTTCTGGAGAGAGTTTGCAAAGTAAAGGGGCTGAATCATTTTGCACTCCCAATTTTTCAATTCAATTCAATTTTATTTATATAGCCCAGTATCACAAATCACATTTGCCTCAAAGGGCTTCACAATCTGTAACATACGACACCCTCTGACCTTAGACCCTCGATTCGATTAAGGAAAAACTACCCAAAAAAACAAACAAAAAAACCCTTTTTAACAGGGGAAAAGAAAAGTTCAGTTTTTGATTTGTTAAAAAAGTTTGAAATATCCAATAAATTTCGTTCCACTTCATGATTGTGCCCCACTTGTTGTTGATTTTTCACCAAAAAATTACAGTTTTATATCTTTATGTGTGAAGCCTGAAATGTGGCAAAAGTTCAAGGGGGGCCGAATACTTTCGCAAGGCACTGTATTTAAAGAGGAACTGAGCAGGTAAAATTGGGATGAGGTGTATAGTTATGAAAACCCAAATGAGGCTTATGACATTTTCCTGCAAAAAATATTAAATATGTATGATAAATGCTGTGCACTTAAAGCAATCAAAGTCAATCACAAAATACAGAAACCTTGGTTTACTAAAGGCATTATAAAATCATGTAGGAAGAAAAATATACTGTATAGAACATTTTTGAAATGTAGAACAACAGATGCTGAAAATACATACAAAGAATATAAGAATAAATTGGTAATTATAATTAGAAACAGTGAAAAAGATTACTATACAAAATAATTGATTGAAAATAAACAAAATATACAAGGAACATGGAAAGTGCTAAATAATGTAATACATAAAAGCAAATATAAGGGTAAGTATCCAAATCATTTTATTAAAGATAATGGAATTATAAACAATGTTAATGAATTTGTAAATGCGTTTAATGATTATTTTGTCAAAATTGGTTATAATTTAGCAAATACAATAGTGGATCCACAAAACACAGCAGGTCCCTCCTGACGGGAATCTCCCACGGGAGGCCGTCCAGGAGGGCTACCAGACCCGGAAACCAGATTCTGGTGGTCCAGCACGGGGCCACGAGCAGCAGCTGGGCCCCTGTTCGGCGAATCTACAGTATGTATTAACATACACTTTCTTTACATACATACTCACACCACACATCTCGCTTTCTCTTTAAATTCTCAAAGAACCCCCCCCCCCCCCACACACACACCCAACCATGCATTATTCATGGTTGTTCCTATCTATAAATATCATACATGCAGGTAATGGAGGAGATTTCTAGTATATTTTGTGTGTGCATGTGCATTTTTGAGAGGCTGTATAGGAAGTAGTGGGGGAGTGGGGGAGAAGGTCACCCAACAATCTCAGGAACAAACAATTCTTATCCCATGAATGCATGTTGCTAACTGGACATCTTCTCTTTCCCGTAGTTTTGGGCTTTCTCCTCTCTCCCCTCTCTCCTTCTGTCACCTTCAGCAGGTATTTCTGCCTCCAGAGCTGCAGAGTCTGGATCTGTGACTGTGGCCTCCTGCTGCCCCCATGTTGCTGCTCAACATACACTGCTACAATTATGCTTATTATTAGTCTTATTACTGTTATTATCATTATTATTCCTATCCTGTCTATACATATATTTATACATTTTTAATCTCTTGTACTTCCATATAATTTTATAGTTTTTATCTATTGCTAATCCTGTCTCTGGTGTTTCCTCATTTCAAACTGATGAGATTTACAATATCGTCTCCTCATTTGCTCAGTTCCTGTTGTATTGAGTGCTGTTATTACTGAGTCATTTAGTAACTTATTGCTTTATGTATGTGGGGGACAACTGTTTGAGCCAAGTTAGGCTGAGATTTATTTGGAGACGGCGGTCTGATGCTGCTGTACTGTATGACTGTCCTCCAGCAACCTCCCACTCAAGCTAGCTATCATCAGTAGTAGCTGTCACCAACATCATTTAGCTTTAGATGAGAGCAGCGCACCCGGGCACTTTGCCCCAGCTTCAAGCCTCCGCCGCCTTTTGGGGGAAAGCAGCCCCTCTAATTTGACTGGCGGTAAATGCAAATTCCGATGTCTTTGCCAATTTAATAGCATAAAATAAGAATATTGTATTGCCTTTTAGCTATTACAAGCCCAAATCCTATGGCCAGTCAGGCAAATAAGTATGTTACTGTATGTTGATGCCGATCAACAATGTGTATTAACCTAACATATAAATCTACTGTATTGAATCTCCAGGTAAAGTATTTCTGAGATCTGTTACTTTTTATTTTGCTCTTTTAATAGTCTGTCGAATGTGAAGCTACTGTAAACTAATTACATCGCTGTGGTGAGGCGATCACTGACTACGTTGAGCTTATTATGCAGGTCGGTTCTACTTCATACACTTAGGTCAGCTCAATTTATGTTAGTTATCAAAGTTAAAATACCCTCCGGTTCAACGGTCTGTTCCCTCGAAAGACCGGGAGGCAAACTCCATGTTTGGTCACACCATCACTAAGACTCTTTTCTGATCGATCTACAGGTGCGTTTGGCACACATGCCATTTACTCAGTAACGTCATTAACTAACCTGTGATGAAGTGTTGGCCACAGGCCAGGTCTCACAGTTTACCATTTTCATCCTCCCTTACCCCTTTCCCACCGAGGCGGAGCTGGTGCCGGCTCGGAGCCAGGACAAGTGGTTCTTCGGAACCGCTGACGTCAGCGGCTGGGGGGGGGGGGTTACCGTGACCGACAAGACGAACAGTTTTCACTTGTGCTTCTTACACCAACGCTTAGCACGTTTTTATTGAACTGCAGTGTGATGGGGCGGCTGTGGCTCGGTGGCAGAGCGGTCGTCCACCAATCGGAAGGTTGGCGGTTCG